>JAHLJT010008756.1:57716607-58236607 GCA_031308135.1 Acheta domesticus
ATTACCGTCACCACCACCATTACCGTCACCACCACCATTACCGTCACCACCACCATTACCGTCACATCACACCATTACCGGCACCTCCACCACCACCACTACCGTCACCACCACCACCACCATTACCGTCGCCACCCACCACCACCGTCGGTCACCACCGCGACCGCCGCGGAAAGAGGGGTAATTACATAATGCGGCGCGGTGCGGTGCGCGTGGGCCGGCGCATTTCCATAACTCCTGGCGCGGGCGCGCCCGCCCACATGCCCGCTCCGCCCCGCCCCGCTCCCGACGTTCTCCCCTCCCCCTCCCCGCGTCTCCCGGCGCTGCCACCGCGCGCGCTATAAATCTAGTTTTTGTGCGAGCGAGCTGTGCTCCGCCTTGTACTCGGGGAACAGAATTAGGTTATCCCCCCCCACGCCCCGCCTACCTGTGCGCCACCGCCAACGCTACCGCCAACGCCACCGCCGCCGCTGCTCCTGCCACCGCGCCGAAGAGATGTGTTTCATTTCGTTATTGATTGCTCTTCCACACGGCACATCGCGACGCAGGGGCAGGTGAGAGCCAAGCTCTCAGCTGGAAAACTGACACCCTGCATTCCCACATTGTCCGAAAGATTTTCGTGTTATTACTACGCATCAAAATACATATGCTCATTTTTCATGGATGAATTTGTAAAGATTTGAAGATGTTTATAAAAATATGAACCGAAATATGAATTCTATTACTGGTGTATGAAAATTCAGACACATCAACCTTCGTAACAATGAAATTCCTTTGTGAATCAAATAAAATTGGACCTCATTTGAGAGAACTATTTAATATAATTGTTAATTAATCACTATTTGCGAAATATCAGCTACTTATTGGCATTATTTCGTAATCAACGATTAGGAATTATAAACATAACAAGTAAGGATTATGAGTTATACAAAAAGGGAATGAAAGTTTAATACGGGTACCCACTGGATTTGCTCAACAAAACTACAATGGCTAAAGTACGAAAGCACTTACAAGTCTAAAGTGTGCAGTAAAAAAAATTAAATTAGTGAAAACATAAACGATGAAACAATACAACGGAACACAGTGGATGTAACCAGTTTGATGTATATAAAGATAGACATTAAGTTCAAAGAATTCTTGACATCTCCAAATAAAATATTTCATTAGAAGAGACCACCAATAATTAATCCCACTTTAATAAATAACTGAAGAAGCAACGTAAAGTTCGTCAGTTATAAGAAGTTAATATTGGAGAGGCACATTAGTCGGGAATAATTGTAGTTTCCAGAGAAAATCTCTCCCCTCCCTATAGGATTCCGTTTTTCCCACAGTATCCTCCTCAATCTCACAAATACAAGACAGTAGCAGCCAGAACAAAGCAATTCCAATTGAAACAGATTTGGGGCCAGAAACTATGACGATAGCGATAATGAACATCATCAAGGTGACACAAATTCGTTTGCTCTCCCCCCCCCAGGATTATCTTGCTCTAGCTTTCGGAATTATAATGGCAGGAATGACAGAGGGGTAGAATAGAGGACGACGGAAGAAGTTGAAAGAATAATGATTATTCCTACGAATGACACTGTGATATGCCACTGTGAGGCTGGTAGTGGCTGTGGCGGTGGCACAATAAAAATACTGCGAACAAAGAAATTGTGTCAGTAATAGACTGCTGTGATATTAATATAACGCACACGGACGGTTACCAATAACGATGACTATAATTGCGATGTAATGATGATAACAGTGACAGTGGCGATAACGGTGATAATCACGATAACGGTGATTGTAACGATATCGGTGATTGTGATTTTAACTGCCATTGGCGGTGCAATATGTTCACGGTGACAATGACAATAATAGCGACAATGACGATAACAGGGACAGTGACGATATCAGCGACAATGATATCAGTGACAATATCTTTATGAGCGACAATGACGATATCAGCGACAATGACGATGCCAGCGACAATGACGATAGCAGCGACAATGACGATAGCAGCGACCATGACGATAGCAGCGACAATGACGATAGCAGCAACCATGACGATAGCAGCAACCATGACGATAGCAGCGACAATGACGGTTAAGTGCCATCGACGATAAGAGAAACAATGCTATGAAAGTGACAGACACGATAACTGGCCTTCAGTTCAGCACCGGCAGTGAGGTAGCAATGACGACGGCGCGGCGGCGGCAGTGAGTAGTCGCGGGTGGTGGCGTGGCGGCCGCCTCCAATCAGCTCGACCCCCGGCGGCGGCGGCGGCGGCGGCGGCGGCGGGGCGGCGCGGGGCCTCCGGGGTCGGGGTCAAGCGGGCGTCAGCGGCGCGAGGGCCGCCGCAATTACCCGGAATTCCAGCCGCCCGCCGCCAGCGCCCGACGCCGCCAGCGGCCGCTGAGGGACTCGCGTCCGGATCACGTCGTCGCCGCGTCACCCTCGCATCGCTTTTGCTGCTGGGGGCGACGTGCACAGGCTCACTGACGGATTCGGGGGGGGGGCATGGAGGCCATCCCCCCCCCGAAAAGGCCTAGAGTTTTCGTTTGTTACCTTCGTTTATTTGGCAAAATTGATTTAAATATCTATTTATGTTAGAATTATGTAATTATTTAAATAATATTGTACAGTATGTCTACCGTACATAAATAAAATACAATATAATAACAAATATGTTTATAATTTAACAAAAATCTACCAGGCGAGAGGGCATCACCCCCCCCCCCCAATGATCGGCTGGATCCGCCCCTGCGCAGGCGGCAGGAATATCAGAGCTATTTGTTTTGTTTAATTCATTGTGTTGCGTCACATCCGTGGCAATCTGTGGCCTGTATCGTTTGAAGTCTTAAAAGCGCGTTGCCCAACGTTTTCGTTCTAAGACTGCGTTTAAACGGAGATAAATCTGGAGGCAGATCAGTACCGTGACGGTAGAATGTGTCGTTAATGCGAAATTCCCGTAATGCCACATTCTCTTGCTTCGCGTTTATTACACTACAAGAGTCTACACGCCTATAGTTTCTGAGCTCACTGACATAAATTGCGTCAGTGTTAGCAGCACATACTGTCGCCTCAGGAACAAATTTCAATTTATCATGATAACGTGACTGGTATTAGACAATATAAATGTCACGTGATTACATTCGTGGAGTTTCGTTCAACTCTGCCGTAACGTTAAGAATTCGCACATTCGTTGAGGCGTAAATGTGGATTTGCATCGTACATGATATAGTGTTTAATTTTGCGCAAAAGCATTACTGAGTTGAGGAAAAATTCATTACGGATTTGGAAGCGTGTGAATTGAGCTGATACGGTAGTTCGTAATAATTCTAGGTCAGAGAGGAGTCGTATGATAGATCCAGCTTTTCTCCTCTACATAACAAATAAATAAATAACTAGTGGTGCTAAAACACCACGTAGTTTCTCGCCCGTATTATCACGCAAAATTAAGCGAAAAGTACTAAAAATTTCGAAAAATTGTACATAACCATATTTCAAAATCTATCTTTAAGGAATAGATTTCATTAATGTAAAAATCTCTATAATGTTTTAGTTGCAGGGAGACTTCGAAAAAATGTTTTCAGCAAACAGACTACACTATTATTTTAAACGTACTTCACACTATTCCACAACAAAAATTAATCAAAAACGATGGAGCCATTTGTTTGAAAATTTTTAAAATGTCCGAAGGACTCCATATAAAGTACCTTCCAAAATTAAAATATCGGTTTCAAATTCAAGGATCATCTGTTAGATTGATTGGGCAACATCAATTTTGGGGAAAATCGGCTGAACGATTTAGCATTGTTCATAGACGGACAGACGTTTTGCTGTCATTAGAATTTTCGGTATCAAGGACCCATAAAACATGGATTCTGGCTACACCACGTGTTGGAGGATTTTTACCCTAAATTTAGGGATTGGATTTATCCACGTTCTTATTACAGGGTCCTCTAATAAGAGGTGTTCTGCCGAAAATTCGCCCGTTTGGTTCGCGCAGCATTACATTATTTTCTCTCTACCCGTAGCGAGAAGGTAAAAATGGCAGGGTGAACTTTTAACAGGGCAAAGGCCCTTGTCCAGGATTCGATGTAGCTTTCGGGCGATTATTTAATTATCTAAACTGAAGTGTGCAAGTGGATTGTTTGTATAGTTCTGCAAGGGTTATTTCTGAACCATTTCCCTGTTTTATGAAGGTTTTCTAACCTCATGGAATGTGCCAACCGCCCTCTCCGCGCTGCGTGATCCCAGGCTCGATTACGCTAATAGCAGGTAATGGGGGAAATGGGGAATTAACGAATGCTCATTAGGTATGCGCCTAGCATGAACGCTGCCACAGCGCAGGGCGCCTAACCCGGACATAAATGGGGCGTATTGAAAGGGCTCAGAAGGAGGAAAGAAACAGAGTACACAGTAGGTGCAGAACCGAAGGAAGAATCAAAAGTAAAAGAAAGTTGACGTTGGTGGAGAAGTACAGCAAGGCCCAGAGTATTGATAACGAAACGATGCTAGAGCCATAAATGTTTAACTGACAGGACTGCACTCCATCATTTCATGATCATCGGAATAAAATCAAAAATTTTGAATTTTATGAATGTTTTTTCATAAATCATACTTTGTTATGAACTTGCTTAATGATATTTAATATTTGAGAAATCTTCATTACAAAATTTGGATCATGGAACTGATTTTGGTGCGCTTTTCTCAATTAAAAAGTGACATTATTACATACTTCATTTTTCTGATGATAATCATCACTCTAAAAAATAGAACTCCTTCCGATGGAACCGTGGGTCCAGCAACCGGACAAACAACCAACACATGCGTCCAACACTGCCCAAAAAGTTGAAAAAACTTCGAGAAAATTCTACCTACACATTTTATTTACACAAGGTAATCACAGCAAATTTGTCAGCTAAAATGTCCACGAAATACAAGATGTGGTAATGTAGTGATATCATAAACACTGTATTCATAAGCTCTAGGAGTTAAGAGTTAGATAAATAACGACTTGAGCTTTTCTTTAGTTGCGCTTAACCATGGCAAGAAAAATACGGGTCCGTTTCCTACGATCACTAGTGTTTGCTTTGGAAAAGTTCCGACAACGAACAGTAACGACTCGTTGAGTGTGTTTCTGAGCCGTGTTATGCTTTCAGTCCTCAAGATTGGACGCCGCCCCCACGTGGCAGAACGGCACGATCAAGAGCAGGAGCGGAGAACTACTATTTTTGAATTTCCTCACGGTCAGTACTAGAGCAGGGAAGTTTACGCAGTTGTTTTGCCCCAATTGGCAGGAAGAATGCATTCATTTTTAATCAAATAAGCGCACAAAAGGCATTTATTGTGCTTTAAACAATGATATAAAAGGCAGGGAAATACAGTAAAACTTGGTCAATGCGGAACGTGTATAATGCGTGCGCGTATAATATAAATCTGTTAGATGGAACACACATCGCGGTCCTGTCAAACATGTATTCTACAGTATTACATTGCATAATGTAGAATCTAATATGGAAAAATATTAGTCCTTTGAGATTCCGCATTGAGCAAGTTTTACTGTATGAGAAATAAGGGGATGTCAAATAATGTTCCAAGGGATCAAATGTCATATTCAAGCCTCAGATGGGGAAACTCGTGACCAAAAAATGTCTTGCGACATCAATGACAGCCATAATAGAGCTACAGAACTAAAATAGCCAAAACACAGGCAGAAAATATAATTACATTAGTACGATTCGTATATTTATAATCGAAATTTTTCTGTATTAGCCACCTAAAACAGGATCTTGGGCAAAAGTAGATTGTATAATTTCTTAAACAGGCAGTAAGAATTGATATGAAAATTTTTTCACGTTAATTCCGTTTTCCTTCGAATTTTTTTATAAACATCTGAGTAAAAATGCCTGGAAGTGAATTTTAATCCTTCATCCATCTATCTATCTAAAGATAGGTAAATTGATATGTACAAATAAAAATGACATTTCTATTTCAATTCTTGCGACTGGTATTTTAATGTTGTATAACAAACAGTGGACCCATTTTCTTCTGGCACAGACTGCAGCATGTAATCCAGAAATTTTAATACGGGTTCATTACATTGGGAACGCATTCGAGTTTACTCTCCACGGCTTCAATACACCAATCAGACATTTAGAGATTTTTTGCACAGAGAACAGGAACTTTTTTATTCAAATGATGAATTAGCAATTTTATGCATTGTAAATGCGCTTTCTTGATAACTTTAGTCCATGAAATGTATTCAAACTAAATTGAGAGTACGTTAAAGGGAGTAAAATAGACAATTTCATAAAAATCCATCTCTACATTGCAAAGATGTTTTTGATATGAAGCACAAATAGTAATACTTATTTCTTTAATGTAATTTATTAAACAATATAAATGTACAACATTTACATTTTATTTCAAAATGATTCATATCGGTATCCGAACAAGGGAATATGGAAATTATGAAATTAAAGTCCGCGTATTAAGAAACAAATCGTAGAAAAGCTATTGTAAATCAATACTGTCGAACTGTTTTATTTCATCTTATATTGACATGTCTACGATGGTACCTTAAACATTTAACGATACTCCATCTGAAAGTATTCTATACACAAAATTCTGTAATGTTTAGTCTTAAGTGAGTGAAATTAGTTTACTCTTTACTATTCATTTGTGATGTACCTCGTTGAGTTTCGTAGGATGATTTCCAGACAGAAACTACTCTAGCACAATGCTTCATTATAAACTCAAATCGTTAATAGTATAATACTCGAAATGAGAGACACCTCACACAACTAATGATAATTGTCCACAGGCATTCATGTAATCACAAATTCAGAAACAAGTAGCTGTTAATACGATCAAGAGAACTTGTCAAGCAGTTAACACACAAATACAAAAAATGCCGAGTTTCTGCGATAATTGTAAGAACCTCTCCCGCACTTGCTGCCAAGTTATTGGCTATTCCCGGACTCATCGGAGAAGCTGCCGTCACATTCAGAGGCATTAGAAAGCCATCCATTAGGGGATTGTTGGCCGGGGGACTACTGGCAGTTTGTCTCGTAAAGAAGAAGATGCAATAGGAGAAGAACTGCGGCTCCTGTGCCCCAGACAGAATAAATTACGATTAATCTGGACTTGCGGCGGAGGCGGAGGGAAAGGCGGAGGGGGAGGCGGTGGCGGAGGCGGTGGCGGCACGGTGGAAGGAAGTGGGGGTGGGGAGAAACCGCTGTCTGCGATAAAGAACCTGATCGGTTCCCGGCAACCCGACGAAAAACAAAACGAAGATTTATTTTTCCTGCTGGTCTCGAGATGACGACTCGGTCCACTGGAGACAGAACCAGACAGAGCCAGTTCCGGCGATCCGCCACAAGCAGGGACGACCCCGCACTCTCTCCCGATTTTCCTTTCTTCGATAATGAACAACATTTCATTATGTCATCTAACATTTAATTTTTAATAATAAACTACACAAACTATAATCAAGTATGAGAAATAATTAATTATTCGTAATTTATAAGTGTGATAATAAGGACGTGAAACTGAAGAAGGCTCAGTAGCTCTTCTTGCAGGAAAGTTAAGAGATTCATAATAAAGACAAATGAATTGTGTTATTAGTTCTCAGAACTGAGTGCATCAAAAGAAAGAAAGAACAGTACATACTTTCTCTCATTATTTCTAAGGATTGAAATTTTCTGATTTCATCGGATTTAGTAACTTCCTCACAATACAAATTATTATTAACTTGTACAGATTTGGTAGAAAATACTATTTTTATGTATTGAGTAAATCTTTCAAGTGATTCGAATTTGAAACAAATCGTGACTGGACAAGAAGAATAACATGCTATAGGAGATCGACGTAGAATGGATCGCAGCTGCCTGTGCGTTAACAGAGGACCGCCGACAGAAGAGCTGCACCAGCGAAGTCTCGCTGACGGAGGTGTGGGCGGACGCACATGGAAAGGCAGGGTTGGTGGAGTGGCACTGAGGCGATACAATCGGCGATGGCATCTGGTGTTGATGGAGACCGCCCGGAATAGCAGATCAGCAGAATAAAAAACGATGTATCGTTTGTCGAGCAAGGGAAAGGAAAGAACTAGATAAGACAAATAATTAAAATACTGTAAAAAAGGTAGGGAGGCGCGGAATATCTGATATTATCTGTTTTTTATGACCCAAATTGTTCTATGTTATCAGTCTGCAATAAGAAATATTGAAAACCCTTCATCGTACTTATAGAACTGCAACTTAGAACAAATTTTATTAAAAGAACCTCACATTTCTGACATTTTTCTAAAGCCATTGCAAAGTGATTTTATTAACACTACATTTTTTATATGCCGTTTGCTACGTCAATGATGAATCAAGCTCAGAAGGTTATAGAAGAGGCTCGGTGATATAGCAGTGAAGGGGGGGGGAGAAATGTGAGGTCAAAGCTGCGAGGATCGCTGGGGCGATGGAGCCCAAGGTAGGAGGGGTAGCTGGGGGGGGTGAAAACAGAGCGACGAGAGAGAGAAGACGAGGGCGGGCAGCGAGGGCGACGGGAGCCACGGTGACCAATACGATACAAGCAGCGGAGAGGCGGAGGAGGCTGCAGATAAGGCCCGGTGTAATGCAGTGGTGGAGACGGAGCGACCAGAGACGCGAAAGGCCTCGGGGAAAGTGGAAGCGCTGGGAGCGACGCTGTGGAGGGGACAGAACGAGCAGAAGCAGGGACTTCGGGTACAGGAGGGGCGAAGGAGGCCAATGCGGTGGGGATGGGGGATGCAGACGGTGCAGAAAGGAAGTGGATAAGGCAGTGGTGACAAGGTCTTCTACTGGTGGCAGTGGCACGCGTCGTGGCACCATAGCCTGCCACGAGCTTCTCTGCGCAACTAGCGTCGAGAACGGGATCTAGTGGTAATAACCTCGCCGTTTTACAGTAGGGATGGTGTAGTCTCTGGTGGCGGGGTTATGAACTGCGTGGCTGGGGCGATTGGCTGCGTGGAGGGGCGATTTCGTCGTGACACTCGTGCCACGGACTCCCGCTCGTGGCATCGACCTTCACAACACTAGGATAAGTCCTGATGTGTCGGCAAGGGGGGCTGTTGGAGTGGTGCAGACAGAATACTGAGAGAGGGCAAGGCAGCCAGGGCTGCGTGGATGGCGGGCCACGAGTTGGGAGGGGCGGGTGTGCAGTGGTAGAGACGACAGCCAGGGCTGCAGGGGTGACGGGCTGGCGGGGTGTGAAGGGGAAGGGGCGGGGCTGCGGGGGCGGCGGGGCCTGAGGTGGGAGTGGCGGAGAGGGTGAGGAGAGAGTGGAGGAGGGTGGCGGTGAGGGGGGAGTGGTGGAGGTGGGAGTGGTAGAGACAGAGCGGAGGCACCCAGGGCTGCGGGGACGGCCGAGTCTCATGTGGGAGGGGCGGCTGTGTCATGGTAGAGAGGCGGTGACGGCAGCGAGGGCTGCAGTAGGGGGGCTCAGGGACTGGGGGGGGGGGGCAGCAGTGCAATGGTACTGCTGTGTCGAAGGAAGCCAGAGCCGCAGGGGCGGCGGGACGAGGTGGGAGAGGCGGTTGTGCATTGGTAGATGGGCGGTGTCTGAGGTGGGAGGGGCGTCTACACAGTGGTAGTGACTTGGTAAAGGCAGCCAGGTCTGTTAGTTCGACGGGGGCGGCTTGGGCGGCGGGGAAGCGTGGGCGGCGTGGGCAGCGGGAGCGGCGGGGGCGGCGGGGGCGGCGGGGGCCGCGAGGGGGCAGGGCGGCGGGGGCGGCGGGGGCGGCGGGGGCGGCGGGGGCGGCGGGGGCGGCGGGGGCGGCGGGGGCGGCGGGGGCGGCGGGGGCGGCGGGGGCGGCGGGGGCGGCGGGGGCGGCGGGGGCGGCGGGGGCGGCGGGGGCGGCGGGGGCGGCGGGGGCGGCGGGGGCGGCGGGGGCGGCGGGGGCGGCGGGGGCGGCGGGGGCGGCGGGGGCGGCGGGGGCGGCGGGGGCGGCGGGGGCGGCGGGGGCGGCGGGGGCGGCGGGGGCGGCGGGGGCGGCGGGGGCGGCGGGGCGGCGGGGCGGCGGGGGCGGCGGGGGCGGCGGGGGCGGCGGGGGCGGCGGGGGCGGCGGGGGCGGCGGAGGCGGCGGGGGCGGCGGGGGCGGCGGGGGTGGCGAAGGAGGGAGGGGCAGCTGGCGAGCCGAGAGCACTTCCCAGCGTTCAGGTGTCGGGTGGAGCGGCGCCGCCGGTTTTTTTCTCGTGGGGCGCCGTAACTCAGCAGCGGGCGCGGCGCACCGGCCTCTGCCGCCGCCGCCGCCGCCGCCTGCGTCTCGCATTTCCCGCCCGCGCGATACAAACACTACAAATTATTTTTTCCCCGCTCGTCTGTCGGCCTCTGGCCTCTGCCCTCTCAGTCTGGCGGCGAAAGTCCGGGCGACCAACAGCAGGAAATGCCTTCCCCTTTTGTTGACAGAAAAACGAATTGAATACAGTCCTGCTCATATTAGAGTGATCGACAAACAAAGCAGGTAGCTTTGTTAACACATGCATTTGCCTTAGCTTTGAATCGTGCGACGAGCCTATTAAGACCGGTGTTCTGTCCCAACTGGTCCCTTTGTATTTTTACTCCGTAGAAACAAGTGACAGCTGAATTTCGACTAGGGTTGTATATGCCTCTCTTCTACCGTGAGTATTCCTCATGGTGAATGTGTTCTCGCTGGTGAATGGAATTTAAAACCCTCTGAGATCAGATTAATCCAAACAACTTGCTGCTTACAGAAATAGATCTTACTTCAAGATACCGGTTATTGTAAATATTATAATTTAATTGCAAATGAAGAAAATTCAATGATTTATATTATAACGGTCACCTCCATTAAGCGAACACCTCTGATAACGGTCATTGTTTCGAGGAACCGATTAATGTTTCATAAGACACGTAAAATTCCCGTTGATATGGTTGTAATATATCAAAACTACGTTAATATGGTTGAACTGATTAGAAATGCAGAAAAATAGCGGAAATATTAATTGAAAATCCCACTAGACACACAACATAAAGCGCCATGAAACATTCACTCACTATGAGGCTATTTAATGAATTTCCTTTGATGATATGTAGTCGAAATAACGTCCTTGGTGATTATTATGTACTCAACTCACGCTTTATCTCTTATTATTGTTATTATTATTATTATTATTATTATTATTTAAAAAATACATTTTATTTTACATTGTCAGACAGTACAACATTCAGCCGCGAGGCTGTACAGTTGATTGACAGAGTAACTTTGCATCATCGAAGTGTGAAGGGGGTAACTTCTTTTCACCTCACTGATAGAGATTTTATTAGGTGATACCTTCAACCAAGGTTATTGCGAGGAAAATTCTTTAAACTTCGTTAGACAGCGGGTTCAGTAAGGAATACGATAGACGAGATAGGTAAATGCAAGAAAAGTTCTTCCCTTGTCTAATATCGGAGAGATATTGAAGGAAAATCTGAAATGGGAGTCTGTTTCTTAGGCGGGAGAGAGGGGGTTGATCAATTTCTATTTCGTAAGTGACTGCTCCTTGTACGTGATTTAAATTACCGTAGAAACAACGAGCCCGTTCCGTAATAAAGGAAGTGATCGGCTCTATTGCAAAATGGTTGTGGAGTGTCTTATTGCTGACAAACCAGGGGGCATTCATTGTTATTCTTAACATTTTGTTTCGAAAGATTTGCAATTTATTTAATGTCGTTGGGGCAGCTGTAATATATTCAGGGTATGCATAAGTTAATATCGGACGAATAGATTTGTAAATAGTTAAGAGGATTATTTAAAAAGAGTTGAAATAGCTAATCGTAGATGATAGCTGATCGGAGGTGAAATAGTTAATCGTTTATTCCCTTCATTTATTTTGGACGTGATCACTTTGTCTTTAACAGTTTCGTCTGTACGACGTGGCTACGTCTACGATAGTCGTATTTCATATGCTTATTTTTATTGTGGAGATTTTCCCAACACATCTAATGCAATCGTCAGTTGGTGCTTAAATGTGAAAAGTCTCCATGTGCTCAATTGCCGGTCACGAGCACTCCATTTAGAAACCTTTCACAACCATTTGCGTTTTCACCGGAGGTGATGTAGCTGGAGCAACAGAGGTGAACCTTCTGCGCTCGCATTGCGGAGATCCTCGTCTTGAACGCACCCTCTGTGCTCGCTGCGGCGACGAGTGAAGCGGCGCGGGGGGGGAGGGGAGGGGAGGGGCGGGCGCTGGCACGGGCGCAGCGATGGAGCGCGGCCAAATCGAAACAACGCGCCCGTTCCCGAGCGCGAGCGCGGGGGCGGCGAGGCACGCCGGGTGGCGGGCGGCGGAAGGGAAGGGCGGGGAGGTGGGCGGCGGGGTTGGGGTCGGGTGGGACTACGGCGCGGTGTAGCGCGTGGGGCGGGAAGGGAAGAGGTGGCGCGGGATGTAACGGTATGGTGGGGTATGGGGTGTGTAGTGTTTGTGGCTGTGTGTAGCGGGATGTGGCGGGGTGTGACGGAATGTGGCGGTGTGTGGCGGGTTGTGGCGGAGTTTGGCGAGGTGTGGTGGATGTGGCGAGGTGTGATGGGTGTGGCGGAATGTGACGGAGTATGGCGTAGTGTGACGGAATGTGACGGGATATGGCTGGGTGTGGCGGGGCTTGGCGAGTTGTGGTGGGTGTGGCGGAGTGTGGCGGAATATGGCGGGGTGGTGGATATGGCGGGATGTGGCGACATGTGACGGAGTATGAAGGGGTGTGGCGAGGTGTGGCGATGCGAGAGCCAGGTGGGGCGGAAGGTCTCGAGTGAGGTGGAGCGGAGTGTCGTGAGGTGGGTGTGGGGAGAGCCGGGGAGAGGTGAGGCGAGACCAGAAAAAGGACCAGGGCGAGGTGGGATGGAGTGGGGTGGGGCGGGGAGGGTTGATTGAGGTTTCTGGGATGAAAGCTTTATCTGAGGAGGTAGCAGTGTTCCTCCCTCACAGGACGGTGATATCCGAAGCAGACCTCCACGTGGGCTTGCGAGTAATTTTAGGCGTCTCCTCCAATGGGGCACCACCCCTCCGGGTTAAGCTCTAAGCTCTCAAACGGCCTCTCGACGTGTAAGTTAGTGCACGTAAGTGTAAGAGTCTATGTGTATAAAGGAAGAGGGTAGGACAAGGAAGGGGTAGGAAAGATCGCACGCAGTCCATGGCCCGTTTGTTAGGGTACTGGCCAGGAATAATCCATAAGTAATGATCGAAGAAATAACGAAAAACTACAGATCACAGAAGCCGGCTACTAGAATTATCCTCTAAACAGCGACTAAATTCAAACTATGACCCCTTCAAACTATTTAAACTAATTCATAGCTACGGTATTTAGCTACTTTCGAAAATACTTATTCGCTAGAACACGACATTCAGACTGAAACAAGAGCATGGCGAATAATTTTACCATCCTTCAATACTCAGAAAGATAAAAATTCATGGGAAAAATAGAAAGAAGAAGGCTTTCGCTAACTATGCAACTGCCGTTCCAACCTCGGTAGCTTGTGCCTAAATCTTACTTATTCAGAAAAAATATTATAAACCAAATGAAACAATAGCAATATCAGTCAATGTCACAATTGTGAACAATGAAACAATAAAGTGCTAAATGAAACGTGCGCGAAAACACAAGTCCACGTATCTAGCACTTCGTACGACAGCCAGACGAAAAATGGTTGATCTCCAAATCATCCATTAAATCATTCAACAGAATACCGCTTGTCAATTTTTGTTCCCATTCTTTAATTTTTAATAAGAAATTGTGTTTTTTTTTACAGAGAGACCTATGCATCTGAGGCATTTCTCTTGGCCGCAGGTGAAGAGTGGTGAGTTCAACGGATGCCTACCGGCGTGGCACGCGCCGCACCGGTAGCGTCCACGCGCCTCCCCCCTCCCCGTCCCCGTCATCACCCCGTCCCGCAGGCGGCCTATTGTCGCAGCGCTGACAGCCAGGCAAACACCGCCACGCCCCCTCCCGGCGCCGCCGCCCGCTGCGCCCTCCGGGGCAACAGTAGCTCAATGAAACCGCATCACCTAAAGAAAATGGGCCATTCGGTATTTTCTGTGTTTTACAGATCTTTCAAATTTTAAGCGAATATTTGTAGAAACCGGTAATCATATATTTGATGTGGATTATACAAGTTTCTGATTCTATTACCTTCATAACTCACTCGATTTTTGCAAACCAAGTGGTGTATTTTCAGATGACAACTGTGAGCGAGGTGATGCGTTTTTTAAACATTAGTTCTTGGCCTGGTACATATCAAAATGTTGCTCATCCGTAAAGAAACATCCGAACAGCAAATATTTCATTCAAGGACTTTGAGCAGGCCAGGCTAGTCCACAATCCACCTGATACTTTTCAACCACGACGTCACGATTCTTGTTTGTTGATGGCATAGCGATACAAAAAACGGATAGCAAATTGTTGCTACAGTATGGGAAACCAATGGCCACAGTGAGTTCAAAAAGATTTTTGTCCAACGTTTCATAAATTAAAATTGTTGATCTGAGCCCAAATCGAAAAAAAAGAGGTCCATAACGTCCCACCAACAGCCCCGAATGCCTCTGTCGCCATTACACACTCAGGCAAGTCATTTTCTCCAGGCATCCGCCAGGGCTATGCAAGCGCATCTGATTGCCTTGTGAAAACCGTTATTCAATCCATATTACCGTTCACTGTCACACAAGCCTATGCAGGTGTTGTTTGACCCACTCTATAGTCGGGTGTTCGATGCTTGAATAAGGGGTGTCTTGGGAGTTGCACAACAAAAAAATAGTCCAATCGGGACTGAATGGATTGTTCTGCGACTGACCTCTGTAGCATATCTCGCACGACAGATCTCTGCGAAAGGTGAGGAGGATGTACAAACAATTTATTTGAATCGCAAACTTTGGATTTCCGGATGACTGTTAGTTAATGTCTTCGGCTAATCAGTCAAATGAAGGTTCGCAAAGCTTCCTTAACATATCCCTCCTCACAATATCGCTAACATGTTAAGAGAGGACACATAACTCCAGGGAAGTCTTTCTAGCGGAAGAGCCGAACTCGTAAACTCTTCGTTCGTTACCCGTCTCGTTCGAGCTCGTTTTATCCGTCAACTCCGAGCTCGTTTTATCCGAGAATACGCAGTTCTCTGACATCCAGGTACGGTGCATATAACGCAAGATTCCCTCGCCAGTACGGTCTGACATCAGGCAGTACATATTCCGTGGGATGTTCAATGGCTTCTTTCACATAGAGTATCTGCGTTACTTTCTGTGTATTTTGGAGTAGAGTTTTAGTCACATTTACTTTCATGTGTCGTATAGTTCCTTTTAAATTTATCTTTCTTGTTCTAGATATTTAATTTCTTGCTTAACTATTTCTTTGTAAATTTAGTTCCAAAAAAATTATATATATATATATATATATATATATATATATATATATATATATATATATATATATAATAATCCAACACGAATACTAGGCGGCATCCCCACGAAAAATCGAAAATATGCATTTCCTCTTAGTACTTCATTTCCAGTTTGAGTAAATTGGTAAAAGAAGAAGAAATTTCAACATATTTTATTCGAATGTACTTTAAAATATACCCTAAGAAAAACGACATTAAAACTGCAATTTTTTTTCAGTTTACTGAATAGAGTTCGCGATGTAAAACAAAATCAATTTTCATAAAATTCAGGGACACACAATGGACAATTCTCTTCTTCTTTCTTCAGAAATTGTCAGTATGAAAGTAGAAAACAGGGCGTAACGACGTCTGAAGACTATTTGTAAACAAATGCTCCGTTAATTGAAAATCAAGATGCTTGTTTTAAACTTCAACAGCACTCAGGGATATGAACAAACAAGAAAAGAAGTTTGATTCTCCCGAATATATATAAAATATATTATATATATATATATATATATATATATATATATATTCGCGAGGGCGGAGGCGAGGGCAAGTACGGGAGCGACGGCGCCGGTGAGGGCGAGGGCGGAGGTTGGGGTGAAGCCGAGGGCGGCGCGGGCCCGTCCGTCACCTCCCGCCCCCTCCACCTCCCCCGCCTTTGTGGCCTCTGCGCCGCGCGGGGCGTGGGGGAGGGGCGCTTTGTGCCGTTGCAGGGCGGCGGCGCGGCGCGGGGCGGCGCGGGGCGGCGCGGGCCCTCTGGGCACGTGCGCGAGGGTATAAATCAGTGTGCGACGCGCGCTGCTGCGGAGGTGGGGGCTACGGGGGGTGCGAAGTTGGAGGAGGCACGGAACCAAAGGACGGCGCGAGCAAGAACAGGGAGATGAAGACGGGGAGCTGGTAACGGTAGTGGCTCCTTAGGAATCCTTAGGAATCTTTATGGTGCCCCAACCATAGACTAAGGAGGTATATACATCTTTACCCTATGGCCCAATCATAGAGAAAGGACGTGTCTTCTTTCTTCTAGTATCTTCTTTCCTCTATGGCACAACTAACAGAAGTGAGATACGAGGAAAAGTTGTCAAAAGTCATGCAGTTTGGTATTGCAAGTTGATTTTTTGTAGAATGCTACGATGATGTGGAGGCCCATGAAGTGAAGATATAAATGTTCCGGAAAAAGCGTTTAAGCTGTTGCAGACTCCGTTGCCGGTATCATTGATATGGTACCGAAGCACAAAGTAAACATCCTTAGTAAATGACCGAAGCTTGTGGCGCCACTAACGCAGAGAGCGGTACCAGCGGAGATGGCAGTGGCGGAGGGACGCAAGCAAAGGCGGGGGGGGGGGGGGCGTTGTTGATGCGAAGGGAACAGCGCGGGCTTGGGTTGCCGCGAGGGAGCCGCGGATGCTACAGCGGGATCTGGGGGAGGGGACTGGCACCACCGGCTCGGGGGTGGAGGAGGGCGGAGGGGGGCGGGGCGGGCGGGGGCGGAGAGTGGGCGCTGCTTCTTTCACGGCCGCACAATCGCGCGCGCACCCAACCACCCACGACTCTCAATAGGGGATCCGGTTTCAAAGGCCCATATGTGACACACGCGGGCACGCGCGACCGTTAGAGCACGCGTGTGCCGGCGCTAAAAAAACGCCCCGCCCACCCCGCCCGCTCCCCCTCCCTCCGGGGCGAGCCCTCTGGCCCTGGGCAGCTGCGTGCGCGCATCCCGGCCCGCGCGGCCATTTTTCGATTTTATCTCCGCCGGGAAATTAGCTCATACTCGAGAGCTCCGTGGCGCCGGAGACAAAGTCGGCGGAAAGGTAGTGAAACACTCGTAAAAAGCCATAATTTATGTAGGAGAAATGTGTTAAAACATCTCGCATGAAGTTAAGTAGGCCTAATGCGGAGGTGGCCCGACCTGCGCGGCGGGAGGCGTGGGGGCAGAGGGGCTTGGGAGTCACGCTGCGCCCGCCTCCGCCGCCGCCGCCGCCCCAGCGCCGCTCACTATGTCGTCACTCCCACTACCGCATCTCCACCCACTGCTATCTCCAGCGTTATCTCTCAACTTCTGCATCTCTGCCCATTAGAATGCTCGTCTTTTTTTTTTCTCTCTCTAAAACCTTCCGATTAACTCGACCGCTACTCTTCGTGTCAATACTTCTCCATTCATTATTTCCTGCATTCTGCGTAATCACTCGAGACTGCGTCCGATCACTCGTGACCTCACCGCCACTTTCGCCGATTCTGTCATCATCTCCTTCGTTTCCCATCACCGCCTGCATCATTCACCGCGCCATCCATCGCCTCCTCCCCCGCATCCTCCCGCCGCCCCCGCCCACGCCATAACTCAGACGTATTAGCCCAGCAACCGGTTCCCCAGGCGCCCGTCGTTTTCCTTTCTCCTCGAAATGAATATTTAGTCGTAAAAAGGCGAGCTTAGGGCCGGCCGCAAGTGCCTCACCTGCGGCGCCGCCTCCGCCGCCCCCGCCCTCGCCTCCGTCGCCACCCCCGCTCCGCCCGCGCCGCCGGCAGGTGCAACGCCGCCTAATTAGGCCCCCCGCCGCCTCCACTCGGCGCCGCCCGCCCCGCCCAGCCGGACGATTTTTCACAACACGACCAACAAAACGCGCGGGAGGCCTGCGCGTTCTTTTTGTTCGACGCGCGTCGCTCGTCCCCGATAAAGGGAGTCACGTTTTATAAAAATATAATAACCCGGATTTTTACGTAATTATCGGCGTCGCGGAGGCCGCCGCCCTGCTGCGGGGTGGTGCGTGTGGGCAAACAACGGCTTGGGGGCGGCCAGGTGGCGGTGGCGGTGGGGGTGGGGGTGGGGGTGGCAGTGGCGGTGGCGGTGGCGGTGGCGGAGGCAGAGACGGTGGCGGTGGCGGTGGCGGTGGCGGAGGCGGAGGCGGAGACGGCGGCGGTGGCGGTGGCGATGGCGGTGGCGGTGGCGGAGGCGGAGGCGGTGGTGGTGGTGTTGGCGGTGGCGGTGGCGTGGCGACGGTGATGGCGACGGCGGTGGCGGTGGCGGTGGCGGTGGCGGTGGCGGTGGCGACGGTGACGGCGACGGCGACGGCGGTGGCGACGGCGGTGCCGGTGGCGGCGGCGGTGGTGGCGGTTGCGGCGGCGGAGATAGTGGAGGTGGCGGTGGCGGTGGGGGTGGGGGTGGGGTGTCGGTAGCGATGACGGTGGCAGTGGTGGGGGTGTTGGGGGTGGTAGTGGCGGTGGTGGCGGTGGAGGCGGTGGAGGCGGCGGTGGCGGTGGTGCTTTTCGTTCGGGAGATGGCAGCGGAGGACGGGGGCGGCTCCACGGAGACCCACCCCGAAAGCAGCCGCGGGCCCTGCACATCCACAATCTGTGTCTTTTCATGCTGGGACTTAATGTCTGGCTGTCTGCCTCGTACTAACGGAGGTTTTCTTCCTTTCTCGCCGTTGTTTGAACTGTCTCAGGGCGGACTTTCTTTCGTGACCAAGTCTCATTTACGCTTGGGTATTTTTCTTCATGTGTATTATTGGCTTTGCATTTTGATTACTCGTGTTATATCCCGTTATTTTCGGCCTGTTTGATTCCGTGTGCTAATTTTGTGGTTGATACAAAGTAAAACCACATAACCACACAATACGTACTAAATTCTACCTCAGACAGTAAATTTAGGTCACCTATTCAACTTTTTCCTTCAGAAAGCATTTTTTACTTGCTTGTTATTATTAACCGATTTAAATAATGTCCCATCAGTCCAAGGATAAGTGAAGTGTTTTCTACTCTGTAGCATGTTTGTTCATTTGAAGGGACACTCTAATCTGTATTCCGAGAATATAAAATATGGCATCCACAAAGAACAATGTTTTCCGCACGTCAAATGTGTCAGATAGCTTCTAGTACTTTCCAGCAAGTCTGTAACTCATTTCGCCAGCGTCCTTAGATCCCAGATTGCCTGCGCAGCGCACAGTGCCAACTGGTTCACCTGCAAATCTGCCAGCTCGTCCTGACACGAGCGTTTAGTTTTGCCATTAGTTTCCTTCATCTCGAGCGTAGATGCGAGTTGCTAGGCTCTAAGTCTTGCTGCTGCCACTGTGTAATCTGAATTGGTTTGTCACTGGCTGCGGGACTTTCACGCCACACGTCCGAGATCCGACGCCCGACAGACACACTGCGGCGGCGACCAGGCGACCGGATAAGATGGCGGCTGCGGAAAGGACGTGGGTGGACGCGGCGGGAGACAAGTCGCTCGCTGAAGCGCCGGTTACAACAAGAAGAATTTGCAACCACCAACGGAAATTTCTTACGAGAAGATTTAAAGGCAAGTTCAAAGTTTGGGGTGCTCCGAAAAATAATTACGTAAATTTCAATGCAAAAGTGTATTAACCTTTGAGACTTGGGAACTTAAAAATGAATCCATTGAAAACTTACTTGTCCATTTAACCCCCTTGAGCTGGATGGCAAATTTTGTTACCGTGGAGAAGAGAATATAGTGTGGAAATAATGGAAATTATAATGTCCCACAAAAACAGCACTTTTATCCCAATGTCTAATAAATTGCTTGAAAACTTGTGTGCGAATACTACCAATGGAAAGGTTATTTAATCACATTATTAGTGTGTGATATTCACAGCAAATGCTGAAGTTAAAAATAGCTTTTCGGGAGTTCATACGTTTGACAAAATGAAGTTATGCAGCATTCACCTGCTTACGTTCATTAGCTGCTGTTCAATCCTAGACACCCTCAAACTTGGACTGGATGATATGTTTTCACAAGGCGTGGCAAATCATTTTCTTCTTTTTGATAAAAGAAGTCTAAGTTGACAAAAGCGTTTAATTTCCCTTAAAACAATTGTCTTGATAATTTGCTCACTGTCTAATTTCAATAGTTGAATACAAATGAAATCGAATTGTAACCAAACTGACCTTGTGGCTGTCCGTATTAATTATGAATGAGAAATAATAAAATCACAAAATCGTATGTTTTAATATTCAATAAAACATCGAATCCAGAGCCAAGTTTCGAGAAATCTTGAGCGAGATTTACAACACCTAAAAAACAATTCAGTTTTAAAGGAAAGGAATACAAAAAACACTACACTCGGAGTAATAAAATGATAAACAATAAGAAAATGTAAAATGTATGAAAATAAGTAAAATACTTCTCAAGTAAAGAGAATCACACTTAAAGAAAGTACTTTAACCTTCTTAAGAAATAAGAGAACACTATCCTAAGAAGTAATCTTGTAAGATAAGAGTAAAGGAGGGAGGAAGAAGAAGTTGTAAATGAAAACTAATCAATAAAAAATTTAAAATGGGATTCCTTAAAAAAAATTATCCATGAAGTAGGTATTGTATAGGGTAGATGTATGAAAAGTCTTAAAATATCAAAATTATCTAAAATGTTCATTTTCTTACCTGTATTTACTAAGTGGGGAATTTTGCAGAACTGCAAAACTTTTCACTTCAGTCAAAAGAGTGGTTATTACCAGTCAAATGGCAAAGCTGGAACAGTGTGAATTTAATGTCCAAATATTTGATGTATTCGGTAATCAGCAAGAAAATTCTGTACCTGTCCGTTCTACATAATTATAAATTGTGTATTCTCTATGAATTGTATATAGTATATGTAGTTATGAATGGTGTATGCTCTATCAATTGTATATAGTATATGTTGTTATGAATTGTGTATGCTCTATGAATTGTAACTGTCGATTTCCTGAGTAATTCTAAACTTGAAACTTGAACTAGAAGAATTGGATAGAATAAATCAGTGCGGCCAAGGCCAAACCAGACCAGACCAGACCAGACCAGACCAGACGAGTGGTAGCAGCAGCGGAGGCGGCGAAGGACTTTCAGGAGGCCGAGTGAGAGCGGGGGCGGCGGCGAAGACGTGGGCGGAGCAGGTATACGGGAACGATTAACATACCACCGTGGACGCACGATAAAGCGGGACTGGCGGGCCGCACGTTACGAAGCAAACACAATATTCCTTCAGAAAGCTCTACAAGGGTGAAATTAAATTCCCGAAGTTTATAGAAAGGGAGAAGGCAAAGCAAACGAGAGCTGTCACGAGGTGACGCGGCGTCTTTGTGAGCGTTGGCGCCCGCGGAGCGCTCGCCCTGGGCGATTCATCACGCCCAGCCCACGTGACACGAGATGAGGCCGGGTGAGACGGGGGAGTTGTTTTTGTGACCGCGGCCTGCCCTGGCGCCAGACTAATTAGGGAACATCGCTATAGAAATAAGGGCTATGCAAGAATTTGATACAGGTATTCGTAAATTGATACGCGTTTATGTTGGTTTAGGTTTTTTATCCAGTCAACCTGGGATAAAAAGTTTGCTCGATGGTTTCGAAACTCCGATAGGTATTTTTTTTGTCTACGTTTTTCTCACATAATATTTCCCTTCCCCTCTTTGGGCTACACACCTCTCCTTTTTCGTTGCATTTGTTATCAATATGCCTTTTCACTTCTCTGAAAACGTGGACGATTTTGAAGCATTTAGGCCGATCAACATGAAACGTTATGCGTTTAGCTTCACGTCGTTTTTAGTTTCGTGGTAAAATACCTAAGATGAACTAAAATTATCCATCTAATTTTTTCTCCGACAGGTTTTTCCAGCTGATATAATATCTACTTTAACAAGAAGCTTCTGAACTTCTCACCTTGTTTTTGTACATTACTGCGGAACCCAGTCCCGAACTAATTATATACGATCACCGTACAATAGGAGATTATAAAGAATTCAATAAAGACTTTTGGAGATTGAGACCTTTTTACTTTTTATGTGTATTCTTGTTGGAAGGTTGATTAGAATGTTTGAAATTCTTCGCTTAGTCCATTCGTTTATGAAGTTTCAAATGTGTAAGAGCGTTATATTGATTTCTCGGCTGACATTGAATTTGGAAATCAGAATCGCGAAACAATCGTCTTACTTTAGTGCATAATTTTTTATTTACTGCTTAAGGATGCACACTGTCCTGTTAGCTTCTGCATATTTTTAAGTAAGTAATAGTTTGCAGTATATAACCTGCAAAAAACATTTATTTAACTGATTATTTGTGATAAAACCAAAGCGAGTGCAGGAGATTGGGGGCCACCACAAAGAATTCGCTTCCTAAATTAATTACATGTGCAAGCGAGTTATTTCAAAAGCGAAAGGACACCACCGTTTTCTCCTCAATTAGGTAAACAAATATTTATGTCGTTTTGCTGAAAATCGCTTCGATAAAGCACAGCAGTTGCGTGAAAATTGTTCTTCATGTAGAACGTCTAGAAGGTTGTGCTTGAAGCAAGTAGAAGCGCTGGGGATATTTCTAAGTAATGCCGAAGAAAGAAACTTGTTTCTTGTTTACAGACTGAAACGGAAATCGCAAATTTGTTCAATGACGGAGTTGCCGTGTGTATTACAATCGCCTTGAATCGCGCGCAGCCGTGCGATCGTGCCCAACGTCGTCAGCGGGCCGGTAGAATTGCTGTGCACACGCTGTTCGCAAATGACGCAAATGACTCCTCGTCGCACTTCTGATCTTAGAAATGCTCACAAGTCCCGGTAACATATTCACTGCAATGAAATTGAACAGAAAATACTTTCAGTGAGAATACATGCTTCTGTGGCGAAAATGTTAGAATTATTTGATGGCAATATTGTGAGAATCGCACTATTTTTTTGTTTTGTTTTGTTTTTTTTTAATCTAAAATGTCTCACCTCACATATTCGTTATTTAATTATACCATTAATGAAAATACATAAATCCCTCGACATTTGCGAATTCGCTATTCGCGAGTTCCGAACATTCGCGATTACAAAAATATTACCGGTTTTAAACATTCGCGACTTCAATATCCGCGAGTGCGTCTTTTGGTCGTACTACGTTTTTTTTAAGCAAACACATTTCATTTCCTTTATCAGCGTCACATGGGAAACGAACTCGGCAGACACCGGATCTCAGAGTATCACATCCGGCAAAAATGTCAAAGATGGAATGGGAATTCACGTTAATACAATAACACTATCGTACAAAAAATCAATCACTTGAGTCAAATTGGAGGTAAGGGTTTTGGTGAAATGAATACAAAAGCCGATCAGGATCAGTGCAATTCGCATTACTAGAGACCGGGAAAATATGTAGTATTAAACATCAAAATATGTACATAAATATGTAATAAAATAGTAAGAATATGTAATAAATATGTAACATTGTATCTAATTTATAATATTAAAATTCTCTACTTAAACAACCATTTACATAGCACAAAATTAGATTTAGAAAAAATGTCCTAAATAAATTTTAAAATTAAAACCTTTTAAAAACATTTTTGAGAGACTAAGTTGATGCACACTTTGCTTCTTACAACTGCCTTGTCAGTAGTAAAAGCTTTATCTATTGTAATCCAGGACCGCAGTTTAGCAGCCAGACTATTCGCAAGAGAAGCCATCGCACAAATTGGCGATATCGACGTCCAGTAAACATACATTGCAGCAAGCAACATTTTCATCGAAGTGTTACACGTCGGCGGTCGCAAATTTTTCTAGGAAATTAAGGTTACAGGTCACAAAACGAGGTGTCAGTGATACTCTTGACACCTACATTTCACCAAAAATGTAGGAAAAAATGATGATTTAAAAAAACAACTTTTTTATAAAAAATATTTGTAATAAAATTGAAATTGACAGAATAAGAAAGTGTACTATGAAAACCGTAAAATATGTAAAATATGTAGTATAGTACTAAATATGTAAAAATATGTAACGAAAGAATCGGATGTTGTGTTAGGAGGGCGATGATTCGCCAAGATTACAATTTGGAGAACGGTACGTAGAAAGACAAAAAATATGTAATTACATAAGAATCCGGTCTCTTCTCATTACACTGACCTCGCTGAAGAGGGGCTTCGGAACATCATCAGGAAAGAAAACTCGAAGGTAATGATGAAGAAACGGAAGCGAAACTGCGTCCCGGAGAAACCTCAGTGTCAGAACTGTTAATGGAGTTCTACAACTTTAACAATCTCCGGTGGAAAGGGCATTCGAAAATGATCCGAACTTGGAAATTACTACGAAATATGCGAGGGGAAAAAGAAGCAGCAATGCATATTTGGATATTAGAACAACGAGGCGGGCGATGAAACAAAAATGAACCAACTCCTATATCCAATCACTTTCAACTTTCCATTAAGTTTCCAATATTATTTCTTCTCTTTGGTAGGTCAATTGTGAATTCTGTGTGTAGTAGCGCTTACTCAGTTCTACTGCAATTGTTTGACAATTTTTTTCTTTTTCGTTTAAACAGTTTTTGGATATCCAGGAATCTAACCCATCTTCCTTCCTTAAAAGCTAGACTCATCATTCGCGGATTTGGCATTCACGATGTTTTTTGGGAACCTTGCTCTCTCGAATGTTGAGGGATGTCTGTATTGTCTAACTCTTGTTGTCCAATTTCAAAAGAATAATTTCATGAGGTCATGGTAATAATGAAAATAATTTTAAACGTTTGTTTAACACATTTTGCATTGTTTCTTTCTTCAACTACATCACGTATTCGTTATTCAATATACCGTTAACGAAAGTAGTAGTGTCTAATTCTTATTATCCACTTTCAAAAGAACAATTTCGTCAGTTTATGGTAAAAACGACAACAAGAAAAGTTTTTAAACGTTCGTTTAACACATTTTGCTTTTACACTCCATTGTGCTAGCAGCCTGTTCTTTCGGAGCTCCCCCTTTACACTCAACCCCAGGCGGGCACTCACTTTCGTTCGGAGAAAACCCTAACCTACATTCGAGCCACCCCGCCAATGGTGACCCAATTCGTTTCCTCCTACTCCTCTCACCGCCACCCCTGCACACACACACACACACACACACACGCGCGCGTGCGCGCGTGCACGCACGCACACGCACGCACGCACGCGAGCGCGAGCGCGAGCGCGCGCGCGCGCACACACACACACACACATACACTCGCCCACACATACAAGCAGCGCTAGCGTACTTCTGCCCTTCCTGTGGGACACAATCTCTTTTCGAATGTGATCTCCTCCGCCACCGCTGGCACCAGGGGGCATAAAACCTGGCCGGCCCCCGCCCCGGGCCGCGTGCAGCACCCGCGCGCGCGCCCCCGCGCCCCGACACCCCCTCGCTCCCCCTCCCGCCCCCACAGCCACCCCTTTGTGCGGCCATTTGTGACGCGGCATTAGGCCCGCGCGCGCCCTCCGCGCCCAAAGGCCCCCGCCCCCGCCCGCGCCCGCGCCCTCGCCCGCGCCCTCGCCCGCGCCCTCGCTCCCGAGCCCCGGCACAAAAGACTCGCTAATCGGCTCCAAACATTGCGTCTAACAGGATTGCCCGCCCAACTCAAACACGGTGCTAAGTACGCCTGGACAGCGGTCAGCCCCCGGGGGCGTCAAAGAGAGCGCGGGCGGGTGGAGGGGGAGCTGCCGGCCTGCGGCTGCCGGCGCACAGCACCCGACAGAGGGCACACATTTAGCGGCGGATGGCAAGTCCACCACTGCAGCCGCGGATCCACGGGGAGGGAAATGAGTGAAATTCCACCCCCCTTCTAAAATTTTTCAGTCACTATTGGTTGAGTGGTGAAATGTCGTTGGCATTTAAAATTAAATGATCACAGGTGTTGTCATTGCCAACAATGTTATTTATTTCAAGAGCAGCTTTCGATAGCTCAGCTATCATCATCAGTTTTCTGCTGTCTGGAAGCCACGAAACGACATTTAAATTTAATTTTTCAGTCACTATTACTTTTAACTTCTCACGAAACTTTCCAGCAAAAATATTTCCGGATAAACATTGAAACGAATAAAATCGTATCGCAGCATGAGCTGAGTGTATCCTGCGACATTTTACAAAATCTGTAATGACACATTCGACCAAAACATTTTGAATTTCCCCTCCCAAAATTTGTCTCTGGATCCGGCCCTGATCACCGAGTGACCAATGTGACCGTCGTAACGACATGGTCCTACTTACGAAGAAAATGCACTGCATACGACGAGGAATTTGAAACAGAAACTGAGTATCTCGCATACCAAAATTTCGAATTCTTGTGGGAATCATCACCATTAGCGTATTAATTTATAGAAAAACAGTCACTTCATATATCGTATCCATAAACTTCGAATTATTTTCAGAATCAACTCCACCCGACGAGTAAATAGAGAAACCCAAATACAAACTGTGTACATCGAATAAAAAAATTTCGAAAATTCTTTTGAGTATTCGAAACATTTAATTTTATTATTATTATTATTATTATTATTATTATTATTATTATTTATTATTATTATACATTCATCTTTCCCAAGATCACGGTGTCTGCTAGCTCTGTGATGTTGACCAATACATAGGGTATTGCCGCTTATTTATTTATGCATTTTTACGAATATATGGTGTGAATGTGTATCTCAGAAATTCATAATATCTGATTTGAAAATATATATTGGAGATCCATTCTTTATACTAGTTCACAACGTGGAGGTGTCATCATGCTCGCACGACTTCCAGAAATTAAACATTTAAGCTAGATCCGAAATATCAAAACACAAAAGAACACACTTCTAATATGCGTATGGAAACACGATGTAGCGAGATACTTCAAATGATGTTAATGGATGTCAAAGAGAAATGAGTGACGACTGATGACTACAGAAAAACAATAAGACAAGATGTTGTATTAAGGAGAGACAGAGGGATTTGTACACCGCGAGTGAGAGAGAAAGCGCGAATTAGAGAGGATATTAGCGAGTGAATAAAGGGGTCATAGAGGCGGCTTACGTGCAGTTCTGATGGTTGATTGATTATTTCGTGGCGTGTCAACTGCTAAGGTCATTAGCCCCGTACGTATAACGCATGTATTTTCCTCGGGAGGTAACGGTGATCTTCCCCCGATGAATGCTGAGATCTGTTGCCGACCTACACATCGGTGTTTTCTTCAACCAGGTCTTCTCTTCGTTTAGCGGGTTTTTCTTCAACCAGGTGTCTCCCACGAACCCCAACCGGGATGAGCTCTAAGCTTCCGACTGACCTCCCGACGTGTGTGTGTGTGTGTGTGTGTGTGTGTGTGTGTGTGTGTGTGTGTGTGTGTGTGTGTACGGGGCGAGAATAGAACAAGGAAGAGGGAGGAAAATATCGCACAAAGAGCGTGACCAGTTTGTTAAGGTTCTGTTCTGGCATTCGCCTGATATTGATCGGAGAAACCACGTAAAACTACCAATCAGAGCAGCCGGCGGCTAGAATTTTCTTCCAGGCAACGAGTGAAAACGACCTAGCTCTGCAGCTAGTGTCAAATCTTCCGATGGGATTCAAACCCTAGGATCTTCCGATCAGAGGCACTTGAGTAAAATCAGTTAATTCCCTGAAACACCTAAGCCGATGAATCTGATGTGTGTGTGTGTGTGTGTGTATGTATGTGTGAGTGTATGTGTGCGTTGGTCAAATCTGCTTCCGTCAGAATTCAAACTCTCGGATCTTCCGGTCAAAGGCACTTGAGTGAGATCAGTTGATGCCCTGAGCCAGCCAAGGTGATGAATATGATGGTGTGTGTGAGCGCGCGCGCGCGCGTGTGTGTGTGTGTGTGTGTGTGCGAGTGAGTGCGAGCGTGTGCGAGTGAGTGCGAGCGTGTGCGTGTGAGTGCGTGTGTGTGTGTGTGTGTGTGTGTGTGTGTGTGTGTGTGTGTGTGTGTGTGTGTGCGCGCGCGCGCGCGCGCGCGTAGGTCAACCTTCTTCCGTTGGGATTCAAACCCTAGGATCTTCCGGTCAGAGGCCCTTCAGTGGTTGTCCGGTCAGAAGTTAGTTGATGCCCAGAGCCACCTAAGCCGATGGATCTGATGGCGTGCGTGTGTGACAGAAGGAAAGAAGGGAAAGGTAGCGGCCCGGGGGGAGGGCACGCGAGCCACGAGGCGGGTGGCGGCGGCGGCGGCTGCGTGGCCTCCCTTCCCCCACCCCTCCGCCGCGTCTTGGCACGCGCGCCCTCCGCGTCTTGAAGGAGCCGCAGCTGCCGCCGCCGCGGAGTCACGCACCTGGGTCGTGTTTGTGTTTCGGTTTTGTGTGGCGGCTGCCTCCCCCGGCCGCTCCTCTGTCAGCGGCGGCCGCGCGGCCCGGCCTCTGAGGCCCCGCCGCCCCCTACGCCCCCACCTCGCTCGTCGCCTCCCCACCCATCATGCGCGCCACGCCGACGCCTCGCTCGTCTCCTCTCCTCTCCAGGCACACCATTCCAATTTTTTTCACCACATATGTATATCGTCGCCATACGAGACAAACTCATTCGACCAAAAACTGTGTTTTGAAACGAATAAAGTTGAAGTCCATTCTCTCAGAGTTTACTCGTATTTTGCTAGAGAGATAAAACCAGTTTGTAATGCCCTGACCCATTAATGTATAACACATTAATGTGTAGTTTTGATTTTAAGAAAAAAAACAGGTCAGAAAATTGATTTTTCCTTGATATGTTCGTAATTTTTTTTACTTACTTAAAAAAGAGAATAATCAATAATTTTCTACACACAAACTCCAGGACTTTAGGACTTAAAAGCTTTACGTAGTCAAAATAATAGAAAATTGTGATTTAGCGATTTATAAATTCAAAGTTGGATTTAATGAGTTTCACTGCCCTACCGACGGTATATGTAGAAATCTCCCCAATATATTTGTGAACAAATTTGAACAGATATAATGTTGTCGACGCCTGATGCCCAAGTTCTAAAAAGTTGACTAATTGTTCTCTCCTCGCATGAGATGTTACGTCCAGTAATTTTGTTAACGATGTATAGATAATTAAAGTTCATGAAATGTAGGATTGGTGCATAAGACTGACGTCGGTTCGAATGTCTACAAAAGTGTTCGAAAAATAAATCCATACTGACCGAAAATTGTTTTCCTAGATTTGAAAAGTTTAATAATAACAACAACAATTATTATTAATTTAGTTGCCTACATTCAAACTTCAGGACTTCAAAGTTAACTTGAATTTAAGGGTTTTCGTTTAGAAAATGTTTACAGTTTTAACCAAAGACCATGTGTTTTTTTTAATGAAAGGTAAAGCGCAGTAGTTGTGTTGTAATTTGCTTTTGTTAACCGGTTTTATAGTATAAACACTAAATATTTATAACTTAAATGAACGCTTATCGAACGTCATTTGTTCAACCGTTCTTCCATTTGTCGTGCGAGTTACAATCGATCTTTCGAAAGGAATTGTATCGTCGTCCGGCGAGATCAAGTGTGAGGTTAAAGTTAGCAAAGCGAAGACAGTAACTTTTCTAAATGGAATATCAAGCTGGATTCTCACGATAATTATCTATAAAAACTGAAACGTTTGTAAACTGAAAATACACAATTTCCTCCATTTTGAACAGTGTTCACTGTACTTCCTGCAAGAGGTATTTACCAATCAAAATGTGCTGCAAGTATCCAATGTGAAACGCAAAAAATGAGTTTGACAACGAACAGAAGAGTTGCGCAGGCAGCGAACTCGCTCCGCGATTTACTCTTCAGTCTTTCCACTCTTGGAAGAAAGCGAACAATTCATGGTGAGCGAGGGAAATGAGTAATTTAAGTGCTCTAAGGGGTTAGAAATAATGTTAATGTACGTGCGAGTAAATCGAACGAAAGCCATCAATAACAACAACAACAATAATAATAATAATAATAATAATAATAATAATAATAATTATTATTATTATTATTTTCTTCAAGGATTCGATAAAATTGCCAGTTTTTCCCTCACTAGCCGAAAACGTGCCGATGACAAGTCGTTTGCCCTGAACGGTGAAGAGTCTAACCGTGAGTGGTGGGCGGGCAGAACACGCAGGTTACCCCATTACTATACGTAGGTATCTCATTTTCTTGATGCCTCGATTTTTCTCTACAAACATTATATTCAGTAGTTATTAAAATGTAGGTAAATATAAATATTCGATAAATTGATCGTTTTATTTTCGGCTTCAGTTTCGTAATACCGACACATTAATGAATCTTCTCTTTGCTTAAAATGAGAACATCTTAGACAGATGTAATTTGGTATATTGAACTCTGCAATCAATTTGTTAAGTAATCTTTGCATTTTATAACTGCATTAATTATCGTTTAATGAATCTGCCAAGGAAATATGCAAAATTATCACAGGCAAAATATTGGTCTGCTTACAAATTTTCCTAAAAGTGTCTCAGCACGAAAAGGTTTTATTAACTATGACAAGAATGAAGTTTAATGATAAAGTTATTTGATATCAGCAGTATACAACATAAATCAACAGACAATTTCACTGAAAGAAATACGCAGGCGTACCACGTTAGTGTCCGGCTGAGTAAGCTCATAACTGTTTTCCCATTGTCTCTCTAGCCAATCTGGCCGGAAGGTCAGATTGCCGACACTAGAGGATTTTCGACACGCTAAACTTGGTCGAATTCAGTCGCCGCCTGGAAAAGAATTCTAGCGGCCGGCTACTCTGGTCTGTTATTTCCTGTAGGTTCTCCGATCAATGCCAGTTGAATGCCGGAACTGTTTCCTTACCATTTTACTCCCAACTATCATAATAACACACCACTGAAATACCAATCAGGATCTTGGAACTTGTCTTGGCTGGTGCGGTGCCCTTCTGGGGGAGATTCCCGGAGGGGGATATACCCGGCTATTAAATATTGCTGCAATCCTTCGTCCCTTGCCTTATCCTGTTTCTCATCACAGGTATATTTTTTGACGACGTATTTAGTTCTAGGTGACGACAGCGGAGGGTTCAGAATCCTATTGCCTTAGTTCTGTTGTGAGGAATATAATTCCTTCATAGAAAATTAAGTGAAGGGTAATTGAGTTTGTACAGGAAGCAGTGGGTTCTGACGAACGAGCAGAGTGTAAATATTCTACTTCCTATATCTACATTCGAATCTGTGTTGATAACGATTGTGGTCATGAAGATTGTGACTACGACAAAGGATATATGGATGAAGAGTATTAATGAATATCGAGAGTTATTAAAATTTATTCTTAATGTATTTTTAAATGTAAATGTTAATAATTGAAAAGTAAAAAGGGAATTTTAATACGGCACGTGAAGATTAATCGTTTACTGATATTTCATGAATTGGACAAAATAAAATAATTTTATAGAAAAAATTGCACCAGCGCCGGGGACAGGGATTTGCGACGGGGCTGGAGGGGGAGTCGGGGGCGGGGACGTTTGACGGGGACGTGATGGGGATGAGTGGGACGAGGATGGGGTGGGGGCAGAGGGGGATGGGATGTGGACTGGATTGGGGCGATAGGTTGGATGTAGATGGGATGTGGACTGGATTGGGAGATAGAGTGGATCCGCGGGCAGGGAAGAGGTGGCGACGAAGCAGAGTGAGAACGGAGGGGGGGGGAAGGCTGCTCCACCAGCCACCACCCGCGCGTGGCCGCAGCCTCCGCCGCGCGAGGCGCCACGCCACGCCACGCCACGCCACGCCACGCCAGCCAACGACCATCTCTCCACTGAAGCGAGAGGCGCACCCGACAGCAACCGGCAGCTGCTCCACACCACCTCGCTCGCGCCGCTTTCCCTGGCTCGATCCGCCGGCCACTTCAGCGCACCGCGCATGCGACGACAACCCCGAGTGGATATACCCTCGTATCAGCCTGGTTCACAAAGCCCTAAGCTGGCATTGTGCGGCTCTTCACTAGCGGCCGGCGCGTGATTGCTATGTTCACACCCTTCAGACAGCGTATTATCATACTAACGCCCGGCTCATTGCGTATTTTACGAGTCATCTCGACCGTAATGTGACCGATTTTATTCCAACCAAAAAGTAGCGAAGCAATCAAAATGCAAATCGATGAGTCCATTCTATTCCTGCCAACATCGACGAGCTGCGTCCTGCTGCCGTTAGCACGCAATCATAAGGAGTCTAAATTGGTGCTACATCACGCTTGCTTTTCAAAGACACTGCGGCGATTAAATTTCTAACTCGATAACAATCAATACATGCCGTAACTATATTTATGGAGACATTACTTTCTGCAGAGATACTCTCTGTTCAAGCGAGTCATGAATTTCACGTCCAAATAAGGGGCTTCGTCTGCTCGTTCTTGAAGTCGGGAGCGGAGAAGACGTACGGCGTCGTTTCATCAAGTCCAAATTAAATGAGCAGACAAGCAGTAAACAACAGGTGAGAAGAAAACAGTAGTTTCACGTTTCACGTTTATAACGTCATAAGTGATCAAAAGTTTTAAATATCTCCTCATCGCCTTAATCGAGTTTGTCACACTGTCGTCATCAGAGAACACTCTTCATGTTATTTACAAGAGAACTGAAAATATATTCATTTGGGATTTATATATCTTCAAAGTGAGTAATGAGACTGCATTCAGATCACTGTCGAATTATTGAGAGTCTTTTTCAACGCCATAAATTCACTTCCCTATTTAACTTGGATATTCGATCTTCACAAATCATGATAAATGAAGGAGTTTTAGTTTATCTTCAAAACCCAATGAATTGTAAAACTGATTCGTATTTTGATACGAGCAGTTGAAAAACAAGTTGAAAATTAAGGCATCATCTGACCCTGACAAAAACTCTATCCCACAACCATAGTGAGAACATGTCACAAAAAATATTTACCTCGAAAATCGTGAGGATACAAGGAGCACACAAAGAAGCCTTTGTGCATTCTTGTGAACGTACAAGAATGATTAGTTAAGTAAATTAGCATTAGTAATTAACTGAACGTTTAACAGTAATTATATTTTAAAATACTTTTGTTAACTGTTACAGTTAATTAATGAGTTAGTTTATAGCTGAAGAACGATAACTTAAGCTTGAAGGGTAAAAAAAGTCCAATCATCAACTATTTTCTATACAACAAAGTTCAATTAAGGAACACCGATTACAAAGGAAATTAAAATTCCAAATATCAATTTTTCGGGGATTTTTCGTTTTTTTTAAAACTGAACCACATTATACATCATATTTCAATCTATATTTTTGTCATATCGTTTTCATTTGCATTTCGTATTATGATTGGATGTCAGTGACTTCGGGAGCGTCAACTACTGAGGTCATTAGTCCCGTAAGTATAGTTTTACATCAGGAGGTGGCGGTTATCTTTTTCCCAAGTGGATGGCGAGATCCGGTCCGACCCAGCGTCGACTAGCGGGTTTTTTCCCCAAACAGGTATCTCCCACCCGCGAGGCACCGCTCCAGCCGGGATAACCTCTAAGCTCCCGACTGGTCTCCCGGCATGAAGGAAATGTAATGCAAGTTAGTGTGTGTGTGTGTGTGTAAGGGGTGAAGATAGAACAAGGAAGAGGAAGGAAAGATCGCGCGCTGGCCGTGGCCTGCTTGTTAGGGTACTGCAAGTCTAGGGCATTCGCCTGGTGTTGATCGGAGAAACCAGGAAAACCTACTGATCAGAGCAGCCGGCCCGCCAGACTTCTCCTGCAGACATCTACTGAATTCGACCTAGATGACGAGCCTGCGGTGAAATCCTGCGGCCGTCCGGACTCAAACCAAGGACCTCCCGGCCAGAGGGACTGCAGTGATGCACTGAGGCACCTCTCCCGGTTGTTGGTGTTACGAATGCTGCCGGTCCAACAACCAGTTCCGTGGCCGGTTTCAAGTGGCGCGCGTCGCCCTGCCCCACGCAGCCAGCGCCACCCCCAGGGCTGCAGCTTGCGCCCCAGAGGCCTCAACAAAAGAGGCCCCGGCCGACCGGTCGACTGCCTCGCCGCCCTCTTGCCCTCGCGCGCGCCCTCGGACGACGCAGCTGACGAGACGCGCTGGCGCAAGGCGATGCCTCGGCGGACGCACCGCGCGGTGCGGCGCAGCGCGGCGCGGCGCGAGAGCGAATTGGTTGATTGCAGCAACTGATAGGAAATTTAGATTTTAGTACCCAAAATATATTTATTTTTAAATATCAGGTAGATCACGAATTGTATATAAGCCTTTTTCGATAACTCTTTAATAAATTAAAAAAGATAAATATGCGAGACTGTAAAAATATATAGTACTTCCTTTCTAAATACATTTCCGTGACCCTTTGACAGGGTCATCAATGCTCCAGCCTTCGTCTGGTGTTGACGGGAGAAACGGCGGAAAACTAACGATGAGAACAGGAAGTCACTATAATTTTCCTCCGGAGAGTGGCTGAATACGACGCAATGTGCGTAGTGTCGAAAATCTGCCAACATTGACAATCGAACCACACGACCTCTCGTCAGAGTTGCTGCAGAGACGGCGGCAATGTTTACTCTGAGCTAAACTCAGCCAGTTAGTGATTAATCATGTTCAACCTTTAACTGCAACGCCATAAACAATTTTCTTGATTGAATATAATAATGGATTTTCACGATTTTATTTATTTATTTATTTTCATTTTATCATTGTGGCACAAGCAACATGGTCATGGAACTAGCCAGGTAGGTGTGGAAACAGCTCAGTTTCACTTCGCTGTGCGTCCGTGTGGCTTCCGATCATGGTCCGGGCTGGTGTTCTTTCGAGAAGTTTTGTTGATATTTCCGAGGCGCCTGCGATCAAATCCATTCTCCGCCGCGGCCTCCGCCGCCGTTCTGCTTCACGCCGGCTCACGGCGCCGCGTATTTCGGTCGCGCTGGCAGACGGGCGACGCGCCGTTTTGTTTTCAATTAGGACTGCGAGTGGCGGCAGCGCTGGTGGCAGTGGCGGCGGCGGTGGCGGTGGTGGCGGGGGGGGTGGACTGGCGTTGGCGGTGGCGGCGGCGACGAAGGCGACGGCGATGGCGATGGCGATAGCGGCGGCGGCGGCGGTGGCAGCGGTGCGGTGGTGGTGACGTCAGCGGTGGCGGTGGCGGTGGTGGTGGCGGCGGAGGCGGAGGCGGTGGCGGCGGCGGTGGCGGTGGTGGCGGGGGGGGGTGGACTGGCGTTGGCGGTGGCGGCGGCGACGAAGGCGACGGCGATGGCGATGGCGATAGCGGCGGCGGCGGCGGTGGCAGCGGTGCGGTGGTGGTGACGTCAGCGGTGGCGGTGGCGGTGGTGGTGGCGGCGGAGGCGGTGGCGGCGGCGGTGGCGGTGGTGGCGGGGGGGGTGGACTGGCGTTGGCGGTGGCGGCGGCGACGAAGGCGATGGCGATGGCGATGGCGATAGCGATGGCGGCGGCGGCGGCGGCGGCGGCAGCGGTGCGGTGGAGGTGACGGCAGCGGTGGCGGTGGCGGAGCCGGCAGCGGCGGTGGAGATCTCGGTGGCGGTGGCGGTGGTGGCGGCGGCGGCGGCGGCGGTGGCGGCAGGGGCGGTAGTGGTGACGGTGGCGGCGGCGGCGGCGGTGACGGTGACGGTGGCGGTGGTCGCGGGGGTGGTGGTGGTGGCGGTGGTGGTGGCGGCAGAGTCGGCCGCGGCGGCGGTGGTGACGGCGGTGGTGACGGGGGCGTTGACAGGGGCGGTGTTGGTGGCGGGGGTTGGGGGGTTGGGGGGGTTGGAGGGGTTGGGGGGTTTGGGGGGGTTGGGGGCGGTGATGGGAGCGGTAGCGGAGGCGGGGGCGGCGGCAATGGCGTGTCAACGTCGTCGTCGTCGTCGGCGGCGGCGGCGGCGGCGGCGGCGGCGGCGGAGGTGTTGAAGATAGCGGCGGGGGAACAAGGCGCGTCGACGGAGCCGGTGGAGAAATGGGAGGTGGTTACGAAAGTAGCTCTGGGAAGGGTCAAGTGGTAGCAGAGATTGCTCCGATGGTGTAAGTTGTAGTTGAGACGGTGGTTTTAGATTTGGAAAGCATGGCGATGGTGGTTGTGGCAATATGGTGGTTGTGGCGGTTGAAGCACAGAGGGAGGCAGAAGCGATGGTAGTGGCAGAGGGATGGCGATGGCAGAGGTAGCATGGTGTGGTGGTGGTGGTGGTGGTGGTGGTGGCAGCGATGGTGACTGTGTGATGGCAATGGCGGTGGTGGCGATTGATTTGAGATGGTGGAGGAAGAAAGTGATATGATAGTGACTGTGATGTCGGCGGCAGCAGTGGTGGTGGAGGTGGTAGCGGCGATGATGATGATGATGATGATGATGGCGACTGTAACGTTAGTGGAGATGACGCCGGTGGCGGTGTTGGCGGGGCCCATGGCGGCGACAGCAGTGGCGCAAGCGGTGGCAACTGTAGCAGTGGTGGAAGTGGACTCGGCAAGAAGCAGGGAGGGCTTCGGTGAAGGCCGAAACGAAACTGGTGGATCTGTCTGCCGCGATGACATATTTGCAGAAGTGTGGAAAAGCTTTAGCAGGTGCGGAGAAGAGAGATAGTTAAAAAAGACAAAGAAGTCGCAGGCGGCGGAAGCTAAAGGAGAAGCAACAGTAAATCACGATTGCTCAGCCCGAATTTAAATGAGTGGGATAATTTTTGTATTTATTGAAATATCAGCGAAAATTGTATGAATTCACAAATCAAATTTTACAAACTTCAACTTTATAGGAGTTCCTCCAACAGTAAGAGAGGTAGAAGACATTATTAACATGTAGGGAAAAGAACAGAAGTGTTCCTTACAAGAAATAACTATTCCAAATTCATTGGAATAGTTATGGATTAAACATTTTCACATTTTCTCAAAGAGAAAAATCATATCCCATGCTGCTGGAAATTTGTTAATCCGTCTGACTTATATTACGAACAATTGAAATTATGTACACTGTACTTTTTCACTTGCATGACATCGCCAGAATTCTTATTTAATGTTTTTGTTTGATACCGGATTCGATATTTTGTATCTTTGTGTCTTCGTATGATAATGATATAATTAGGAGTTCTGCCGCTCTCTTTGAGGTGTAGTGGTAATCTTTTGCAGGTGGCAGCAAATGGGACGGTGTCCAGCCATTAGAAGCCGCACATGACGATACGCCGCACATGAGACAGGGAAGTCGTTGGTCCTCGCCAAACGGCGACAACTAAGGGGTTTCTTAAATGGACCAAACATGTCCAAAATTCCATATTTTGAGATACTTCAAGTTATTCCATACAATTGGAGCTATCTGCTGGGACATTTCCTATCGACCAGTTCGGCAAGTGCCAAACACATTGAAACATATGAGGCGAGGAAAAATAATAAATTCCTTACTACGCACGTCTACGCTATGAAGTTTTTGGAACCTCCTGAAAAATCTCGAATTTGCATTAGTTGTTTCTTGTAAGAAACACTTCAGTTTCATTTCCCTGCATGTTAAGAATGTCTTCTATCGATCTTACTCTGTTCGGAGAACTATGAAGGTGTAGTTTGTAGGCATTTGATTTGTGAATTCAAACAATTTTCGCTGATATTTTTACAAATACAAAATCCCACTCATTTAAATTCGGGCTGAGCAATCTTGATTTACGTTGCTGTGGGAAACTAGTGCTGCTATAAAATGGCACAGAGTTTCTCGTACTCGTTATTTTTCTAATAGCAGTCTAAACTTGTGGTGCTACTTCAGCACATACTTTTGCGCATTAGTTCTAACTTTTAAAATTTTCAGAAATTTAGAGAGTTCAAGGAACATTAGACCTGCTCCACACTTAAGTGTTCTCGGCTGTATCCTAGGTAAAAAAATAAAAGAAAAAAATGGAGCTGTTTCGAGAAAAACTGAACATTACTTCAAGCAAAGATAACGCGAAACCTACACGCTTTTTCAAATAATTGTATATGAACTTATTTCAAAAACTATTTTTTTTTAAATTTATTATATGTAAAGTCGGATCAACGACAAGGTTATTAGCGACTGCAAATATACATGTTATACTATATTTAATACATGATTGGATAACATAGTGAAAATAAAATTTAAGCAAGAGTGAAACAGTAATTTACAAATGACATACTTATAAATCGTCATATACTTTTAATAATTTACAGAAGGTTAATCTTTTTTCTTGAATATCACTGGAGTATAAAATATTTTTAAGATTATCAGTCTGTAGGATTGTTTACTGATATATTTTGTACATGTCTGAAGGATATGGACAATTGACAGTTGTTCGTTGCATGATTCACATTTTAAGGGAGCTGTGGAATTTAACAGATGTGAGTGAGTTACCTTGGTATGTTCAGATCTGATTCGAGAGAGTGTCACTTGATCTTTGCGACTGAGTTTTTTGTTGGTTCTTAGTTCATAGAAATCATGAATCATTTTATGTATGCTGCTTATTTTGCACTCTTTCCAAATCGTATTCCATTGCTTTTTTATGATCCTGATTATGTAACTCCAAGTATCTTTGATGGAGTGGACAATATTGTGGACATATTTTCCTGACTTGTGATCCACGAGAAAAGTCAGGATGACGCTTCCGTTCGTCATAATTGGATCAGATTGCTGGGAAGGAGACCAAACAATTAACAGCCTTTTTCCTTGTCTGTTAAGAAGATAGCACGTTCCTGGATATTTATAACCATTTCCGACTTCTGATTCGTCTTGCAGATTTGGTGAACAACAGCAGCCGACTTCATGTGAATAACACTGTTTTCATGTGAGGACTGGTGAATTGTTTCTAGTGCAGACATGAGGGCGTACTTTTCGGCTTGAATAGAACTACAGTGTTTGTGTAGTTGGAATTTGATAAGCTTGTCAGGGGTTCGAACAACTGCTTCGGTTGACTGATCGTTTTTATCACAGATAGATCACTTTTATCTTAGATAATTAATTAGGTAATTTTGGTGGTCGTTATACATTTTTTCAATTCTTTTATTTTTAAACTATTTTTTATGATCAGATTGGAAAAATTGGAGCCACTTTTGAGAAAGTTTAGCTCGAACGTTTTAGAAAGTATACCATTTTTAGTTTCCAAATACTAAAAAATTTATATATTTTTTAAACAAAATCAATAGAGATACATGGAAATTTCTGTGTTAAAAAACGTATTAAACAAGAAAACATATTCAGAATGTAAAGTTTACCGTGAAAATTTTCTTTTTAATTTACGTTTCAGTATTTTTTTGAAAAATCAAAGGAATACATCGAAATGGCGTTTATATCACGTTATTCGGTGTATGTTATTGGTAAAAAAAGTGTAAAGAAAACATTTGACACCGTTCTGGGGAAAATCTTGTTTAAAATATAGCCCATATTTCACTAAAATTTGCGCGAACACTACTAATATTATCAACAAAAAAACTTGAATAATAATAAAATATGAACAGTGGAGAACTAATTTCATTTGAAAAAAAATCTCTACCTTCAAAAATTGTTGAAAGAGGCTCTTCAAAAAATGGAAAACATTTGCATTTTTCAAAAATTCTGGGTTACCAGTGGAAATTAACCCATGTCATCTTTAAAAGTGTATTTTTGTCTATACTCACAATAAATTTAAGGAACAATTTGGACACATTTTTGAGAAATTTTTGAAACTGAGCGAATTTGGGGCTTTTTGTAAAGTACTCCCAAAATTTAAAGATTTCGTTTCAAAATCGCAGGGCATCAAGTCGGGCCAGATCGATCAAAGAATATTCATTTTGGCAAAAATCCGGCAAATATTTTAGGCGCTAATGTTCTTCACAAACGGACGGATGTACGAACAAACGGACGGACGGACGAACCCTCACTTATCAATTCTTGTGGTTCGCCACACTAATTTTCATTCTTCGACTTTTTCTTCAATGTCTTCTTTTTTCAATGAGATATTATCAGCTACACTTCGCACTTTCACGTAAGGGTTTGTTTGCGGTATCTTCAGTTCCTGCGTGAATGTAAACTGTGCTATCAATCTATAGAATTACAGGAATTGTCATGAAACTTCTCAGAGAGTGAAGTAATTAATTTATCCCCATTTCCCAAATTTGTTCCATGATACGACTTTGTAGAAATTTAGTGATTGGGTTTGATACTTTTCTGATCATCGAAGTTGAAGGTAATGTACAACCTGTCGTTATGTTATTTTCGAGTAGTGTCCAAATAGGTATCGCGTTTCAGGGTTCTCATATCAAAAAACCTAGAAAGTGTCTACGTCCGTAGCAGTGTAAATATCAACCGAGATCCAAGAAATCTCACCCAATATTATAAAAAACCAATTAGCAATGTAAGGTAAACTAACCAAATTGGGGATCTATTTTAGAACATTTCTATAATTACTTCTATGTTAGTCATTCTAGAGAGGCGTCGTAGAGAATCAAATGTAACAAACATTACGAAAGACAATTAATCACGCGTTTATTTTAGACGTAGGCATGGTATAAAGATATTGGTGTAGTGAACGACAGATTCAGTATTGTAGCGAGTGTACATTTCACCGTTTGCCATCCTGGTTTGCGACTACACACGTCTAATTAGCATGGCAGAATTATATTTTTCGGTTCCTTCATAACATAATAATCCATGGTGCAGCAATTTCTGTCTCCAGAAATATTTCCAAGATTACAAGCACACGAATTAAATTTACTATAGACGAATAACTAATGGGACAACGGCATAATCATCAGTTATTAGCGAGTGCAATATTAGAATTTATGTCGAAGGATAGGAGATAATACCCGGCATTTGATTAATAAATGTATCCATCGGATTTATGAGATTATATGCACAAATTTATATTACACCACCCACGTCAATTAGGGTCGACATACCAGGATATTTTCTTACCAAGAAGAGACCATCCGTTACGAAATGCCACATGACTCCTTCAACCATAAACTACGTTACATAAAATATTCTTTTTCATCGTTCATAAAACGCGACATCAGATGTAGCGAACATGATAAAAAGGCGATATTTCTCGTGCTCTTAATCGGAATGTGGGAGCTCTCAAAACGTATCTGCCGAGAGGAAAGAGGAGCTGATCGCGCCCGCCCATTTTCCTGCTGGCTCGCCGGTCCTTGACCCCGACCCGCGCGTATTAAGAAGTACTCGTTATAAGCGGTCGCCGACGCCAACCGGCCATCGAAAACCAACAGCAGGCGCGGGGGTCAAGTGCTCATTACTGCAATCTGGCGGAGCGCCGCGGAGGGCGGTGGCGGGGGCGATGGCGTTGGCGCTACAAGCGACGGTGGCAATGAAGGAGGTGGTGACGATGGCGGTGACGGTTATGGTAGTGGTGGTGGTAGTGGTGATGATGGTAATCGTGGCGGTCCGCGGGGGCGTTGGCGAGGCAGGGGTGGTGGCGAAGCGGTAGCGGAGCGAGGGCGGGGGTAGGGCCGATGGCTGGGGCGGTGGCAGGGGAGGCAGGGGCGGAGGCAGCTGCGGAGGCAGGGGTGGAGGCGGTGGCGGAACCGGGGGAGGAGCGGGATGAGTCGGGACGGGGTCGGGGCAAGGGCAGGGCCTGCGACAGGGGGTGTGGGCGGGGAAGGAGTGGGGACGGGCACGAGCGGGGACAGGCGGGGGAGAGGTGCAGGCGGGATCGGGGACAGGGCCGGCGGCAAATGGCGGAGGCAGGGGCAGGACCGGCATGTCGGGGACAGGGGCATGGGAGAGTGGAGGCGGGGGAGGGGACAGTGCCGGGGCAGGGGCGGAGGCGGCGGTGGGGAAGGGGCGAGGGAAGTTGCAAGGGCGGGGGCTGGGGCGGAGGAATAAACAGGGGTGGTCGCGGTGGCGGAGTAGTGGCGGGAGCGGGTTGGGTTGGGAGTGGTGGTGGTGGAGGCAATGGTGGCAGCGATGGCAGCAAGGGTGCAAGCGGGGCGGGTGAGAGAAGGATGCGGTGGTAGTAGCTGGAGGGAGAGGGAGAGAGGGTGAGGCAGGGGCCAAGCGCGGGGGCGCGCAATCACCGCCCGACTGCTATGGAAATCCATCACGGGAGGTCGGCGTGCAATCTCGTAGGCACGCCGCGCCAACGTCACGCCGCGCCGCGCCGCGCCGCGCCGCGCCGGCGCACAGTGAACACATTCTTCCTTCCGTAAGTGCAAAACATCTCCGGCACTTTTGCGACTGATTTGCTCCACTGACAGCATCAGAGCTCAACACAGGATGATAAGTGCTTGAGCATTATTTTATCACAGAGGGAAGAGTATCATAAAACACATGTGATGAACGAAAAATATAAAGGCACGTTTTTAGATGCGATGAAAGTCACTCTCGATATTAAGAAATATCCGCTAATGTATTTCCCTAAATACTAGTTCTCTCAATAAAAAATCATCATGAGACAAGAAACAAGAAGATGAAGGTTACCTACCACCAGTCAACTACCATAACAACGATGATGGTTGGTAAATGGCACGAGACATCATCTTTTCATTACTAGAAACGCTGGCCTCTGATATTTCCTATTAAGAGATTTAAGCTTTCCCGCAAGCTGTGCTTCTAGTACTGTAGTTTAAACACAAAACAAAAAGTTTCAACTCAATACGGCAGTTAGTCCATTCCAAATTGCTTTACTTCTCGCTTCTTTCTGTACCTAAGAAACACAAGGTGCAAAATCTGATCGTGAACTGTTTTTTTTTGACCGAGCGGATAGCGAAATCCCGCGCACCTCCGCCTTCGCCGCCGCCGCCTCCGCGCTGCTGACGACTGCTGATCTGCGGAACACCCGGCAGCTGGCGCACGCCTCAGCGGAGCGCTAAACGGCCGTCACTATGCGCGGTGGTTCTCACACTCCCCCACTGCGGCACCTCAGCTACGCAGGGCCCAAAGTAGTTTCCCTGCATGTCGCGCGCACATTGTCACGCTCAATTATTTGGCAATCTCGGTTTCATCGACATCTACAGTTTGTGCAAAAAAGTAGTCCCAGTAGTCTGCATTAGATCACATTATTCTTTATAATCACAGGAAGTCATTTTATTTGACTGAGCTAACTTATAACGGAGTAACAATTGTTCAATACTTCGTGTACCCCTAACAAGTCTTTTTAGGGGAACAGTTACATTCAGACATACGCTCACCAAGCTGTTGTGTGTACCTCTTAATTTAATTCTGTCAGACACTTGCACTTCCCTTTTTGAGCTGAATTATATTTACTTCACGTACTTGAGTTGCTTCTAGTAGCCAAGCCTTACACTGTCCATTATGCCATTCTCGAATCATCTTTTGTACGTGAAAATACAGTGAGTCGGAAAAATGAAATTTTGTTCCCATTCTCGTTCTTCATTTTTAATAGATAATTCAACCTTGAGCTTCCGTTAATAAGTGAAAATCAATTTCATTACAATTTTGTTGATGATAGTTTTAGCACAAAATACTTTCTTTATAAATGTGAACACAAACTCCATTCTCATTCAAATAAGAAGTCAATTTAAATGCTGGTGATCTTTTTTTGGATCCAAAAATAGTCTTAAAAAGTTCAAGAGTTGTTCACATAATCGTAGGAGTATGTCTACTGATGATACAATTTCACAAAGGGGTAAGAAGGGGAAAAGGGTCTCCCTGAAAATTTTGAAAGGACCCTTTAGTCTTACGAAATATGCCTTATGTAATTACACCAATCATACATTTAATATGTTCAATCCCTGATTTTTCTCTGTTTAACCTAAAATTTGAGGCAATTAGGGAAGAGACCCAACAAGCCAACTGTCAATTCTGTAGATGGTTTAATATAAAATCAAATAAGTTTAAATGCATTATTAAAGTTATAATATAATGTACCTTATACGTTTCACTTATGCACTATAAAATATGTCATATGTAAATAAAGAGGTTAAATGGAATAAAGAGTTAAATGGAGTTGGGCTCCTTTTCTTGTTTTAAGTTACGCGCATCAATGGTTATTCACAAAGGAAACAAACGCAAGTTGATTAGAAAAGAGCATTGTGGAATGAGGGCGTTGAGCGGTAAGAACTGAGGTTAAATTTTAAAATTTTCTTACAAGAAACAAACTAAACTGTAATTCGAGATTTTCAGGAGGAACCAAAAACTTGGTAGCGTAGACGTGCATAGTAATTAATTTACGATTTCCCCCCGCCTTTCTTGTGTTTTTCTTGTGTTCTTGGTGTTTTAATGTGTTTGACGCTTCTTGAAAGGGAATATCTCAGCAGGTACCGCCAGTTGTAGAAAATAACTTGGTGGAATATCTCAAAATAAGGAATTTTGGACTTGTTTGGTTCTTATAAGAAATTCCTTAATAATAATTACTCTCAGAAAAGATATTAGGTGGAGGAATCAATGATTGGAGATGAACGTTACGGTAAAGTAATGCGTTCTTGCCTATTTCGAAGGAACAGAAATGGAATGTATTTTCCTCTCTGAATTTTCCGAGTTATGAAAAGACCCAGTAATAGATACAAATCGGAAGGACGAAAACTCACTTTTTCTTGTGTATGGCTTTCTTCCTTTCATGGATCACTAATGCAAAGACGAAAATCAGACTCACCTGTAAGAGAAATTCTAATGTAATGTAAACAGAATGTGTGTCCACATTGATGTGTTTAGAAGAGGGATTACTAACGAGGTCGGTATCGCCCCGTCGAGGGTGGATGTAATTCCAAAGAGCACAATGAAAATTAAGGCGTCGATTCGACGTCAATGATCGAATGTGATCTGGGGACTGATCGCTACAATCAAGGTCAAATGTCATTGATTAGAAAAAAATGAAGTTGATAATGCTTTTCTGATAGGGCCTATACATCTACAAAAATCTAAAAATAAACAATAAAGTCGCTCCTCTTCTTTCGTATTCATCGTTCACCGTTAAGACATTTAGTAAACTCCGGAATGTAAGCATGTATTCACATTACACTAACCCTCAAGAAAATGATCACCAAAACGCACTTCGGAAATGTAATGTTAGTTCTTAAAAAAGCGAACGATCAACAGACTACATTTTATAACCATCACACAACCATGAATATTAGCAACTAAGCTACTGAGAGCGGATGCATCTCCAATAATTATTGTAAATAGAAATATTTACAAAGCCATTGGTATGCTGAATTATCTGTAAGTCGTCAATGTGCAATTTTTGAGTTATGATTACATTGTAAGCTGTTTGTTACGGAGAAAAAATGCAAGGGGATTAATGGACCAAACAACATTACGAGTATTTAAAAAGGGATATATGAGAGCCTGGTTTAGAATCTAATATGATAATAATATAGATACCAACAGGCGCAGATGAAAACGAGGGAATTCCCCCGTTCTAAAATTGTTCAGTACGTAACTATTAATTTTAACTTGGCACGAAACTTTCAAACAAAAATATTTTCGGATAATCATTAGAATGAATATAATCGTATCGCAGCATGAAGTGAGTGTAGTCTGCTACATTTTTCAGAACGTGTAACACATTCAATCAAAACATTTTGAATTTCCGCTCCCAAAATTTGTCTGGTTCCGCCCCTAAATACCAAACACTAATATAATAATTAGTGTTTGGTATTACGTACGTACCCCTAAATATGATGCGGAACATATAACGGAATTTACTAACAGCAACAAATCAATTCACAGATATTTAGTACCTTCGATTTGTTCTTGGGCGATTGCCTTTTTTTTCTGCATAGTATCGAAATTTTTTTTCGCTTCTTGTTGATTTTCTCTAAACCTTTTTCTTTTCAAGGTAAATTTATTTCATTTTTTGAGATGAAAATTAATATTCAGATAACAAGTTTAACGAAGGATTAAACAAAATCATAGTTCATCCTTTAGCACTGCTCTATTATTCACTGGCTTAAATTAAAAAGGAAATAATAAGTTAATTTACTTTAGAAATATAATGAATAATATTTTGAAACTTTATTTACAATTATTAATATTTTTTCCCAAAGAAGGAAACGAATTATGCCAAAACAATACCGATCATGCTTCCCGTACTTACAGCCAGCATCACTATAAATGTCTACTGCTACGACTTATATTTGTGAGAGATTTCATATCGTGTTGCTTCTAGCACGATGTCATTGGCGCTTATTTGTATCAAGAAAATAACTATAATCTGTACACCTGTTGACTAAAAATGTTAAATTTTTACGTATATTAAAATTACCAGAATTAATACTCTTTTATTGAGACTTAATATTTAGTCGTTAACACAGGGGATTGGCTAATAACGGGTTGTTGAACCCTTGAAATCTAAACGGACTGACATTCTGATTGACCATTCCTGAGCAAGAAACGCACTCAAAAAATCCTGGTCTTATCGTGATTATCGACAAACCTGTTTTTTCACCTTCCACATCACTCAACTCGAAGAATCCCTACCATCACTTAATCTTGTATTTCCTCTCCGCCACTTAAGTGCTACTGCTCCTCCCGCACCACGTTTACCGAATTCGCCAGTTACGCAATTCATTTCCGTTTGCTTGTTTTAATCCGTTCGCTCCAATCTTTTTTATCGTTCTTTTCACGAGAGCTTTTTCTTGTTTTGCAGGCACCATCTTCGCCGCCTCCGCCAAACCCACGTCTGTGAATCCGCCGCGCTCGTGGCTCGTCGTAGCAGCCCAATCCCCACTGCTCCTAGCCTCGCCTCTATCGGTTCCGCTCCCACCACCACGTCTCCTCCGCTCGCAAATCCACCCCCAACACCGCCGCCTTCTTCATATTGTAGCGTCGTGGCGCGCTCAAACGCTGGCTACCTGCGCAGAGCAGGATGTTGAACAAAGGGCGCGGAAGATGACGCATTGAAAATTTCTGCCTAGCGCGGATACGGCGCGGAGGCAATGGGGGCGGCGGAAGGCTTCTTTCTTCTTGTTTCTCAGCAGCGTCGGCGAGCGGTTGTGCGTAAGTTGCGCGTGGCGCACGTGGGCAAGGGGCCGGCAATTCATTGTCGTGACGAGCGAGACATGCATTAGGTCTCAGATGTAGAGCGGTGTGGTAGCCGTTCGATTAAATTCTCTCCTAGTAGTGGGATCTATTTAGTTAGTTAATTGTAAGCAGTGAAATTTGTTATTTGTGACTACGGTCTAGTTTATGAATAAACTCACTGTTATTACAACCCACTCTCGTCTGTGTTTTGATTACACCCGTATGACGCCACAATACTCGCCGCTCCTCACGCCTAAGACGCTCTGACTATTCCTGCCACCTTCTCCTCCCCCTTCACCCGCCATTTTGTCCCTAACAGCTGGCTTCGCCACTCCCGCCGTCCCCGCTACCTCTCACCCTCACCGTCTCCATCATCCCCGCCCCCTGGACTACCCCCACCGCCCTCGCCCCGCCACTCCTATCGACCTCACCGCTCCTGCAACCACGCCCACGCTTCTCCGGAGTTATATCCACCGGAAATACGACCAGCACCACCACCATCACCATTACCACCACCATCACCACCACCACCACCACCAACGGTATCTCTGCCAAACGCCTCCTCCACCTCCACATCCCCTGTCTCCGCCGCCTCCATCGCCTCCTTCGACTCGCCCCCGCCTTCCCCGAGATGTACCTACCGGAAGTATAGCCATCCCCACCCCCACCGCCACCATCGGTGTCTTTGCCTACTGCCTCCACCTCCGCCGCCTCCATCGCCGCCTCCGGCCCGCCTCCCCCGAGATTTATCTATCGGAAATACAGCCACCCCCAACACCATCTGCGTCTTTGTCTGCTGCCTCCTCCTCCACCTCCCCCGACTCCGCCGCCATCATCGTCTCCTTCGGCCAGCCTCCGCCTCCCCCGAGACTTACCTACCGGAAATACAGCCACCCCCAACACCATCGGCGTTTTTGTCTGCTGCCTCCTCCTCTACCTCCCCCCACTCCGCCGCCTCCATCGCCTCCTCCGGCCCGCCTCCGCCACCCCGAGATTTAACTATCGGAAATACAGCCACCCCCAACACCATCGACGTCTTTGTCTGCTGCCTCCTCCACCTCCCCCGTCTCCCACCGCCCCCATCGCCTTAACCCGGGCGGCCTGCTCCCGGTCCCAGCGCTCGTTGCTCGCCGGCAGCGGAGCGCGACCGCCGGCAGCGGACGGCGGGGCCGAGGGGGCGGGGCGGGCGCGGGCCTCGAACCCGGCACGCGGCCTGTAATCAGCCGCAACGCTGCGCCCGATTTGTTAGCGCGTAATGGGCGCGGCGCCGCTCTCTGAATATTCACGCTCATTAGGCGCGCCCGAGTGCCGGCCACTGGGCGGGGCGGCGGGCCGGAGGAGGGGGAGGCAGTGGCGGCGGGGGCGGAGAGCGACGGCTGCCCGACTGGGCAGGCGCAGCCGGAAAGATTGTAGGAGCAAGCTCCGCGGACAGGAGTAGATCAAGAAGGTTGGGGCAGATTGTAGTGATTGATATCAAAGGGAAATCGCGTGGGTGTGGCGGGAAATAATAGTTGGAAATGAAAGAATCTGGGCAGTAAGCAGAGGAAGAAAGTTGGTTGTAGAATAAGATTGTGAAAATGGGAAGAGTTTTCGCTTGACGAGGAGGGAGTAAAGAACAATGGGGAAACATAAAAAGGAGAATATAGTAGGCGATAAAGGAAGAAACTGCGGAAGGGGATAGACAGGGGCATTCGCGTTTAGTAAGATTGCAAAATAAAAGTGTACGGGGAAATGGAAGAGGCAAAATTCTGTACACAAACAGGTTCGATACAATAACGAAAGGTTTAAACATCCTAGAGGCCCGGCAATATCAACGTCTTACGTAGGTAAGTCAGAAATGATAACTATTGCGGAGGTCATCAGTTAACTGGGAAAATTAAGTGTTTTAAAACAATGTTGGACGTATGAGATAACGTAGGAGGAAGGAGGACAAAAGAGGAAAAAAATATAAGAGCAGAGACAGGAATTAGACTTTCTGCGCCTTCGGGTGTGGTCTGGTGGGTGGTCGGCGTAATCGTTTCGCCTGGGCGGGGGCGGGGGCGAGGCTGCCGGTCGGGCGATCCACGCTGCGGCGTGGGCGATCGGCACCGGGAGCAGGCACCGAAGCGAAGCGGCACGGTGGAACAGCCAGGCTGCCAGCGAAGATGACCAGCGGGAACAGAACGGCGGCCTACGGACACTCGAAGCCTCTGTATACACTGAGTTTTCAGATTGTTCAATATATCACTAATGGTGAGCATGTCGCTATCACACCTATCGATTATGTTTAAGATTGCTGCTTCTCTTTTTATATGCACTTTTGTGCATTTTCTGTGCACTGTGCGTTCGGCACGTGACGTCAACGCGTTGAGGGGCGGAGGGTGGCGCAGTGAATTGCCGGCCGCTGTCAAGTTGAGTCGTTTGACGTTGCTGGGTTGAGACGACAGGTCCGCCCCGCCTTGTACTGAGATTTTTAAGTCTATAGGCGAGCACTAGGGTAAAACCTTACTCGTCTGTAGTAAAGTGTTCTTAAGGAATATTTGCGCATATTTTCAGACAATTGGCGTGTGTCTTTTTTTAACTACTTTTAAAATTGCCTTCCCTGTGTGTGAGGGATGTGTTATTTCGCGCATGAATCAGCGAAGTAATGTTCACAGTCAGTTTGGAGAAGAGCACTCACCTAAATTGTGAACAGATTACAAAGAGATTTTGTTATTTCATTAATTGATTTCACTGATAATTTGTTTACATCATTGGCCTATTACCTACTACGTGCAGAAAGCATCTCAATCTCAAACGTCGATAGTTATAAGAGACTTCCGACAATGCACGTCTGTATTACTTATTTCCAATGCGAGGAGAAATTGGAAGCAGACAATGCAGCCTTCGGCCATGTTCCAATGGTTTCATTAGATAGCCAGACAGAACTCGGGAAAATCCAAAAACAATAAAACATTCGATTTTTAATGAAAATGCTAATATGTGATTGCGTTGCTCCATCTGAATTCACATACTCAGTGCGTCTTCTGACACAGCTGACGACTTGCGACGTGTCTCCAAGAAAGAAGTCATTAAATATTTGCTATTAACGTGTTGCGTTCTGAAACAGCAACTTTTGTATATTCTTAGTATGTGAAAACTTGCTGAACTGTATAAATCGTATAGTATATTATTATAGTATTCATGAAGACGGCTTTTACTAAATATTTCTTTCTTTCAGTGTCATCCGAGAGTATTTTAGTAGTTGTTCTTGAGAAGTGACTTGAAAAACAATTTTGTGTGGTTTTTTTCATCAGCACTTGTGTTGCTGCATGCCACTAGTAATAAATAATACAATACAATAATTTCATATGGAAATACTTATGAATAGTACCTAGGGATTTCCTTAACATTTATAGTTGAACTTGACACATCACAAATATGATACATGTTCCACTTAAGTCTTGATCCAAAACAATAATTGTACAGTCGGACGAAAACAAAGACGGACACTAAAGGCAAGACTGCATAGCGCGACGGTGAGCCGCTGGCCATGGAACCGGTAAGAGCAAGAGTAAATCATGTATCACGATACATGATTTACTCTTCCCCTTTGCACTCGCGCGTTCAGTGCATTTGACTCGCAGCCACTCGAGGTGCTAGCGCCATGCACTCTTGCATCGCCAGGGGCTGGCGGTCGCAATGTGCCGCCTTACTTTTGTGACCGTCTTTGCTTCTGCTCTGCCTTGAACTTAGTCATCAACTGAGTGACTGTAGTGCATCAACTGATCTGACTGCAGTTCCTCTGACCGGGAGGTCCTAGATTCGAGTCCCGACGGCGGCAGGAATTTCGACACTAGCTTGTCAGCTAGGTCGAATTTAGTTGCTGCCTGGAGGAGAACTCTAGATGCCGGCTGCTCTGGTCGGCAGTTTTCCATGGATTCCTCGATCAACACCAGGCGAATGCCGGAGCAGTACCCTAACAAACGGGCCACGGGCGCGATCTTTCCTTCCTCTTCCTTGTCCTATCCTCTCTTACACACACACTTACACTAACATGCACTACACTACCACACATTCCGGGAGAGCAGTCGGGAGCTTAGAGCTTGTCCCGGGAGGGGCAGTGCCCCGCTGGTGGGAGATACCTGGTTGAGGGGAAAACCGCGCTAGTCGACGGTAGGTCGGCGCCGGATCTCGCCATCCAGCGGGAAAAGATCACTGCCACCTCCAGAGAAAACACACACTAAACTTACGGGACTAATGACCTAAGGAGTTGACGTGCCCGGAAACACGAACAATCAATCATCATCAAATGCCTCACACGAAGTTGCGAGGTGGATGAGATTTGGTTTTGCCGAAAGTTATGAACATAACATCAAGACTTGTGAAAACCTGTCAGTACGTGCTAATGCTTTGAGATTTAATTGATCAGTGATGAAGGTGGTGCCTTGTGCTAGTAACGTGTGGCAACAGCGCAATGAAGTATCAGAGTCGCTTATTCGCTGCCGGTACTGTGGGGATGGCTGCTCCCTTGCGGTGTGTGGGGAGGCTGTTCGCGAGCGCCTGACGCGACGCGACGTGTTGAGGCGTCAACGGCCCCCGCCCGTGGATTGAGCGCCGCTCGGGCAGAGGTCGAGGCGGTGCGAGGGCGGAGTGGGAGCGGGGCGCGGCGGCGACACGACGCCCGCCCCTGGGCGAGGCACCGACGCGACTGACGCGCCGCAGGAATCTGGTCACCGCCCACGCGCCTCGCGTCTTCGCCCATCGGAACGACGTCTCGGGGAACTTGGAGGTTGTTTCGAAGGACACGTATGATTCACAGAGTAGACGTGTTTCTAAAACGGTGATTTTCGCAAAAAGAGATGGTTGGTTATAATGCAGAGACGGACTTAAAAGGCAATGAAAGTAACAATTCGAGGAATTTTAATTGTAAATTGTAATGAACTGCAACCCATTACTGTGACAGTTCACATGGGACACTGGGCTACGATGCCCAGTAAATTTCATGAATAAACCCAATGCACCGATTGATGGTGGCTGTATAGGCGGCTTCGCACCCTACGATCCTATAAATTTCTGTGAACGGTCAGGGTTCTGTATCCCATGCTCGTGCTTGCTACGGAGTGAATGAGATTAGTATTCTTTATTTATTAAATAACATAAATATGTAAACCCAAGTTATCGTCTCAGTGGCATGTTCAATATAGCGGACAAAGTAGAGCATTAATTAAATAAAGATATTTTTATTTATTCTTTATAAATAAGAGCAAGTCCGAGTACCGTTTCATTACATACCGAATTAATTTTGCTTCAAGACGCGTGGGTTCATTGTCATCCTGCTCGTGTGCGAAAGGGTATTGTTGGACGATCTAGTAGCATCTTTTCGCTACTTTTATTCTCGATATATGTGTCCTCCTTAGCGGAAAACCCGTTAGTAATGTTTGTTTTAAAATTAGAAAAAAACCGTTCATCTTAGCTTGTCTTTCGTTCGTCCTAATAAAGCCATTATGATGCTGGAGTACGAGGTTGATCCGAAAAAACAAGTGTGATACAGACTTTGAGAATTTTTTAAAATGGTGGACGAATGTTTGCCTCGGCTTTGCAGAAATAGATACGTCCTAAAGACATGGATACTACGTAGCTACGAAAGTACGATACGTGAGTAACAAAATGGCGAATGAAATTATTTAATGATGGATATTTATAGTGTATGTAAAATTAAATAATTACCAGAGAAATCTACGTATAAAATAATGCCCCTCTAGTTATATTTTAATGTTACAATATTGATTGAAAGCTTAAACTCTTCCCAACCACTTTCAAATTTCCATCTCACTGAGGTCTTCTAAGCCTGTAGTTCTTGAGTGCTCACTGACTATTGTTATATTTTCCTCGCATCACGAAACATCGGTTCTTTGGAAAAGTCCCAATGGAGGTAGAAATATGAGCCTGAGGACGGAGTTCCTTCTGAAAAGTGTGTTCTGCACGAAGACAATCGTATGTATTTACAAAGGTAGATGCGACGAATAAGTGATACCGAAGTAAAAATGTGAATCTTAGAAGGAAAGTTAAAAAAAACACGCCAATGGTAAGACATCACACATAAATCAGAGTAGAAATATCTATTGGCAGAACGACATTAAGAAGGAAGAATTGGGAAACAAAGTGAACGCCCCCAAATATCTGTTTCACTAGGTAGCTACAGATTAATACACTGAATGCACTTATTGATACATTACTTTCATTTACATTTTTTAATAATTATTTTAATTAACTACAAATCTGCGTTCATTGCTGCAGTATTTTCACTGCAGTGGCTAATATTTTACACAATTCAACACAATAACAGCATTTGGAGGAGCGAACAGATTTGCAGGGCAGTCGATTGCAAAATGGAATCAATTAAATATATGTATTGTGATCACAGTTTTAGTGAAATGGATGTAAACTAATGACTAAAGAGCAAATAAATCTGATGTCCTCTTACACAGCTTACTAAACACAAAATCATATGTAATTAAATAAAATAATGTTGGCGATGCTTTATCGTCAATATTACAAGCAATCGTGTTTGCAACGTAATTAAAATCAGTTTTCAAAAATGAAAAAATAACCATGTATGACTTCCTGTATTTTCAGTTTAGTATGCGAGAGTAATTGTTATTATAGAGGTACCGACAATTTACTATTAAAATTAGTAATGAGAAGAAACAAATACGAATTAATAATAGCGTGTCCGTGACTTAATTTCAGTAAACATCCTATTGTAAGAAGGAAAAGTTACAAAAGAAAGGGTATATAATATTCCCAGCAAGGGTGCACAAACCAGAAGGCCAAAGGGAATCTTTGAACAAAACAGATCAAAAATCAAGGCGCAAACATTTTGAACGCAGCAGGCGAGTTGCTGGCACGGAGCTCCCACCTATCGCCACTCTGAAGAGGCTTGAAGGTTCGCTTCGTCCTCAGCGTCTCCGTGAAGCCGTCTCTTGAGTCAAGCCGCTTCTGGTTCAGTTGCGGCAACGCCCTCGCCTACCTCATCGTAACGAAGTGAAAACTATAAACTTCGCGAGATTGGAGATCGGATAGCGACCGGCGTTCAATAGAAGGTTCAGCATTTATTACGCTGAAAGCCTAAAGCTTTCCACCACCGCGTACCCGATGTTTTTCTGCACTTCACGCGCTCCCCGTGTTAATAGTTGGTAGGTAAACACACGTAGACCGTAAGCCAACCTGTGGTTATTATGACGTTATTGCTGTTATTATTCCGATACAAAGAAAATCGGCGGCTTCTAGACAGAAGCGAAGCGGCTCGCTCTCATGCGCCGGCGGCGATGCTCGATAATACCTGCTGTCGATAGTCGATAAATCTGACGCAGATCGTTGCAATCGATATCTCGACGGTCGATGTTCCATTGTTTGCAAACAGTTTCAGGACATTACGAGCAATGTACGACCGGTTGAACGAGTGGCAACTGTCTTCATCTTCTATCAGTATAAAAGAGTACTTAGAATTTACTGTTTAGATTTACTTTCGTCTTGGGAAACTTTGAAATTTCAATGAAGTAAAAAGTCGTACGATTTCTGCTCCGTTGAAAGAATGAATTTTAAACATTAATCCCATCATTGTCATATTTAATACGTTAAGAAACAAAATCTTCAAAAACATTAATTAAATTAATATTTATCACAATTACCTACTAAGCAGTCTCGCCCGTTCTGCTCGTCCTGTGAGGTCTGCAATAGCAGTCCTGCTCATACCTCCCGCCCCGCTACGCTCAGCCCAGCCACGCCCCGCCCCCCTCTCCGCTTCCACCCCTCCCGCCACTCCGCCACCGCCACCCCGACAGCCGCTTCCACCCCCATCTTTTCCTCCTGCTCTATGCGCTCAGTCTGCTTTTGCCACTCTTTCTTCTACCCTCGGCAGTTTCCTTCCGCTCCTCCCTCTTCTTCCGCTCCTTCCACTCATGCTGTCAGTAGTCTCCTTCCCGTCCGCTTACTCCTTCTGCCTCCCTCATCGCCCCGGTTCCGCTTTAATTCGGTTCTCCTCGCCGCACACGAAGATTGCAGCGAAGAGGGCACACGAGGGAAGATGAAGTGAGATGAAACGAGTCGAGAAATTCTAGACGAGAAGAGGAAAGCCTCAGGTCATGACAAGTTAGACGAGTCGAAGGAAGACAACGCAAACTCCCACGAAACGAGTAAAGGATAATAGACCAAAAGCGAGACGAAGTAAGACAATGCGAGGAGATATGGGTACAAATGGGGGGGGGGGAATTCAGGGTCATTTGGATCGGGCACAGACGCAATGTGCAAACCAATCAAACCGGGACACGTCAGAAGAAATCTGATCAAGAATATACGACGGAGAGTTCGAAGGGGCGAATCTAGAAGAGAGCAGGAACGGTCGGAGAGTGCGAAGGAGAAGCAGCGAAGAGGGCAGACGCGGCAAAAGCGCGATGGGAGGGGACGAAGGGACGCCGAACTGGGAGGCGAGGTCTCCCTCCATTAGCGCCGCTCGGGACAGATAATAGGAGGATCGACGAAGAAAGACATGGCAAATTCACAGAAAGCGGGGCAAGGCTAATCTAGAATACGCGAGACGAAGCAAGACAGGATGAGGAGATTTGAGTATAAGAGTCGAGTCGAGAGGGAAAATTCGGGGCCAGTCGGATCGAGGACAGAGGAGACGAGTCCCAAACGAGTCAAATCGGAACAAGTCAGAAGGAATGTGATCGATAAATTACGACGGAGAGTAAAAAGGGGCGGGACAAGAAGTTAACAGCGAAGAGAGTATACGCCGTAAGACGTAGTGCGACGAAAGACAGGCTAAGCAAAGACGGCAGACGCGGCAAAACCATGGGGGGGGGGGCGAGGCGCCGCCGAACTAGGACGCGAGGGCTCCCTCCATTAGCGCCGTTCGGGATAGATAATAGCTGGATCGACGAAGAAAGACAAGGCAAATTCACATGAAGCGAGGCAAGGCTAATCTAGAATACGCGAGACGAAGCAAGACGATATACGAGTCCAAACGAATCGAGGGAGAAAATTCGTGGCCAGTCGCATCGAGGGCAGACGAGGCGAGTCCAAACAAGTCAAATCGGGACACCAGAAAGAATCCTATCGAGAAAATTAGACGGAGAGTCAGAAAGGGCGATTTGACGGTCTAAGCGAAGAGGGCAGACGCGGCAAAACCATGGCGGGGGGGGGATGGGGGCGAGGCGACGCCGAACTGGGACGCGAGGGCTCCCTCCATTAGCGCCGTTCGGGATAGATAATAGGAGGATCGACGAAGAAAGACGAGGCAAATTCACATGAAGCGAGGCAAGGCTAATCTAGAATACGCGAGACGAAGCAAGACGAGATACTAGTAGAAACGAATCGAGAGAGAAAATTCGGGGCCAGTCGCGAGTACGAACTATACGAGTACAAACGAATCGAGAGCAGACGAGACGAGTCCAAACAAGTCAAATCGGGACACCAGAAAGAATCCAATCGAGAAAATTAGACGGAGAGTCAGAAGGGGCGATGTGACGGTCAAAGCGAAGAGGGCAGACGCGGCAAAAACCATGGCGGGGGGGGGGCGACGCGACGCCGAACTGGGACGCGAGGTCTCCCTCCATCAGCGCCGCTCGCGACAGATTAATAGGGCGAAGCGCGGGTGTTTACGCAGCCGTAACTCGTGGGCCATTAGAGCCCGAGGCGGGCGACAGGTAGTGCGGATGCCAAAACAGCGGACGGCCGACCACCCGCGAGCCGCCCTGCCGCCCACGCCTCGCCCCGCCCCGCCCCGCCCCCGCTGTCGCCGGACGTCGTCGAATCCATCTTACGCTCTATCTGCGACGCCCATCGCCCCTGCCTCAGCGAACGTCTCAACCTCTTCTGTCGCGCCCGTCGCCGCCATTATCGCCTCATCAACTCGCCACCCCCTCATCATTGCCCGACTCTGCCGCACTCTACGGTCGGAAAGACACACGCCCCGTCTCTCCAAACACTCTCTTTCGTTTATTATGTCGCTCCTAGTTCACAAATCTTATCTTACTCCTACCTACTGTTTCTTTTCCTTCGTAAACGTATGTGTTCACTTATCGTTGTCCATGACCTATCGACCTATCGTTGCTTCCATGCATCGCCACACTCCTGTCCTTGCCCGAATGGGCTCCACTCTCTACCGTCGGGAAGAACTCGCTCCCTTTCTCCAAACACTCTCTTCCTTTTGTTACGTCTCTCCCTGTGTAAGTTGCACCAATCTTAACTAACATCTTGATATTTTTGTTTACTTTGCCAACAAAGGATCATTGTCTTTATTCACTTATATACTATCCTCTTTTCAGAAATTAAAAACACAAATAATTTTCACTCTGACCTGAAGAGATGAAAAATACATCTTTTTCAATATGCGCCTGTATTCAGAGTCGTTTCGATAAGAATAATTGTCAACGTACATATTAAGACAAACAGATGATTGCTGTTTACTCAGACTTTTTGTTTAAACGAATTGTCCCGATTTTCTGTCCCCCTTTTCAACACATTGTACTGCATCAGCTGCAACATATTTTTTCATCTTTGTAGAAGTTTTTGTTTGAAACATTATTTTTTCCTTGCTATACACAATACAATATATTCCGTGCGTCGAGGATCTGAGGTTTCTAGCATTACTGTACACATTCTCGTCCGAGGAAGGATTATATGAAATTAACGATGACGGCATGGGGAAGTCAATGCAAATGGGGGGATGTGAAATGATTCATGGCCAGCGGTAAATGACGACTTTTTTCACACGTCCTGAACATAACCTGAGATGCAAGCAATTAGAATGGCAAGCCTCAACTAGAACGTGGGTTCAACCAATTCAATAACTTAGCTGATAATTGGCTACTACCTACTATGCGTTCTCAATTTCAAAATCGAGCGATCTATCAGAGCTTAATTTCCAGGCAATGCAGCAGACTTCAAGTGTCAGGCGATGAGGCCTGCAGTGAACTGGTTGGCACGAGTACCACCAACGCAGTAGCTGAGGGTGACGTGGGGCGTCAGACACCCGTCACAGCGGGCGGTGCGCGCGGCGAGGCGAGGTGCGGGGCGGGGCTCGGGGCGAGGAGCGGGGCGGGGCGGGGCGCGAAGCGGGGAGTGTAGCGAGGCGGGCGAAGGGTGTGGCGGGACGGTCAAGCGGTGGGGTGGGGCGGGGGGAAGGCCGGGGAGCGATGCGGAGAACGGGCGGGGTAGGGTGGGGCAGGGCGAGATCTGGAGCGGGGAGAGAGGGCGGGGGCGGAGGCGGCGAGGAGGCACGGCGAGAGCGGAGACCTCCGCCTCTGCCGCCCCCGTCGCGCCGCGCGCGGAGGCGGCGCGTCCGAAGGCAACCGCGGCGGCGGCGGCGTCAGCTCGCTTTGTGAAGAGACGCGGCCGGGGGCGGAGTGGGCGGCGGGCCGGCTCTAAATTGCGCCTGTCGGCCCTCGTGGGAGGACATTCCAGCGGCGGCGGCGGAGGTTCGTTGGGCGGCGGGGCGGGGGCGGCGTGCGGGGGCGGCGGGGGCGAGAGATTTACGTCCTCCGGCGCGCGGCCGGCGCCGCCCCGCCCCCGTCCCCGCCCCCGCCCCTCGCGATTCCATCTCCGGCCCCGAGGCCCCCGCCCTGCAGCGCCGCCGCCGCCGCCGTTCGAAAAGCTGTCCGTGTTGGAGGAAGCGATGGCTCGCCCGGAAGGTTTTCTTCTGCCCTCCCCGCTGCTTCGCTTTGTAGGGTTACGTGGGTGAAATCACTGGGGCGTTTCCCGAAAGTCTCTAAGCGTCTCTTCATTTTAAGGATCCCAGAGTCCGTTAGTGGGAATGAAATGTGACGAATATTAGCAGTATTTAATGAGCTTTCATTGTTCTCGCCCTTGAAGAAACAAACGTCTCATTCTATTATTAACTACAATTATCGTCTCTCTTCACACTAATGGGAATATCTGTGTAATTAAATTGGCTCCCTGTGTAGCACGTGCGTCTGTGGAGGTATAGAGGGAAAATTAAAACTTAATAACGCTTTCCTATAACATTGAAAGGACAGTAGAAAGCAACATTCTACGGACCCTGTAGATTGATTTCCATTACTTTCTACCACTTGTTCCATTGTATCAGGCAACATACGTTAACCATTCCGCATTTATCACCGAGAGATATAGCTAATGAATATAGCTAACGAATGCGCTACAGGTATTCCATGATTTTTATGGTTTATTTGAAATTGTTAGCAGGTGTTTCTTCAGGCGCGTAAAGATCGCAATAGATTTAGAAAGTTTTCATTGACTTTCCCAATATTACAGCATAACAAAGTTTCATAGTAGATAATGCATTCTTTCGATGTAATCATTTTGAAAATGAATCCTGAATCGAAATAGAGGATGTTTGAAAGTTGTTCCTTGTGATATAAAAAAGAAAGGAAAGTATCGTTTCTCAATATCACAAACAAGTGAATCCTTTCACCAGGATAGTTACTTAAATTAAGAGTGGTAAAAGTGGAATTTTATTTTCCGAGTAAGAAATGTGAAACCAGGCCGATAGGCCAAGTGACGCAATCCTAAGAGCAAAATAAAATCACTGTTACCACGTACTCCATACACTATTTTTTACAGAGTCTTACTGACTTTCATTTTATTCAAGTATATAAATCACTTTACGACACATTAAGGTTAGTAGTAGCTGATTCAGTTAGACAAAAGTATTTTGTTTTCTTTGTTGCACACATAGATTTATCTGAACACTTGAGCATCGTCTCACTTTTATTACCAGTGCTACAAATTGAATTTTAAGCATGCTACGCGTGCCCTAAAAGAACCACTTTTACTAGTGGCAGTCTAAAAATAGTATTTGTTGATGAAGTATATTCACTATTTTCATTTCATGAAATTTCGTTTTCATATTAGACAAGCGATGTACGAAATTGTCTGAACAAAGTGTACTTCTTTCTTGATTTTTATTTTATTATTCCAGAGTGCAGTGTAATTTATTACTGATCATGATGCATGCACATTTCTTTGCATTTACAGTGAAAATTAAATCTAAGTATGAAAATGTAATTCTTGATACCTTGCCGGTTAGTACCTGCGTAGGATTGCTTCGAAATACGCCGTGCGCTGAAGACAGTTACAAGTACCAGAATATACATGAAAGCTACGGACGCCTCATCTGCAAACAGATTAACTTGTCGTTCCTGTGGCACGAAGCGAGTTAGCAAATGCCATATATTATGTTGCACATTGAAGACTTTTCAGCGTTTACCTAGCATAACATGAGGTACTTTCAGGCATAGTATGCTAAATGAAGTACATTGTGACAAGACAACATGGGGTTTCACATGAAGCAGGTGAGAATTGCAGAAACTCGCTAAGTGGTGTGTGGTGAACAACGCCCAATGAAAAAAAACTAAACACATTTTTCACATGTCGACACATGGTGGAATATAAGAGGTTATAGGAAAAAGAATATAATTACAACCCTTTCTGTTTGCAAGAGTGTGTAGGTAATTCATTCAAACAAATCACCCTGAACCTGCAGATAGTAAAATTATTTTTCATTTAATTGGTTTTCGAAAAAAAGTAGACACATGCACATCAATCCACTTGCATCATTTCTTTCTTCAAAAACAAATACAACTAGTGTTTTACTAAAGAACTTTCTTGAGAAATATGGAAAGTGTGAAAGTATGTAGCACAGAGATGTATCACAATGACGCAAAAGGGTATGGTTTCCTTTTCCTCACAACATTTCATGTTCAATTACTAACGTACCATATCACGGTACGATCCCACAATACCGATTTTAAGGACAATGAATTTTCAGTCAATAGGGAGTAAGGACTACAAACTCAAATCTTAAATGGGCAAACTGTGAGTACCTCAGGCCTGGACGCACAGTCTTATATTTGTAGGCTTACGTGAGTGGTTGGGGTGGGGGCAGGGAATCACCTTTGTAAAATGCAGAGATCGCTCATGATCATTTCGGAGCCTCGATTATCAACTGGGAAGATCTAAAAATTGCAGGGATAGAGATATCACATAATCATGTTTCCAACAGTCATACATATTTCCTGCTCCTCTGGTCCCTGTGTTCGCAAGTGTCCTCTTCCCAGTGGTATCAATGATCTACCAGGAACGTCCCCGACGAACCAACCACGCTGTTTCCGCTTCCAGCACACATCCATTTCTGGCATGTGGACTCTCACCTAGGCACCCCTTCATTAACTGATAATTGATGAAACTCAATGAATGCAATTATCGTAGGTAATACCATGAGTGCTTTCAAAATTATCAATAAATCCTCGACTCGCTAAGCGAGGAGGAGATTTATCTGAGAATTTCCAAAGCACATGTGGTATTTAAGACTATTCCGCTGAAATTATGTTCATTAGAGTTCCAAACTGCGCCAAATAATGAAAATATATTAAAATCAATGAGGATATTATAGTGCATAGGCGGTTTATTGGAAATCGACATAGCGATCGATATATACCGCCTCCTAAGATAGATGAGTCCAGTGTATGATTGGCCAGGAGGGAGAAGCGGTAAGAAAAATTGGATAGAAAAAGCGATAAACTTTTGAGATACATCGCCCTGATTGGGGCATACTTAAATACTATTGGTTTTAATTTCACGAGAGGAATAGTCACTATCGATTTCTTCTTGTAAAATAATCACACAAGATCAACTATTTCAATGTCCATAGCGTTTATCCATCCCCAAAACATTTCTGCTCAGCAAATGACTCCCGTCAAGAATACTCTCGTCAAGATTTGTTCTATGTTTCATTAGGCTGACATCAGTGTCTTATCAACGAAAATCATTTTATAAGAAGGAAATGATAGTTGTACACTTGTCTTTGGTGGATACTTTAATTTTGAGGATAACAGTGAACAGAGATACTTTGTCCTCGAAAGTTTCACCCATTAGAATTTTTTTTCATTCAGCAAGATGAAAGGTAGTCGAATGGCTCATCGGATGGTTCATCCAATTCTATGGTATCTCACATCGAGGTTAATATAAATGACCAATTCTAGAGTATTTCTATGAAGTAATGTAGTCGAGTTCGCTTGATTGTAATTTGAGAATATCGGTAGAGATAATAACGCTGAAAACGCTGGTTGTTGAATAACCATCCGAGTATAGAATTCTATCCCCTTAAAACGAATAGGCATTTTAAGGCTGAAATTGGTGTATTAAGCACTATAAATGCGGTTCCTGTAACATCGTTAAGTCATGGAATGAATATATAATTAATTTCCAGTGTTTATGTAAAAAGGGTCAAATAGGCAATATGCCTACAAACTCGGTGTCTACTCATGACCGGTGCGTTGGGGATTTGCATCTTCCCTCATCACACCCCATCCCACGTCATTAAAGACACGGTGGCAGAGCCGTGGCGCGTACAAACACAACCACACATACATTCTCCCACTCACATACACATCCTTCGCATTAGTGTTGACCAGAGGTTTTCCCAGGGTCATCAACGATCTACCACCAACGTCGCCGACGACTCCATCCCGCCGCCGTTTCCGCCTCCGCCGCGATGCCCGTTCCCAGCAGACGGACGCCCGCCGGCGTCTTCTCCGTCACCGCGCGGACGCGGCGGCCCCGGCCGACCCAAAGGCACCCATGGGTCCTCCGCCCCGTCCCCTCCGCTCCACGCCACTCCGCTCCGCCGTCAGTAGCGCGTTAGTAAGCCACGTCCCCAGCGCGAGCTCGTAGGTTTTTAAACAGGGTACTTAAATTCCACACTTAACGTCGCGCCCGCTCGGCGGAGCGCTGCCAGCTATCAATAGCTCGACGCGCCCGCACTAAGTTACGCCGCCAATTAAAGTAAAACAAGGTTCTGGCCATTGTGAATATTTATCGACGTGTCGGCGGAGGCGCGTCGCCGGGTCCGGACGGCGGCGGCGGCGGCGGCGGCTACCTGTGGGAGGAGTGGCGCCGCCCCCGAAGCATTCCTGCGGACGCGGCGCGGCGCGCGGGAGAGGAGAGGCGACGTTAGACGCGGCGGAGGCGGAGGAAGCGGCGATCGCGCAGGCTGCGGGGGCGGAGACGCGAAGCGGGGCGGTTGCCAAGGGAGGCAGGCGGCTGGAAGCGTGGGCGGAGGTTGCGCAGTGACGGAGAGAAGACGTTGCGGGGAGGGGGGTTGTAGACACGGTGGGAAGGGGGGCGGAGGAGGGGATGGGAGCCAGCGAAAGGGGCGGGGTCGGCGGTGGAGGAGGTGAAGGAATGGGCGGCGGCGGCGGACGCGGGCGCGTTGGCGGCGACGGAACAAAAAACCTCGCCGGTTATCGCCGCCGCTAGTTACCTGTGGCCCGCGGCGGTGCGGGGGCGAGGCACGCCGCGGCGGCTGCCGCCGCCGCCACCGCCGCTTTAATTAAGAAGCTGCTCCATCGAGCGACGGAGATGGAGCGACGTCCGCGAGAGAGAGGGGCGAATGCGCGGGCGCCCGTCCGTCGCGCGGCCTTCAGCTGCCGGCCGCGCCGCCCCCGCGCGCCTCGCCCCGCCTCGCCCCGCATGGACCCCTCGCCGCTCTCGTACCGCCCGCTCGACGCTTCCTTCCCACTCCCGCCGCGCCCCGCCCCGCCCCGCCCCCGCATGGACCCTCATCGCGCTCGTTCCGCCCGCTTGCCGCCCCCGTCCCACCCCTGTGCCGCCCCCGCACCGCCACACTCCTGCCCGGCCCATTGCGGCTCACCCCACCCTGTCTCGGCCACCGCCCCGTCCCAGACCCGCCCCACGCCCCCTTGCACCACTCTCGCCCCGCCCCCGCGCCGACCCCACCCCTCGCCACGCCCCGTTTGCGCTCTTTGTCCGCTCCTCACACACTGCTGCGGCTGCCGGTCGCCCTGCGCTCTCAAACAATCAATTTTTTTTTGTACTCACCCCTTTAAAGTACCAGTTTATGTCCATGAAGGAGAACTGTTTTGGCCTAGGCCAATACAAATACTTTTGTTTTTTGTGTCAAGTCTAGTTCCAACTATGAAGAAAATAAATCATTTCAAGGAACTTCAGTTTACGAATCAATACTGAATTTAAACACGTACTATCTTTCAATAAACTCGGTTATACTCTCTTGTACTCGTATATTCCAACTCTTCGACATTATTCCACCAATATTTATTTTTTCTGAACTTCAAGAGTTGCTAGATTTTTAAAAATAGACAGTCAAATCTAATTACTTAAAATCGGCTATTAAATATCTAGCTATTACCAATTGTGATAAATGCCTCCAAAAGAATATTTTTTTAAACTACTGGTATTTGAAAACTTCCTCTAATTGAAATATAAAATAATGACAGGTGATTCTACAATAACTAGGTGTATGCACGCCGCCTTCCAATAAAGTGTTTGAACTACTTTTTCACCCCTGCGCCTCGACTATGCCCCACATTTCTTAGCTTTTCCGAAAAACTTCTCTTTTCCACCTTGATTCACGTGATTGCTAACGTCGTGCTTTCATTTGTATTATTTATGAAATAACAAACTGTTACTGAATATGAAAAGTGCATGTCAAAAATAGACTGATTGCTACATGGAATTCAGCATCGTCAAATTTACATTTGCACTTTAGAACTCAAGATGATGATCTCTCAGTTGTCGACTTTTACTTATCTTAAGTGTTAGTAAAAATCAATATTTTATTATTAATTATGAAAACGATTACGTAATTTATATCATTCCAACAAAACTCATCAGAACAAAAGCATAATTTTAGGGCCCTTTCAAACTTTTGCATTGACTGTCCTTTCGTGGTCGACGCCACCGCCTAATACGTCCAGAGGATTTTCTCCAAAATCGATACTCCCTGATCTATTTGAACCATGATCGCCAGAGCCTATGAGTATTAAACGTATATTTTGAGTTTTGAAGGAACTTTCCATGAAGTCTCAATATTTTCAAAATTATCTAAAAAATCGCTGCAAATTTTCCATTAAACTTCATTCTCAAATAGCTTACTTAAGCTATTTGGCGCAGGTCTCATTTTCGTATATCCGATTTTTTTAATGCTTTAATATATTTACAATAATTATACAGACAAGTTGCAAGCACTAAACAGCAAAGTTGCAAGCATTTAATAAACATTTCATCGTTGTTCTAAACATGCTTTAAAATGTCTCACAATTCGAAAAGAAATCTCAGAATTGAAAAGGAAAATCTGTTGAAATAATGCGAATTTGTTTCTTTTAATTTGATGACCAAACAAAACTATGGATATTTGCTTCAAGGATTAAGTAATGATATTGTACGAAAGGACGTCATTTAAATTATCACCGTTATAAAGAATTCACAGACACCGTACTTTAATCGATCGCAGCTTAAATAAATAGTGTTTTTAATTGTTTGATATATTATTTACCATCCAATTAGAATACAGTTTCTTTTTTACGCGAATTTTCAGTTCTTTACTGTTTCAAGTAACGCAGGTTTCCTCCTCTTTTTCTCGTGTCAAGTCTGCATGTATCCTTCTTCCTAAAGTCGTTCCCAGTTTCATTTGCATAACTTGAATTGTGGATCATTTACTGGAATGTATGAATCACATAGACCCACGTTAAATCTTTGAAGTGTGAATGCTATGCAAATTACAGAAAGAACAAAAGATCAACCGTCGATTTTTTTTTAGATACCCGATATGTTAGATTTAAAAATCGATGCTGATCTCCTTGACAAATTATGCTTGTAATATGTTATGTTGACACCACAGAACATCTGAAGCATCTATTGTATACATATCCACACAAGATAACTGTAACTGTCGCATGAAGTTAGATGTACCTGATGCCACCTCTGAATTAAGAGATAGGCGATCACTTGCGGGAACATGGACCGGCTGACAGCAATGGGGCGAAATTATTCAAAACTTAGACGCATCCACATTTGAATGTCTTCCAACTACTTCTCTTTTATAGCTTCCTCTGATATGGCATAAAGCAGTTCGCATATACTGCCCCACAATACGAGTTCCAGACAGGATCGGATTAATGTATTAAATGGCCCTAAAAATGAATAGGAAATGGGATCCCTTTTAATTTTGAAGACCCTTTAATGTAAGTAATGAAAGTGAAAACGAAAATAAAACTATAACATTTGCAATTTGAAAACTCATTATTAGAAAACTAAAAATAAATAGGTGGCCCTATACATTCGTAAAAGTTTGTAATGCGTTCATTTATGTCGAAAAAAAATATCTGAAACGTATGACTCAACATTAAACTCAATAATTTTAACAGAATAAAAACTTGAAAATTGGAACTTCAAATGCGTTTAAAATTGAAAATTAACAATACACTGGTATTTAACTTTCACACTATATTAGTATGTGCATTTTGGTTTAGTAGTTTGGTTAAACTGAATAATTGGAAAATGTATTTTATTAATGTAAGAAAGCAGAGGCGTACCTAGGTATTCAGGCGCCCATGGCAAGCATATAATTTGCGTCCCGTCAGGATACTTCACAACAGGGTTGTTGTTATTTGTTTTAGCGGGTATACTCTAAATAGCGCTCCTTGTGAGTGGCGCCCATGGCAGGTGCCATGTCTGCCATACCATAGATACGCCACTGTAAGAAAGCATATAAATATACGTCAAAAACTGAGGAATGTACTGAAATTTACTGTTTGTCGTGAGTTTCAACTTCCCTTTAGCTTATCTAGTAGCGTTAATCAACTCCGAACCAGCAAATCGAAAATATTAGAAAGTTGTCTGACATCTAATTCTACCACTAGGATAATACCTACTACCAGCTGGCCACGTGCGAACTTCGCGAATCTTTGTTTTAAAACTGAAAATGACTTACTAATAGATCCTAACTTCAAACAGTCAGCCTCTGAACTGTGCATTACAGCAGTATATGATTGGAATTGCCCGCAAGTAAGCGTTAAGTGTTGAGACAAAATTTAACAGAAAATCAAATTCCCACTTTAATTTTATTGCAGAATATTTCTTTTTTCTATTCTTTCAATTTAATTCTCTACATAGTATTTCAAATAACTTCTCGTATCTGAGCCCCCATGCTATAGAGTAGAGGACACCAGAAGAGCAGTCCCACCTGTCCCCCGTGTGCCCTCACAAGTCGCCCCTCTGTCCCCCAAAACTTGTATACCCAGGACACGAAAACTTGGTTTTGAGGACATTGGAATCATCGTTACGAGTTATGCGGGATTACTATGTTCCATAATACAGCATTCACAGAGGAAAGTAGCGGCAGAGAGCCACACCAACTATTATTCCTAACGTATACAGAGTTATCAACAGTATTTTGCTATTGACAAAGTAGTAAAATGTTACAGTATTTGGCTACTGCCAAGGTAATAATTTCGAACACACACGACGTCCTGCAGCTTCCGTCAAATACTCATTGATGGCGGAATTTCAGCATATTAACATTTAGTGTTTTTACTGTACAACCTGTTAATAATAGCAAGCGATAACATGCCCAGGGAAAACTACTTTTCAGTTAAAGGAAAAGTAACATTTTATTAAGTTGTCAATTTTTTTTCTAACCGAAAAGTCTGTGTGTTTATAAAAATCTTTTAAGAATAATGATATTGAAGATGTTTATTTTCTTACTCACGTCATGACTACAGTAATTAAAATAAAAAAATCTAATTAAACAATTCCTAATAAATTATTCGAGCAAGGCTCACATATTTCACGAAGAGGTGGTTCTGTACAAGATATTCAATACACGATTGTCCATGATATATCTGCATCATTACCGCTAATCGCAAGTCATGTCCAGACCTCTGTAAGCTTGATGATTCGACGACGTCTGAAATATTAACTTCATTACTCACTCTTGTTCAAAAACCTCGTACAGCAATAAAGTTTCACTGCTACAGAACTCGCACAGGCATCGGCGACGATGTCGAGACACGAATGCAAATGGAGAGATGAAAGGGACGAGAGCCCTGCCATTGCGCGCCGCACCAGAACCAATCTTCAGCAAAACTCAGGCCATAACAAGAGCCATTACCACAATAACGGCGGCGCCTTCATCTCAAACATACGCGACCGCAGCTGTATGCGTGATGTCATAAATCTCCCGCAAGTGACCAACCGCTCGAAGAGCTGCCGATACAGTAGTGGCTGAAACTCGTTCAGTAGTTTCCATCTGGTGTATGAGCACGGCGCGGGGCCGCCGGTGTATCTGGAGAGAGAACGAGGCAGCCATTTATCAGTGGTCCTTCAGTCGAGGGCCCTTGGCGCGATTTCTCCGCAGATGTCCGCGCCCTGGCTGGCGGACCGCGAGCATGGAATGGGCGGGCGGCGGGCAGGCGGCGAGTGGGCGGGCGGGGCGACAAGTGGCTACGCGCACGACGTGGGTGGCGCAGAAACAACCGAAGCCGCCGCCGCCGCCGTCTCCGCCTCCGCCTCCTCCTCTCCTCCTCCCCCTCCCCTTCGCTTCGCTTTTCTCCCTCCCCTCTCCTCCTCTCCTTCGCACTTCTTCCCCCTCTCCTTCCCCCTACCTCACCCACCCCTTCCCCTCCCCATGCCCCGCCCTCCCCTTCCCCTCCCATTCCCATCCCTAACCTCCTCCCCTTCCCCTCCCTCCCCTCTCCCTAACCCCCTCCCCTTTCCCTCTCTTTCCCCCTCTGCCACCCCATCCCTCTCGCTCCCTTTCCCCATTTCCCTCCCCTTCTCCCACTCCTATCCCCTCTCCCTCCCCCGCGTTGCGGCTTCGCTTCCGCCGCCGCGCCGCGCGTCGCCGCTCCGTTCCCGTCGACAGACGGCGCCGACATCGCAGCTTTCGCACGTGGCCCAGCTCCATGCACACGCGTTAGCACCACATGCTCAGTCCTCGACGCACCCGCGGGGCCTCGCGGAGCCGCGACGAGAGAGGGGCTTAAGAGCGGAGTGTGAAGTGCGCGAGAAGAGACACGGATTCGCGTATGATCGCAGAGATCGTGACGCGACTCGAAAATAATTAATAGTGACTAAAAAGAAAAATATGCACCTTGCCTTTATATGAAAGCACTAATTAAATTGATCGGATATTCATCTTCGAACAATATTAAGAGATTAAGACAGTTAACTACGCACCGCTTTTTCCTTGCTATTCCGATTTGCCCAAGTGTTTATTCTGACAAAGTCGTTACTATTATTATTACTATTGTTATTATTATTATTATTATTATTATTATTATTATTATCCTCATCATCATCATCATTCAGAACGCCACGTTTGGTAGCGTGCAGGTAAATTGATTGTGTTGGATTTAAAAAATGAAATTAGTTACTTGGCAAAATCACACGAAAAATTATTTCTTCTATAAAATTAATACCAAAACTTATTTCATTCAGTCGGGATGTGCCGTGGTTATCACCATTACAGTTGCCATCTAAAGTAACATTTTTCAACAAATTTATCATTTTTCAATAACAATAAGTAAAATCGTAAATTTGTAAATATAAAATAAGTTAAGAAAATATAGTAAAGCATTAAATGAGTTCGTTATTGAGAAATGGAAATAGGTATATGCAAAGTAAGAACAGAAGTGAGGTCGCAGATGATTTTATACGGCCCTGTTTCGTTTCAGCAGTACGCCAGACCGACAGTGGAGAATAAGTGACGACCACGTCTGGCGTCAACAGGTTTAGAACATTCATTGATCCATAATATAACACTAATTTTAGTACACTGAAAGTTTTTCCTATTTCACAGTGATTTTATACTTGAAGTCTTGGATATGAAATTGACTGTATATCTCTGATTGTATTTACTGGTGTACTAAAAATTTAAAAATGAAAATTTCAGCTTAATTAGACTTACCTTCGAAAAAAGATAGTAGAGGAGGTATCTTTTATTTTAAATACAAAGTGATTTCGAATCATATTAGCACTTTCCAAAAATTTTGGTATACGCCCTTGCCCCCGCCCTCGCCCTCCCCCCCTCGCCCTCGCCACCGCCCTCGCCACCGCCCTCGCCACCGCCCTCGCCACCGCCCTCGCCACCGCCACCGCCACCGCCCTCGCCACCGCCCTCGCCACCGCCACCGCCACCGCCACCGCCACCGCCACCGCCCTCGCCCTCGCCACCGCCCTCGCCCTCGCCACCGCCCTCGCCCTCGCCACCGCCCTCGCCCTCGCCACCGCCCTCGCCACCGCCCTCGCCACCGCCCTCGCCACCGCCCTCGCCACCCGCCCTCGCCACCGCCCTCGCCACCGCCCTCGCCACCGCCCTCGCCACCGCCCTCGCCACCGCCCTCGCCACCGCCCTCGCCACCGCCCTCGCCACCGCCCTCGCTCTCGCCACCGTCCTCGCCACCGCCCTCGCCCTCGCCACCGCCCTCGCCCTCGCCACCGCCCTCGCCCTCGCCACCGCCCTCGCCCTCGCCCTCGCCACCGCCACCGCCACTGCCCCCGCCACTGCCCCCTGCTCCACCTGTGCGGCGGGCGTCGCGGACCGAGAGCAAAAGCGACAGCGTCGCCAGACAAATCGTGGGAGGGCGGCATGCGCCTGATTTAGTTCGCCCGCGGGCATACGCCAAGGGGGGAGGGCAGCGGCGGCGGGGGCAGGGAAGCGGGAGGGGCAGCGTTGGCGGCGGTCGCGGCGACAGCGGCTCGCTTGTACGGACCTAACGAGCTGCCTATTGCATACATAAATATCGGCTATTACACTGCGCCGCAGTCGTAAATTCACTGCAACAAGTGTATACACATAAATCGGCTCGACTGTGGCCGTGTCGGCGACGCGAGGGTGGCGCTGCGGGTGGCAGCGGGGGAGGTGCGGGGGCGGCGCGGGGGCGGAGGGGTTGGGCCGAAGGGTGCGGCGGCGACAGTCGCTGCCTCGGGCCACGGACGCGAACCAAGACTCAGAAGTACGTGTTCGTACGATTGCTCTCGTTACGAAAACGACGCACTTAATTTTACTGCAGAACGCAATGGACTGTATCATTGGATGACGTCTTGCGTGTCGAGTATCTACATTGTGCTGGAAATGTCGGCCTCTACCGAGTCGCAGACGCATTTATGCTTAAAAAGTATTAAAAACTAAATTCCATCCCTTCGTAGCTTTGATGTATTTACATACAGAAACATTCCGTAATTTTAATTGCTAAGCGAAGTCTTGTGAAATTATTGAGCTTAAATTAAAATATTGACGTTATTTTAAAAATGTTTTGGTGCAAAATTCTAATTATATACTACGTACTTTTGAAACTAATATAAAAACTGAAAATATAACAAAATGTCTTGGCTGATCCGTCGGGTGATGTTAATAGAAATAACGTCTAGTTAATAAAAGTAGTTAATAACTTATTATGAATTAACTAAACATTTCAGCTTCCACCACTGATTTTAGAATGTTGTCAATGCGTTGTATGTTTTCAAGTATTAGTTCTAATGCTGGTTAGATACTACTACTTAAAAATACAAATCTCGATATGGGTTGCGCAATCATAGCTGAAGAAATGCATCACTAATTTGTTGAAATGCAATGTTAATCTGAATGTGCAGAGTGTATGTTGTATGTCCATAAGAGTTTAACAACGCTGAAAAAATGTATCATTTGTATGCATTAAGGTAACTATTATATCATGTATATACTTTGCCATGTATATACTACTTACTTGTAGGGTCTTCCATGCCGAAGATCCTTCAAAGTCAGCCTTTTGAAGAGGAAATCGAATACAGAGTGCCTCAGAATAAATGTTACAAATTTCTAAGGCTTGAAGAGTGTGCGAAAATATTTACTTCTTTACCATGTAGTGGCAAATTTAATATAACGGAGTTGTATTATAAATATTGGTGTCATTTGTAGAAGTGTCATTCGCCCCAGACTGTTAAGCAACCCCAGAAGTACAGATGTTTGGCAGGTACATGAAAACTACTTGATGGCGACAGAACGCGACTTGCCAAACATCTGTGGTTAAGAAGTTGCCTAAAACGCAGGGAAATATCACATTGCCACTCCGTTATACGACATTTTCCACTACATGATCTTTGCAAAAAGTTATAATTTCCGACCGAACTTCACGCCCTGGAAGTTTGCACCAGTTATTCTGAATCACACTGTAGTTTGGTTTGATCAAATCCCGAAAAATCATTCGATTTCGAAGTTTAAAATTACATTAATCCACTCCATTACTATGTAAAGCCCAAAATAAAGTATATTACCGCTTTTAAGAACGTCGAATTGCACTTCCACTTATCTCGCCCCCACACATACTCCCACTTCTAATTGTTCATTCCGAGAAACCCTTCCCCATTCTGGCAAGCGAAGTAATATCTGTACCCCCTCACTTACGCCGACGTTGTTTCTTTCGCGAGGGTCATTTAAAATCGATTTTATGTATCGAGAAAAGGACAGCCGACACGACCTTCCTCGCCAGCCCGCGACGAAATCCGCGCTACAACCCCTGCGCGGAGGCGGGCGAGCGCAAGGGGGCACTTTCTACCGAACAAGCACGGAGAGGGGCGTCGCAGGCTGGAGCCGATAGGCCAAGTGCTTGTTGCTGAAATTGCGACTCGCCTCATTAGCGCCCGACGCCGCTTATCGGCCTTTGTACTCGCGAGGAACAGCGCCGGTGGTTCGGGGCCACGCCCGCCGCGCGGCGCTCGTGTCGCCGTATTAGACGCGTTGTCCGCGGGGGCGGCGCGGCGTTGCAGTTGGGCGCGGACAGGGCGGTGTGGGGCAGGGCGGGGCGGGGCGGGCGTGTCGGCGGAGGGGCGGGGCGGGGCGAACGTGTGCGGGCGCGCCTCGAAGGCGGAGGCGGCGCGTGGGAGGGAACGGGGTGTGGTCACGACGACTCGCGGTCGGGTGGAGGTGGGATGAATTGACAGGAAAGGGGGTTGGTGTGGATTGGGATGGGAGGAGGGGGACGGGGAGAGGGGGAAAGGCCAGGTGGGACGGGGCGAGGGGGACGGGGCGAGGGGGACGAGGCGAGGGGGTCGGGGCGAGGGGGACGGGGCGAGGGGGACGGGGCGAGGGGGACGGGGCGAGGGGGACGGGGCAAGGGGGACGGGGCAAGGGGGACGGGGCGAGGGGGACGGGGCGAGGGGGACGGGGCGAGGGGGACGGGGCGAGGGGGACGGGGCGAGGGGGACGGGGCGAGGGGGACGGGGCGAGGGGGACGGGGCGAGGGGGACGGGGCGAGGGGGACGGGGCGAGGGGGACGGGGCGAGGGGGACGGGGCGAGGGGGACGGGGCGAGGGGGACGGGGCGAGGGGGACGGGGCGAGGGGGCGGGGCGAGGGGGACGGGGCGAGGGGGACGGGGCGAGGGGGACGAGGCGAGGGGGTCGGGGCGAGGGGGTCGGGGAGAGGGGGAAAGGCCAGTTGTGACGGGGCGAGGGGGACGGGGCGAGGACGACGGAGTGCGGGGGACAGGGTGAGAGGGAGGCGAGTGGGAAAACAAGAGGTAGGTATCTCAATGCAGGAGCGTAGCGAGGGCGCGAAGATCCCGTCGCACTAATGCTTGTTACTGAAGGAGTAACCAATGATTACCGCACCAAGAGTGCCTAGAGAATGTACGAAGGCAATCGACAATCGACCTTGGGTGAGACAATTCAAAGCTCCAGAGCAGCAAAGCAAGTATGTGGCTTTTTATTTTAACATTCCTATTTACAATTTGATTTTCTTGACAATTTGAAGATTTGATCATGATTTGCCCGTATTACTCAAACATCCGGACAGTGTTTTTCATTGGTATCAAGATCTTAAAATACCGTATTCTCACAAGAGTGAGAATTTAAAGTGTGATATCAATGTTTATCAAAAGTAATGTTTCCGGATAATGTAACGTACAAGTCAGTATGTTAATGAAAATTGTGAGTCATGAGAATGAATGTTTTTTGTTGTTATTTAAGGTCGCCTTAACTACGAGGTCCATAGCGCCCACTATTGGATGTCACGTATTGGTTTGAGGATGAAACGATATGGTGATGATAGTAGGTGAAAAGACGAACACAGACCATGTCCGAGGCGGGACTCGAACCCGCAACCCCACGGTTCAAGATCACTACGGCACTACTGTCTTAGCGATCTCGGACACGGGGCCGAGGAGAATGAAAACTGTCAATGCTCTCTTAAATGTTCTAAGCAAAGTAGACGTTTGCTCCAAGCAAAGTAACCCGTTTGAATTATTGTAATAATATTATTATTCTTAATACATTTTAATTACATAAGATGAAATTTGAATTTCGGATAGTAAACAACTCTTACTGGGCTTGAGAAGAAAATTCCATTGAATATCTATTTTACTAATATCAAATACCAGTATACCCATAAAGTGACGGGAATGTAAGTTGCCTTTGGCAATGGGAGAAGTGGCAATGGCTTCGTTACACATCAAAAAAAAGAATAGTTACCAAAATGACTGAAAAATGTCAGTTGAGCTAATCCGCAATTTCTCACACCTGATGTTATGACCATATTATCGTACCGTCCATCACTGCTCATGATACAGCGGACGTCATAGGCGAGAAAGAAGTTTCAGTATTAACGAGGTCCGTTTAAGAACAGCCAATTTTTTGCTGCCTAAGGACCGCATTTTACTCTGGACAGCAGCATTTTTGCTGCTGCAGTCCGCTAGCATATTCTTAATATGGAAGCAGGTTTTAAATTGAAGCAAAGAAATGGCATTAAATGTCACAGCAATTGTTCCTCACAAAAGGAGTGCAGTAGTATTTGAAACAAATACGAACTGACTACCGCGATCACTCGCATGAAGCAGTTTTCTGAACATTAATAACTTCAGCGGAATCCTTACAATTACATCGAATTAAAGGAAGAAGTGTAGTGAGAAGTTACAAAAGATCTACTATTCACTATACGGAATATCGGAAACAATATATTTAAGCATTAACATTAACCATATAATTAAACATTAACAATTATCGAAAACACCAGAAACATTGCTTCGTGTCGTTTAGATTTTTTCTCGAAACTAACGAAATGAGGAAATTAAAATTCTGGAATAATACAATTACTGTTCACTGCGAACGTTGTTCACCATGTTTCTGACAATGCAATTGAAATGTTTTATATTTACCAAAAACTGTACATGAATGATGTACGGAACAATGACAAAGAAATTCCACCATTAGGTTAAAAATTTATAATTACACCCAACGAAACGAAAGGTTTGTGAGAGGATACCTGTGTATTACGATTGCTGGACATTGCTTTTGTATATACTCACTAATCTTTGCCATTGAAACACTCTTCGAACTACGAGAATTAGCTGTTTTCGCTTCGTTAACTATAACCTACAGTCGTGTTTGCTCTGAATGTCGACTGCTTTAATAGATGGATTACAACTCTCAGAATGAAATAATGAACAAATTCCAATATTTCATTAAAATTTAGTATTTATTTTATAAAATCTATTAATAAGAGCGAGAGTAAACATGTGGGGCGCTCTAACTTTGTGCAAAAATCAGGAAATATGATTAAGTGCAAAAACGCGAACTTCTAAACGAAAAACCCTCAGTGTTCTCAAAACTAGCATACGGCACGTGCATGTTCGCGGGCACTCTGCGTCATCCGTGACGTGGTCCGTCGGCTGCGTCGGCGCGCGTGGCGGCAGCGCGTGGTGGGAGAGGGGGCGGGGGCGGGCGCGGCGCCGGGCGGCCACTGGCAGCGGCAACGAGGCCGGCGCGGCGCGGCGTCCCTCTTATCGGCGGCGTGTCCATCTGCACTCATTAGCCGCACTCGACACGATGAGGGCGCCTCCCACGCACAGCCTCCGCACTGCCTCGCGCGCCGCCCGCTCCGCCCCCACCGCCCTCGCCACTCTCCGCCGTCCCCGCGCCTCATCCCTCCGCCCCACGCCGTCCACAGTTGTCCCCAGCCACCCCCAGCCGTCTCCCGCCGTCCCCCGCAGTCCCCAGATGTCCTCCGCCATCTCCAGCCGTCCCCCGCCGTCCCCCGCCGTCCCCCGAAGTCCCCCGAAGTCCCCCGCCGTCCCCCGAAGTCCCCCGCCGTCCCCCGCCGTCCCCCGCCGTCCCCCGCCGTCCCCCGCCGTCCCCCGCCGTCCCCCGCCGTCCCCCGCCGTCCCCCGCCGTCCCCCGCCGTCCCCCGCCGTCCCCCGCCGTCCCCCGCCGTCCCCCGCCGTCCCCCGCCGTCCCCCGCCGTCCCCCGCCGTCCCCCGCCGTCCCCCGCCGTCCCCCGCCGTCCCCCGCCGTCCCCCGCCGTCCCCCGCCGTCCCCCGCCGTCCCCCGCCGTCCCCGCCGTCCCCCGCCGTCCCCCGCCGTCCCCCGCCGTCCCCCGCCGTCCCCCGCCGTCCCCGCCGTCCCCCGCCGTCCCCCCGCCGTCCCCCGCCGTCCCCCGCCGTCCCCCGCCGTCCCCCGCCGTCCCCCGCCGTCCCCCGCCGTCCCCCGAAGTCCCCCGAAGTCCCCCGCCGTCCCCCGAAGTCCCCCGAAGTCCCCCGAAGTCCCCCGAAGTCCCCCGAAGTCCCCCGAAGTCCCCCGAAGTCCCCCGAAGTCCCCAGCCGTTCCCCGCAGTCCCCAGCCGTTCCCCGCAGTCCCCAGCCGTTCCCCGCCGTTCCCCGCCGTCTCAAGCCGTCCTCCGCCATCTCCAGTCATTCCCAGCCGTCCTCAGCCCACCCAAGCCGTTCCCATCGGTTCCCAGCCGTGCTCAGTCGTCCCCAGCCGACCCAAGCCATTCCCAGCCATGCCCAGTCCTCCCCAGTCGTCCTCATCCGTCCCCAGCCGTCCCCAGGCGCCCCTTCCCTCCTGTCCCGCTCGCCCCATCCGCGCGCTCTTCACGTCGCCCGCCCGCGCCAGCTCTGACCTCTGACCTCGCCCTCTTCGCGACGCGACGACGAAGTCTTCAACGGGCTAGGATGGCTCAGTGGCAACACTTGCGTCTGCGGCACTGTTGACCTGGAAGACCTAGAGTTCCAGTTCCGACAGTTGAGGATTTTCTATCCTACCTAGAGAGATAGTCGAGAGCTGACTTGTTTGCGTTCGGGAAGCGGGGTGACTTTGACTTATTTTTTTTTACTTATTCTCGTATGCCGTTTTAATTTTTGCCAATGGACTTGGAGTACAATACTTGGGACAGCCAATGGTTGCGGACTAGGTGGAGGGGGGGGGGCAACTTCCCAGAACACCGAGCGGATTCTTCAGCTTTGCAATCAAGTCATCTCCCAACTATAGATCGAATTCAGTCGCTGACTCGACAATTCTAACGGCTGGTTGCTCTGATGAGTATTTAACGCAGTTTAAAGCTGAACAGTTCCAAAAGAAAACTGGAGCACTATCCTGACAAACGGGCTACAGACCGCGCTCAAATCTTCCTTTCTCTCTTTTGCTGCTTAATTAAACTATATTTAAAGAAATAATAATTTCAGCAGCTAAGTTGTCACAGGTTTAGTTTCACGTTCAAAATGTCACTTTCTTGTAAAATCGACGTCCGTGCTTCTCTCGCCCTAAGCGAGGTTAAATTAACTATCTGAAGTTCGGAAAGTCTGCGCACTGACAAGAAACATATTAACGTGATAAGAGGCGCAATCTGGAAGCCTTGGAGGGTTTCTGCAGTCCTGCAATTGCAATCGGGTATCCGAAATGACGAAACTTTCAAGTGCGGTCATTTAAATCACATAATCCTAAATGTAACATTAAATGTAACATTTACATTTAAATGACAATATGCTAAGTTTATAGAGGTTTTAGAAAACAATGGCCGTGGTTTTATGGACCATTGACCAAGACAATCAAGGTTGAGAGTTAAATGTCAATGATGAGTTTCTTGTTATCACTGCTTAAAGTATCAAGAATAGACTGGACTTCGAATTACCATACAAGAGATGTAAGAAGGTAAGAAGAGATGTTGAGAAGGTCTGAATACTACAGGATGAGCTTCCCCAGAATATTATGCCATATCTCAGGCGGGAATGCACATTTGCAAAATAAACGCAACGAGCTGCATGAAGGCTGACAGTATTTGAAAGAATTCTGAATGCATAGCATAATGAACTTAATTTAGTGTTTAATTCTGTTATATGTACATTCCATTTGAGGTTTGATTGAATTGAAAGACCTAAAAAATTTGTTGCCTCAACATCAGCTAATTGCATATTGTTCATTTTCAATGGAACATGCGATTTCCGCATCTCAAATCGGAAATCGCATGTTCCATTGAAAATGAACAATATGCAATTAGCTGATGTTGAGGCAACAAAATTTTTAGGTCTTTCAATTCAATCAAACCTCAAATGGAATGTACATATAACAGAATTAAACACTAAATTAAGTTCATTATGCTATGCATTCAGAATTCTTTCAAATACTGTCAGCCTTCATGCAGCTCGTTGCGTTTATTTTGCAAATGTGCATTCCCGCCTGAGATATGGCATAATATTCTGGGGAAGCTCATCCTGTAGTATTCAGACCTTCAGATTGCAAAAGAAAATTATTCGAATAATGAAAAAATGCCTTCCACGTGATTCCTGCAAGCCTCTTTTCATTGAGCTGGGAATCCTACCATTGCCTTGTCTATTTATTTACGAATCTGTAATATTTGTCAAAAATGACCTACTTAACGGAGGGAACATATTTGCATGCAATATTGATATTTATAATTACAACACACGCCGTAGAAATCACGTGCATCAAGTGTCAGTATCAACAGCTCAGTACAAGAAATCAACATACAATACATGTACGTTACTTTACAACGCATTGCCAGATGACATAAAACAATTAAAGTCGGTATACAAATTTAAGTTAAAAGTAAAATCTTTTCTGCTGCAAAACTGTTTCTATACAATTAGAGACTATACTGATCGTGAAAAAGAAAAATAATGTAACAAAACAAAGATATATAATGAATTAGTTTATGTTTGCATTGTATACATTTAAAAAAATATTTAATACGCCTGTAACAAGTAATGTACTTCAGCTTCCGGGTCAATGACCCCCATCTCGATCAGGTTTTTGTCCAGTTTCCCTGATCCATAGAGCAAATGCTGAGATGGCCCCTTGTTTTGCTTCTGGACGTAAATGTAGCTTCACTGTGCGCACGTTTTGTTGAGCACTCCTTTTGCTTGTAGTTCATTTACAGTTGAAATTGATTTTCTATAACTCGGGAAAAAACATTTTTCAAATATCTTTATTTTTTCTTAAATAATTATTTTCTAAATTAATTTTTTTTTTTTTTTTTTTTTTTTAATAAAATTCTGGCCCTCAAGAAAATGTGCGCAGATAAATTTCTTTCCCCACACGTCATATACAGTTTTTACTGTTTTTTGACTAAATAAATAAATAAATAAATAAAGTGTCGACAACGAGAGAAATGTTGAATCATGTCTTTCGCATATCAGAGAAGGAGAGTACACCATACATCAGGGGTCCTCAAACTACGGCCCGCGGGCCACATGCGGCCCGCCGAGGACATTTATACGGCCCGCCGGGTTTTTATGGTTTAAAGAATTTTTTCTTAAAATCCGCACGTTTTTTGTATAATGTGTTTGGGTGTCTAGGGATGGCAAAAATATCGATGGTTTTAAACCAACGATGTTTTCCACCAGAAACATCGACATTTTGCTTTCGATGTTTTCTTCACATCGATATTTTGTTGCCAAAACATCCGTGTTTTTTTAAAAATTGTTTTTAATAAAGCAATATCGATGATTTGCGTTATACACTTTCCAAGCTGTACATTACGCCAGCGCAATCTGAGGAAGTTTGGGATCTGCTCGGGTTATGACTATATGTTATCGGTAGGCCTGTTTTGCCTGAACTCTGCCTCTCAAGACCTGTTTTCACGATGGAATATGTCAAGGTACCTCGAGTCTTTCTCTGTCATGCCGCTAGATATCGCATGATCACGACCGTATCAAGCAGTGCTTGCGACCATGCGACATCTAGCAGCAGGACCGAGAAAGAAACGAAATGCCGTGTGATCGGCCAAAGGGGGCTTGAGAGGGAGAGTTAGAAAAATCGCACTATATAATCCGGCCCTCCGATGGCCTGAGGGACAGTGAACTGGCCCCCCCGGTTAAAAAGTTTGACCGGCCATACATCGTTCTAGAGTTCTTAATGAAGGGAAGAAAATATAGAAGAATCCTCGAAGAACATACAGCGACAAAGCGAAGATGCAAGAGAATGGCCGACCACATTAAACCACATGAAGGAAAAGGAAAGGAAACGTCAGGAGAGTTCAATAAATATTCCAATGAAGAAAATGGCAACTGGTATTGCAAAACCAAGATACAGTGGAAATTACAATTCACCGTTATTATGATTATATGTTTTCTTCAGACACGAGGGAAGTGATGCGTTGTTTATCTTTCAATCTTGGTAGTTTGTCATTATGGTCTTTCAACACTTCATTTTCCTTTCGGGCTATATTAAGGCTTCCAACAGAAATATTTAATATAATTTAGTGATTATCACTTTTTGTAGTTAAGAAACATAAGTTCAGGGATTTCTTATTCGTTTCGGATTTGGTTTCTTCTCGTCAAATCTGTTACCGACGTATGAAACATCTCAGCATTCTTCAACTTGTATTGTAGGTATGGCATCTCAGCATTCTTCAACTTGTATGGTACACGTATGAAACATCTCAGCATTCTTCAACTTGTATTGTAGGTATGGCATCTCAGCATTCTTCAACTTGTATGGTATAGGTTTTACCATCAAGTCCGTATGCTACTCTTCTTCATTTGATCCATTCTGTATAACGCGTATCCATTCTGTATAACGATCTGCTGTAGTCCGACCGCTCGCTTTCCATCTCTGGGAATCGGGGTTCAAATCCCGGACGACCGATGTCGAATTTGTGGGGAACGAAGGTGTTTCGCTTCAGGTTTACTTAGGGTTCTCCCGTTTCTGCTGCCTCCATTCCGCTGTTCCATTACTTTATCATGAAATATATTTATTAGCCATCCATCATTCATTTCAGATATGTCTGAAAAAGCTCAGACTTGAAGAGCATCACAAAGATAATAATCTACTCTTTTCTTAAATTTCTCCAAATGATAGTTACACAATATTGAAGAACTGCCCAACGTGATCTATTCAAACAGTCTAACAAATCAACAGAGTTCCTGTGAAGAAAACGCAATCGTGCTCCAACGAACACGAAACCAGCCACCAGCCAGAGAAGACATATACGTACACGAAATCGCCACCAAACGCGTGCATCAGCGCCGCCTCCATACCTCCACGCAAAGCGACTGTCGGAGATGACAGGCCGCTCTCTTCGCCGTGTTGACAGCGTTCCCACACGGAGCGCGCGCGTTGCCCGTCCCGCGCGGAGCACACAGCGCGGAATGCGACGGCGCGTGCTTTCTCCGGCCGTGATGCATGTTGGAGATCACGTCGCACGCGGTCCAAGCGCGGCGGACGAGCGCGCTGCAAGGCAGGAGCTGCAAGGCAGGGCAGGAGCAGGAGGCCGAGAAACGTCCCCTCGCGTCGGACGGGACTCGAACCCGCTCCCGCCGACTTCGGTAGAATCAGCTGATGTCACTGCAGTGCCTCTGACTGGGAGGTCCTAGGGTGTCATTCCCAATGTTGGTGGGATTTTAGACACTGACTACGTAGCTAGGTCCAATTCAGCACCTGTCTGGAGGAAAATCTAACAACCGCCTGCTCTGATTCTTCCGAATTTTCTGTGTTCATTCTACGATCAATATCAGGCGAATGCCGGGGCAGTACCCTAACAAACGGGACACGAATCGTGTGTGATCTTTCCTTCCCCTTTCTTGTCCTATTACAACCCCTTACTTAAACACACATTTACAATCTATTGCTGGTGGGAGATATTGTTTGGGAAAATCCCGTAAACCGACATGTAGGTCGGTGTCGGATCACACTATACAGGGGGAGGGATCATAGCTACCTCCTATGAGAACACATTCACTACACTTACGAGAGTAATGGCTAATGCAGACGACACGTTCGGAAACACCGATCAATCAAATCTATCTATCTATGAATGGAAACCCAGCCCGATGATTGGTATGAAATCTTCGCAAGGGCGCTAGTTCCGGCGTGTCGTCAAGACTCTTCGAGGTGATACATCTCTCCGGGGTGTTTTCACGACTAGAGGCGTTCCCGATAATTTCGGAACTCTCGGCTCAAGTTACTCCAGAAGACTTTCTTCAAGTGCACGCCTCCAAAAGGGTCACTGATCACCTGCGCGGCCTCAAATAAATCCCATAAATTCTTTAACGATAAATTCTTCAAAATATTCGCAACTAAAACGTAATTTATACAATACTCAACAACGATGTGGCCTTCCACACACTCACTAGTGCAAACTTTCAATGAAGAAATCGGCCATTACTTCCCCCATATCTCACAAAAAATTCTTAAATTTACCATCTTGATACACCAATCTTAACCTTTGTTTCATTTTTTTTAAATTATTTGATTAAAATATTTTATGAAAATAGCATAGAGTTCAAATTCCGGCATCTCCATGAAGCTTTTGAGGTAGTGAAAGGAAGTTCTCCTTGTATCTCATTCCACGTTTACCTCATTTTAATCGTCACATCTCACCTACAATACAGACGCACAGTCGCAGTGTCGGGTTATCGCAATGACAACACACGCACTGGCTGAAAAAAACTGTCATAAGTCCGTTTCTTAGTATTTCACGGCACACATGAAACAGAGTATCTTGATCCGTTCAATCTCCACCCGTAACAATGTAGTCTAGAGATACAGAAGTTTGCTGTTGACTCCATATACGACGAAAATGACGGATTCAGGGGAGCGCAAACATTTCAGCGATCAAAAATTCGAGTGAAAGCTTTAATGATCGAGAATTTTGTCTTGACTACAAATGATGTTACTCTCTCCCAGGACCCTCCATGCACTTAGCACATATTGATTGTTGTGCCCGGAGTTGTCTAATGTTATATACCTTTACTTGATTGATTGTTAGAGATTCCGGACGCGTCAACTACAGAGGTCATTAGTCCCTTAAGTGAAGTGCGTGTTTTTTCATCGGGAAATGCCTTACGCTGGATGGCGAGATCCGGCGCCGACCTAACGTCGACTAGCGGTGTTATCCCCTCAATCAGCCATCTGCCACCAGCGGGGCACCGCCCCAGCCGGGACAAGCTCTAAGCTCCCGACCGGTCTCCCGGCATGTGCGGTAGTGAAGTGCATGTTAGTGTAAGTGTGTGTGTGTGTAAGAGGGGAAGATAGGACAAGGGAGAGGAAGGAAAGATCGCGCGCGGTCCGTGGCCCGTTTGTTAGGGTACTGCTCCGGCATTCGCCTGGTGTTCATCGGAGAAACCACGAAAACTACCAATCAGAGCAGCCGGCCTTTAGAATTCTCCTCCAGACAGAGACTGAATTCGACCTTGCTGACAAGCTAGTGTCGAAAATCGTGCGGCCGTCCGGACTCAAACCTAGGACTTCCCGGTCTGAGGGACTGCAGTGACATCAGTTCATGCACTGAGCCATCTCTCCCGGCTACTTTACTCGAGTACCGTGAGTTCATACCCTCATAAGGTAGTAGTTTCTCCTTACAAATGTTGCCTTTCGACGGAATCCATCCTCCTGATGTTGCATTTCCCGACAATAACGTGAATTCACCATAAGTTGTTGCAAGTACGTATTGTATCCTACAAGGATTCAAGACGGAAATTCTCTTCTGATAGACCATTTACGTGAGAACACGACATTATGATAAAGCTGTTCTCAAACTTTCCCAAGATGATAAATGCCGCATTTGCCACGAACAAGTAGAAACCATTGATCATATCGTCTCAGTTTGTCCGATTCTAGCAAAGACCGAACACACGACAGGGTGTGTAGCTACCTCCACTGGCAGATCTGTACCGCCCTCGAAGTTCCGAACACATGCCTCAAATGGTACGAACACTCACCAGAACCGGTGACGTCTGTTGGATTGCGTACGATATTGTACGACCAACAAATTCAAACTGATCGCACGATAGCGGCAAACAAAGCGGATATAGTTATCCGGGATTTGGAGAAAAAATCGTGTTTACTTGTCGATGTTGCTGTACCTTGCGATCGAATCGTCGTTACCAAGGAGGCAGAGAAACGTCTTAAATACAAGTGTTTGGAAATCGAGATCAGCCGAATGTGGGGCGTCAAAGCACAGGTCGTCCCTATAGTTATCAGAGCTCTGGGATTTGTTCCGCAAAACTTGTGTAAGAACTTGTCTAAACTCCCAGGTCATTCAAAGGACTGGGAAGTGCAAGAAATTGCTTTATTTGGAACAGCTCACATTTTGCGCAAAGTATTGTAGAGGCACCGACAGTCTCTAGATCTGCTCCTTCGGTAGCTGATTGCAACCTGGAGTTGATTTTATATTCAGCCGACACATAACATCTATAGTCGTGATATAGAGGAATAATAATAATTGGCTCTCAAGCATGGAACGTTAAATAGTGGAACTCCACCGTATTATCAATACAAACCAGCACCTGTAATGGAAGCAAATAATACCATCATTTATTGGGACAGACCCATATTTACAGATAAAACTGTGGCTTTCAATAAATCATATATAGTTTTGATTGACAGGAATAAGATAGAAGCTATACTTGTTGATATTGCCGTACCATTGACACACAATATAAAGAAAACAAAGAGCGAGAAAATGACTAAACACGAAGATTTTGCTCTGGAAATAAAACAAATGTGGAAACTACAGAGTGTAACAACTTATTCACTTGTTATTTCGGCTGAAGGTGTAGTCTCAAAAAATTTCATGAAGAATCTAAAACAAATGGGATTACCTCAACGAATTCTAAACTACGGACAGAAAGCAGTGATCCTGCAAACATAGTTGGAAAGTTCTTGAACTAACACAAATGCGGCTCCCATATTGGTCTTGGGGGTCAGAGTGAAATCTCTCTCCTCAGTGACTGAGCTCATTCGTAATCGTGGCAGGATTGGGCAAATTGAACCCAGCACAAGCTGCTGAGAATCACAAGAGAAGAGATAATAATAATATTAATAACAATAATATAATAACAATAATAATAATGATAATAATGATGATGATGATGATGATCGGGGTCTGTTATCCGAGCAATTTCCCTGCTTGCAGGGACAGCGCCGAGGCCAAGGCCGAGGCGCGCGCAACTGGCGCGCCGCCGGGGTGGCGCGGCGAGCGTTCCAGAGCGGTTGCGGCGCGAGAGTGATGGCCGGCGCTGGCCCCGCGCGACCGGCGCCGCGCGACACGACACGACGCGATGCCTGGAAGATTTACGGCGCCCGCGCCCACGCCTCGCTTCCGCCCGTCCCCCCCCCGCCCGCTCGGCAATGCTCGGTGCAGCGTCGGAATACGAGTGAAACTCCAGCTTTTTGAGTTATCGTCAAGTCACATTCTGTCATATGTCTTCGAATGAGTGAAATCGCTGCTTAAGTGGATCGATGATGGTGAATCGATTAGGGAAGTAAGTGTACGAAATTGTCGATTTCGTTTTTACTTTCGCTACCTTACGTTGTAAGAAAAAGTATTGTGAACGTGCGGCGGAAAACGGCGAAATTTTGACAGAAAAAACTCTTATTGCCGGGCTCTTGTAACGAAAAGTTCGATGATTTCAGTTACTTCCTCTTACTCAATGTGTAGTCAGAATCCATATTTTCTGGGTCCTTCACGGCCAAAACTCGAATGACGGCAAAACGTCCGTCCGTCCATCCATCCGTCCGTCTGTCTGTGGTCAACGCTAGCGCCTAGAGTGTTCAGCGAATTTTGTCCAAAATTGATATTCTTCGAACAATTTAAAAAAACACGAGACTCTAGAGTTTAAAACAGATATTTTGATTTTTGGGGATTCTTTACATTTCATTTGTATACCGGCGGTATATAATACATTAAGGAAAGATGAGTGTTGTTTTCCGATTTGTAGGACACCACCGACTCAAACCCCGTAAATGTGCTAATCCTGAGTAGAGATTTAACTCCTAAAGATTCGTCAAACATATTTCAGACGAATAATTCAAAATTTCGTAATTGCGATGAAAGGAAAAAGCATACACCCTGCATCCTTCATAACTCGGTAACGATGTGTCTTCATTCAGTTATTCAATTACGCTCAATTTTACGTGGTGAAGGAAGCAGAAGGAAGCAGGAAGCAGCAACCATTAGGCCTGCTCTTCCACATGTACAAGCAAATTTCTCTACACTCCTTTCGCCGCCTAGCACCAAAAGAAGGTGTTGCTCGGGGAAATGTACAGACGATTTGAATTTAGCTTAGAGGTTCCTTTTAGGCTTGAGGATAGCTGCAACTTTTTTCTTTGAACTCTTCGCTCGAATTTTAAGTGTTATTTCTTTTCTCGAATAGAAAGCAATGCACATATGCGAAATATGGTAAGCGAGATGTGTAATCTAGACAAGGATTTAAAGCCATGAGCTACCTTAAAGAACAGTCTCTTTCCAATTAACACCGAAAATGTGTCCATAGATAGCTTGAAGTCATCACCCATCTTGGGAAGAAATGAAATAAAGATATATTTCGTTCATCTGGGTTCGTTTTAGTGGTTCATCTGCTTCTTTATGAAGTGAATAGCCGAGTGTGCTTGTGAGTTCGGTTCGATAATTACATAAGTGCGTTGCTCTAATAGATCATTATACAGAGAAGAGGGAAGTTATAATAGAAAACGAAAAAAGGGTTTGAGCAAGAAAACTTAGTAAATTTTAAGGCGCGGGAAGACACAAATATTTTTTCACAAAATGGGGAGTTTTAAAAAAATAGAAAATAATAATAATTTTGTGCAGTAAAAAGGAAAAGAAACTTTGAAGAAAAAGGAAAAGAAACTTGAAATGATAGTGGTGTGAAAGCAAGGCATACTTTACTTCATATAAATGTCAAAATCAAGAAGGTTGTCTGTTCCTTACAGTTTCATAATCTTCGGAGTTAATTTTTGAGGAAATCGCCAATCTTTTAATGAGAGATTTCCATACATAGAGATTTCCATACATAGATAATTCCATTCATAGAGACGAGTACGGTGTATATTGCGATTCAAATCTAGACTGCTCTGTGAAGAGGGGTGAAGAAGAAGCCGATAGAAAGTCTTTTTCTGGATTCTCCTTCAGATGGTACCACAAATTACTCATCGTCATTCATTCTCAACCATCCTCCAGCCCTAAAGTGAACTCAGTTAATAGGAATTTTCATAAATGCATATCAAGTAAAACAACGTAGTTAATATAATTGTTACAGGTAAGCTAAAGTCAGTTTCGGATAGACAAGTCAATATAAATCAGTAGCCCTCAGGATACAGCGAGCCATCTCAATGGATGCTGATCAATCCATTGAGTAAAGTTCGTATTAAATAAGTGTAGATAATGAAAACGAAGTTCAAACAACGGAGCAATCGCCAATTTCAAACAATTTGGGATTTTCAGTTGAATATCGACATTTACCTCCCCTATCATGTTTCACACGGTAATTAATTGTGTGCCAAGGGCGTCCAGCCTTGTTTCGGAGGATATGCCAAGGCGAAGACATCCTGGGCCAGCGGTTGCTCCCTGAGTGACTGCTGCGCGCACAGAAGCTCGGGCGAAGCGCAGGCGCAAAGCGTGCGCGGCCAAGCGTAATGGGCTGTCGGGGGCGGAGATGGGTGTCGGTGGAGGAGAAGGGGATGGAGGGATGGCGACGGTGAAGGAAGAGACTCGAGCGATGGCGGTGGTGGTGGTGGTGGAGGAAGAGAAGGAGGTGGAGGGGAAGTGGAGATGGCGGTGGTCGCCGTCGAGGTGGAAGGGGAGGTGGAGATGGTGGCGGAGGCGGAGGGAGGGGGAGAAAGAGGGGGAGGTGAAGAGGAAGGAGGTGTTGAAGGCACGAGCGATGGCGGTAGTGCTGAACGCGGAGGTGGAGTTAGTGGGGGTCGAGGGGGAAGGGGAGAGGGTGGCGGAGGGGGTGAAGGCGGAGGCGCGAGCGATGGCATGGGGGAGGTGAAGGTGGTGGTTGTCCAGGGGGGAGGGGAGGGAGTGGGGTTGCGGTGGAGGGGTGGCGATGATGAAGGAAGAGACCCAAACGATCGCGGTGGAGAAGGAGGAAGTGGAGGGGAAGGGAGAGGAGATGGAGGTGGGGTGGTCGCCGTCAAGGGGGAAGGGGAGGAGGAGGAGGTGGAGGTAGAGGCGGAGGCGCCACCGACAGCGCTGGCGGAGGCCGAGGCGCTGGTGGAAGCGGGGGCGGCGTGCGGCGCTTGACTGGCAGCTGCGGCACCTGCCTTGCGCGCGGCGGCGGCGGCGGCGGCGGCGGCGGCGGCGGCGGCGGCGGCGGCGTCTGTGGCGGCGGCCGCGGCTACTGTTTGCCCGCGCCGAGTGGCAATCCCGGGGAACACGGGGAGGCTTGTGCGCGGGCACGGCGCTTCCCACGGCGCAGGAGGACGGCTCGCCGCCCCCCTCCGCCCCCGCCCCGCCGCCCCCGTGTTGACGGAAGCGCCTCAAAGCCGCCGCCTCGGCGCATCACGCGCCGCACGGTCCTTCACCCGCCTCCGCCAGCGGGACGCCCGGCCGGCCGCTTGATGGAAAGGTGGCACCGCGCCGCCGAGCTGCTGCCTGCTGGCCTTCAGAGCGGCGTCGCAATCAAAGAGAAGCTCTCACTGTTTGATTAATAAATGTTGCATTCAAATTATTTCTTTAAGAGCGTTATTATATTTTTAGTAGCCGCTACCTTTGTGAGCTATGTGCTTCCTTGAGGGTAAATATAATTTTGAGTTGGAACTTCTAATTTATTTTCCGCAATCGTCTACTTAGAAATGTGCAGTTTGCGTAAGCAGAACCTGTTCGGGGATCGTTGCAGATAGGAACAATCATTTAGCCCTTTTTTAAGGTTCTAGTGATCGTAGCATTTTTCGTGATGATTCAGTTCACCAAACATATCTAAAAATAGGCTAATACAATTTACAGAATTATTGAAAAATAGATGGATTATCCTATTTCGTCCACATTTTAACCCAATAATATTAAATTTAATTATTTTTTTCTCAGTCAATCTTGCCACATACAAACACATACTTACTTGCTGACTCTGAGAATTTTAAATTAGAATATACATTACTTCCCTTGTTCATATTCATCGAGAATAATATTTCCTATCTACATGTGCCATATTAAGATCTTCCCCCATAAATTAGTATTATTCTTGGCACATTCTATTGTCAACGCGCAATACTTCATCTGACAAACTTCACAGTATCAATTTTTATTACTCAATTATTACTTCAATTGTTATACCAATCAATTTTTATAATGTTTTTGTTTTGGCGGGTTTTCACTTCATCTCTGGCTTCGGAGGTTCAAATCACTTACGGTGGAATTTGTATCGAGCACTGAATGCTTGGGAAAGGTTTAATCAAGGTTTAATCTTTCCTCTGTATTTCATAAATGCATTTGCTCTCACATCATTGCTGTCGTTAGTATCATTGATTCAAATGAGGTACAGGTAATCATAATGAGTAGCGCAATCGAGGCACATTGTATCCAAACAGTCTACTAAAAAATTTGAGTTTTAAAGGGGAAAGTATCGAGGTTACATATTTAACAAGTGATTAAAATCTCTTTCAAAATAAAATTTAGTTTATTAAAAGTATATTTCTTGATTCAACGTTCTAAGTTATTTTATTTGAGGCCCACTGACATTTAATTGTCCGGGGCCAGAACTGATTGAGTTGGTGCTGGTTAAAATGCATCTATTGAAGGCGGTCTTGAAGTCGTACGATCACAATTATTATTGTGTGAAGTCCTGCAAGGACGGCTGTGATATACAACGTGCAAAATGGATGTGTGAGAGGAGCTGCCTTGGCATAGAAATGGTTTTTGGTATATTTTCCCAAGTATTACTCGCGACACATAACATGGAAGGAAAAAAGAACGGCTACGAGAAATTAGAGGAGTTACAATCCTCCAAATGAAAAATTTCGTGTTTATTTTGACCGTCAATCCGTGTTTATTTTGACCGTCATCAAACTACGAATCTCTGAAAATACTTCATGAGAATAAAAAGGAGTATATCCACTATCTCTTTGCCTTAGCAAATGTCAATGCTGATTCTAGAAGGGCAAACCCTTTTGACGTACGAGTCACAACTACTACATTAATAATTATAATATTGAATTCTAGCAACGTTTACTTAAAAAATGTATTCGAAATGGAGAGAGAAGAAAGGGGAATAGTGAAAGAGAGAGGAGTGGAGAGAGGTAGCTGAGGATACAAAGCATATTGGAAAGGTAGATTGGCAGAGGGAAACAGGAGGGAATGAAAGAGAAAGGGGAGAGAACGAGAGGGAAAGGCAATGAGGGGAATGAGAGGGAAAGGAGGAGACAATGAGAGGGAGAGAGGGGAAAGGGAGGAAGTGGAAGAAGGAAAGAGAATATAAGGAATGAGGGATGACGAGAAGGGAAGAGACGAGAGGTGATGGACGGTGAGGAGAGAAAATGGAGAGGGGAAGAAACGTGACGGAATGGAAAGGGGTAAGGAGAAGGTGCTGAAGAGGGGATGGAGAGGGGAAGAAAAGAGAGGAAATAAGGGAGAAAGGAAGAGAGAGAAATGAAGAGGGAAGGAGAGGGCAAGAGGAGAGAGGAAGAGGAAGGTAAAGAAAGAACGAACGAAAAATAAATGCAGATACAAAGTATGCGGCGGCATCTGTCGCAATAGTAGCAGCGGTAGTGAACGTCGCCAGACGCCGGGTGTCAGGGCAGCGGCGGCGGCGCGGCACGGCCACAATTGCAATTGCGCTCGGCGCTCAAGTGCCAAATTGCCACATGTACGCCCCCGCGCACGCACGCGAGCACACGACACAGCACGCCAACCATGCTCCGCCACGCCAGGCTATGCTACGCCACACCACACCACGCCACGACGCGTCGCGTCGCGTCACGTCACGTCGCGGCTAAATTTGGCAAATCCGAACTCCGCCTGAAGCAGCCAGCCACAGTAGGCGACGCCAGAGCGCGTTCGACTCGGAATGCACCATCGAGACCAGCGGCCGGCAACTGGGGTTCACGGACCACAAAGTGTTGATGCTGATCCGCAGAAAACCCGGCGGAATTTGGATTGTTTGATAATGATAATGACGATGATGATAATAATGATGCTGATACTGATGATAATAATAATAATAATAATAATAATAATAATAATAATAAACAACTTGGATAAACTCCCAGGTAATGCTAAATACTGGGAAGTGCAAGAAATTGCTTTATTTGGAACAGCCCGCATTTTGCGCAGAGTATTGTAGAGGCACCGATAAGTTGAACATTGACTTATAGTAGAACACAACTTCGAACGTCAAGCCCATGAATTGTGGGTTAAAGCGTTATGGTAGGCTCGTTATTGTGAGAAAGTAACCATTCTAATATTGCGGGTTTCTTCACTTTTCTGACCACTCGTGCTACGAAATTGGGACACCTAAAAGAAATACTATAAATCTCAAACAAACTGAGACCGTCAAGGTCTCATTTTGCGGGATACTGCTCACGAAATTATTCGCTTCACTCCTGTCCCCCCACTTGTCTTCCATCTACGCCCTTCCTCCACTGTCTTTCATGTCTCCCACCTGTCCCTCAGCAGACTCCTTCTACCCGCCTTTGGGTACCTCCTACTCCGTTCGTTCATTTCGGGGGCACGTAAACCTGGTTTCAAGGTCCTACGAAGCATTTTCTGAGGTATGCGCTTTTCTGAACAATGTGCGATTATGCGTGTTACAGTAATCAGTTTTGAACGTCATAATCTGCAAACATATTTTTTCGTGTGAAATCTATTGGATGCAGAATTGGAGTGTAACTCTTCATCCAGCAGTATCACAATTGTAGGGTTCGATAGTTTATTATAAATTGTCAAAAACCGTCACCTAGCCTTAGGTATTTAACAAAGAGAACACGAGTGCTCGTATAAAATATGCTGTAATAAGTATATATAATATGTAGATAGTACCATGTAAATAATTTGTGTTACTTTGGAGTTTTCTCCGACATTATTCAATTATAGTATGTCTAGTAGTAAGATGTGTGTCCCACAACTCAACTGAAGAAGGGAGAGTCTTAATTAAACGTTAGTGTCTCTTTTCAGGATCCTCATTTTCTGGGATCAGCTCATAAAATATGTAAATTTTATTAATATATTTATAAGCAAATCCTTTTCCTAGATCAGACCATCGCCATTAACTGAATAAATGTAAAATGATCCAAATATTAGTCCTAAACCACACAAGATCAGCATCTAAATGCATTCATTGTAATCGCGTTAAAATGATAATGAAACAAGTAGAAAGTAGCGCTCAATGATTTAAGTTCATCAAATTAAATGGCAAGGTCGACAGGGATCTATCAGATTACATCAAGGATGTATTTTATCTATTCCAACGCAAGATGGCAGAAAGTCGTTTCCATGAGACTGGCTCATCTCGGAAAACAAGGAACTCTGATAGTGCCAGGAAAAAAGAAAGACTATGACAATACAAGTAGAAACAGGTTAAGAGGCGTGAATCACTGAAGAGTAAACAAAATAATTTTTGTAAGCATTAGTACTGAAGATTTATTGAGTGAAAATGAGTCACTTTCGTTTCTGTTTTCGAACCGAAGATATACGCGCACCTTTATTTAATTTCAACTGCAAGCAACTTTTTCGGTATTTTTGTCTATTTACTAATTTTATATATCGTCCAGTAAATCTGAGGTAAGAATTTGTCATAAATCTGGTTCAATGATCGACACAATCGAGCCAAGCACTGTGAAGATCTACCGTTGGAATTTCAGCCCCGAGCCGAAATTAACCTCAAGAAAATCGGCATGGAAATTACCCTTTAAACTTCCGCCCATGCATCGCCACACTCTCGCGCGCGAGGTGACAAGACGCGTCCCACGAGCGAAGCAGAACCGAAAAGAATAGGAGCTGCTCCATCGACTCAGCTGCGCGCGCGGCGGCGGCGCCCGCCATCACAAATCAAGGGTCGTTAGGCGGCGGCGCCACCCACTCGCCTCCGCCGGCGCCCGGCGAGCGGCTCCCGCCATTGGCAGGGGGGCACAAGCGAACGCGGTGGAGGGAGAGGATGGAAAAAAAAGAGATGAAGAGGGATAGGAGACGGGGAGATAGAGGAGGAGCGGGTAAGAAGAGGGGTAAGAGGAGAAGTGGAAGAGGAGGACGAGGGTGAAGAGGAGAAGGAGGGTCAAGAGGAGGGGAAGAGGACGGGAAAAAAAGAGGAAGAGAAGAACGAGGGACAGAAGAAGAAGGGGAAGAGGAGAGGGAGAGGCGAAGGGGGAGGAGGACGAGGAGGAAGGGATAGGAGAGAGAAAGATGAGAAGAGGGACAGGACGAATGAGGAGAGGAGGAGGAAAGAATACGAGGGAGGAAGATGAAGAAGTGAAGGGAGGAAGTGAAGGGAGTAAGATGAAGAGAAGGGAGGAAGATGAGTAGGGACGAAGATGAGTAGGGACGAAGATGAAGATAAGGGAGGAAGATGAAGATAAGGGAGGATGATGAAGATAAGGGAGGAAGATGAAGATAAGGGAGGAAGATGAAGATAAGGGAGGAAGATGAAGATAAGGGAGGAAGATGAAGATAAGGGAGGAAGATGAAGAGAAAGGAGGAAGATGAAGAGAAAGGAGGAAGATGAAGAGTAGGGAGAAAGATGAGGAGGTGTGAGGAAGAGAAGACAGAGGAGGAGGAGCAAGACGACAAGGAGAAGTAGGTGGAGGCGGTGTCGGGTTCAATGGTAACGGTAGCGAAGAGGCGTTGGAGGCGGTGAAGTATGTGGAGACGGCGGAGACTCTGATCGTGTCGGCAGCCTGGGAGGGGAGGGGGGTGCGCGCACCAAATCGCGGGGAACGGCGGCCGGGCCAAGTGGGCAGGGCAGGCCAAGCGCAGCCGCCAAGCGCCGAGCGCCGCGGGCGACAGGCGACAGATCGGCGCGGGGGGCGGCCGTTTATCTCCGCCCGCTCCGATCGCCCCCGCCCCCGCCCCCACCCCCGCCAAGCAAGCGTCGTTGCCACAGTTGCAGCCCTCACCATCGTCTTCGCCTTCATTGTCGCAGGCGCCACATTTCCCATATTCAAGAAATCGATACGTTTCTCACTATTCGTTTCCATATTCATATCGATTGTTTATTAGCATTGTAATGAAAGGTAATGAAATCGTAAAACCGACATTCCAAATTTTATCTGTTTTCTCATAGTTTAATTAATCCCCTGTTTCTAGGTTTTGCAGGTGTAGTGTACCACAGGTACCGTACGGTTTGATAATAGTGGCGTAAAATTTTTTTTCTTCGCACAAGGCATTACCGCCAATGACTATTCTTCACCGAAGAAAGAAGGCAAAGGTAATAACTACCGTTCATTCTGAACCGTCTTGATCGGGTCCCTTCAGTCACTTTGCTTATATGGTCCAAATTCTTCACTCGCGTCTGGTGCCAATTGTCATTTTATCTCCAATACCCAATGCTAACCATCCCTACCAGTCCTTACCATCGAAATCTGCTTCATTCACACCCACTGCGCTGAATATTTAGTTTAGTACTGAAATCGAACGAGGAAATGAGGCAAATAAATTCTTACAATTAAGGAATAAGAGCATTGAAATTGTGTTTGAATAGAAGGCATCAAACGCGTGACACGTCGCTCTGCGCCCGAGCACGAGAGAGGGACAGAGAAGAGTAAAAAGAAGAAGGAAAGAGCGAGGGGGGGTGACAGAATGGGGGCCAAAAAGCGGAGTCAAAGAGGTGTCACAGAGGGACAAACAGCCAGTTCGCATAGTAGGGTCAGGAATGTAAATCACAAGAGGGAACAGGAAGTTGGGCCAAGCAACAAGAGAAAAAAAAAATCAACCTGCACGGTAGAATAAAATGAATGTAAAAATAGACCGATCAGAATGTAGAAACGAGGGTATTGGTTATCATAGAATCACTGCATAGATGTTAATCATTTTTCTTTAAATTACAAAACTGAAGGCAAAAGTAAACAACTTCATAAAGGCGAGGAACATCTATGGCTATAAAACTGAGTAGAAGAAATGGAGCTTCAGTAAACTGAACATCACCATTTCATTTCAAGTTGAGCTACGGTGCAGGGCATATCTTTAAATTCAGGTGAGAATACAGAAAAAATATAAAGAAAACGTAAGGTGTATGCAGAATATTATTTATTCAAAAGTTGATGCGACAAGTGCTCTAAGATCTACTGATACAATTCTATTGCCATAACAATGTTTGTTGTGTCATGTCATTTTATTAATTGAAGAGGGGTGAGGACACCGTGAGTAGGAAATATTTGATTCCCTGTGCTGGAAATTCTTTCTTAAAAGTAAACTTTAACGTTGACTTTAACGAAACGAAGGAATTGTCCCCCACATATTATTCGCAAACAAAACGGTGGCAACGCCCCCTTCTCCTCCTCTGCAGTGCCCTCCACATGATACACGATTCCAGTACTAGAGCCCGTGTCCTAGGCTGGAATTGTGAATGAAATCGAAACTTAGGTGATGTGATATGATTTAAATAACTATTTTGCAACAGTGGTGTGACAGGAAGATAAAATGAGAACGCCCCGAGATAACCTGCCGTCAATCTAATTCACCCACCTCCAATTCGACGTGGATGGAAACCTGGTACCTGGAGGTAGAAACAGTGGTGTAGCAAGGGGGGGCGGGGGGGGGCGGCGCGCCCCGAGTGATAACATTCTAGGGGTGACACCAATTAAAATATTTTATAGTTGGAATTGTATAATTTAAATAATTTACTTAAAATGTATATATTAATGAAGACTAGCTGATTTGACTCTATTGTCAATAGAAAATGACAATGCAATAAACATAGATTTTAATGAAGTTATAAATAAGTTTGCTGCTTTAAAATCTCGTAAAATTCGTAAAGAGGTTTTATAAATAACATACATTTGTTGATAATTATTTTAAAATGAAACATAACTTATTTAAAAAATATATAGCAATTATTTTTAATTATATAGAATTTTTAATATATTATGAACAAACTATCATATGCAAATATGTTTGTATTTTTAATAAAATAATGTACAATTATGCAGTAATAAATATTTTTATACTTAATTTATGGGGGGGGGTGACACCAGTAGCTTTGCCCCAGGTGACACCAACTGAAGCTACGCCACTGGGTAGAAAGACGATGGACAGGCCGGTGGAAACAGATTGCCTCCGCCCGTGGGTAACTCAGGGCAACCGCTACCGCAGCCCCGTGTCCAACCACCGCCTCCTGCCGAAGACCCAACCACCCCGCCACATAACACTACAACATAGCCTGTCGAAAGCCTACCGCCTCTAACCGGGACCTCATTCCACGAAGCTCCTTTCGTCTGCTCCGTCTCCACACCCTCCACCCCGCATTCGGGTCCCCGCCCCGCCCCCAGCCCCCGCCCTTCCCTCGGCCTCGCCCCGCCGCGAAAGCCACTGCCGTTCGCTAACAAGAACTAATCCGACAGGTAATTTCACAATGGCGTACACCGCAATCAAAACAGTTACGCCGTATAAATCTCGCAAGGACTTTATGGCTGTCTGTCGAGTCTGACGGGAGAGGAGGCGTGGCCGAGTGGAGAGGAGTGGGCGTGGAGAGGCGACGGGGAGGAGGAGGAGCGAAGTGGGCGTAACGGACAACTGAGTGCCGGTGAGGGGCGGTGCCCTCTTACAAAGGGACGGCGCTGTAGGGTTGTCTTCCGAGACGGGTCGCAGCTGGAGGGGCAATCGGTGAGAAATCTCGGAGGTGGGAATGATTCCACCACCGATCAGATGCATTAAAATATGAAGTCCGATGACACTTGGTCAGCTGGGACGCTGTCATCCAATCGGGAGCTTGAACGTCACAATATTGACGTCATTACAGTGACGCTCAAACTCCTGATTGGATGACAGTATGACAGCTGACCAAGTGCCAACGAACTTTTTTCTTTTAATTGAAGTATAATATACTTGCGAGCCCGAAACTCACTCATTCTGAAGCGCGAGGTTCTGGCTATGAATGCCGATGGGGGGAGGCAGGAGTTCACATACATCGATCGCTGACTGAACCAGAATTCTAGAGACCGGTTGATCCAATCGGTCGGATCGGATCGGATCGACTTCTGCCGTGTCTTGCGTTCATTACCAACAAGGTGAAAGAGGAGCTCCTTCGACAACGGACCTTAAATACTTCCTGTCCTATTCCCACAACCATTCTTAATGTCAGATGATGGGCTGATCCCTCATGAAATAGAGAACAGCACTGATTCGGAGATCAGGACATACGAATTGGACTAGGCGCCTTAGGAAGAATTTTGAAAAAGAAAATTTTTCTTTCCCTGCAGTTTTTGTAAACAATTCACGCATTATTATGTGAGCCTCCAGGAAGATTATTTTTATAGCAACGACCCAGACACAGAGCAAAATATACGTGACTAAGAATTGATATACACAATGTGGTTATATGCCATTCATTAGTTTTCATTAACTTTATATCTTTTCAAATAGGACACATCTAAAAAATTAAAATGAAGCTGGCAGTTTAGCATGAATATCGAATGTACGATCTTCACACAATTTTTAAAGTAAATTTTGATACCGCTAACCTAAACTCACTACATATCTCAGTTTGTTGCTTCGCTACGCACTTCCAAAGAGGAGCGATGAGGATCCAGTCTTAGGGCTATGCGATTTGTATAAACCAACCTTGAATCTGTGCAACTCGTACAATCGATCGCACTGTGATGTCAAAATGTTTTTCGCAAACACACAACACGCTTCAAACTCGGACAATCTCCGTGCTTTAGCCTGCGCCTTGGAGCTAACGCCAACATTCAATTGATGCCGGATAATGTCGGAAATGATACGTTCATTGTAATTCATATAGGTTTATCGTAACCGTCTGGCTAATTCGTAAACTATCCATACTTCGGTCTTTTGTCGTATGATGTACTTAATAATTCGCCGATATGAACATTCCAAATCTAATGAAACTTAAGAACGTAATTGTAGTATTATGAACGAATAAAAAGGACGATAAAAGTCAGAATACTATAAGTTTATTGCTCATAGCGTCAAGGTAAATAAACTCTATTCTCTAAGATCGAACACAAGAAGTCCGGGCAGTTACTTCAGAAACCTCTTATTTCAAATGCCAATTATACGATCATAATATAGTTTACTGCAAAACTGTAAAAGTAAATGTGAATTTACTCATCCAAACAATAGTTGAAACTAATGTATACTTTTAACTTCTAATTTTCAACAAATCTTCAAAATAGAAGGGAAAGTCGTGAAGTAAAGTTTGTCTTCGGCAGCGAATTTCTGTAAACTGGAAATCGCAGGTTTCGAAAATATTCCCCTTTGTTTCATTCCACCATCGCTCAGAGGCGTATTTATTCCCAGGCAAGACCCAAACAGCCGTTCCTGCCACCAAATAAATCTTGTGTTAGAAATATTTGTAATGTTTTTTGTAATATTTCTAAAATTTATTTTCATCGTATAACACAAATACTAGTTCTTTAACTACTAATAATTAGAAAGGGAATAAAGTAATTAAAGTTCAAATGTCTATTTTCCACATTTGTGAAATCTTAATGTCAATTTGAATATATACACATATACACACACACACACACACACACACACACACACACATATATATATATATATATATATATATATATATATATATATATATATGTCGTATACACATATACATATATACACACACACACATTAAATTGAACGCCCTCCAAAAATGTTCCTATGTTGCATAAATGCGGCTCTGCTCATAGAGCAACTGCAACTGCATCTGCCAGTGCATCTGCAGCGGAGCTCTGCTGCGCGCACCGCGCGTGCGCGTGGGCCGCCGCCTGCGCGCGCAGGCGCCTTCTGCGCTCCCGTGCGCAGCGGAGTGACGGGTGGGTTCGCGCCTGCGCAGTCGTATCTTACACCTCGAGCTCTTTTTTTGCTCCTCGGCGGCGGCGGCGGCGCATAAAGTAGCCCGGCTGAAGCGACTGTCTGACCGTCACGAATCGCTCCGGCTACTTCTCGAACGGCGAAAATAAGCGTGAAAATCAGAGCGCGGCATCTCCAGAGATATGCCTTACAAGGATGACGGGATAAATAAACGTCCGGGGAATTGGCAGGAATAACCGGGCCCGTCCAGACGAGAAAGAAAGCTAATGAATTGTAGCAAACAGAAATGTTAACAATTCTAGGTTCTCAAGAGGGTAGGCTAAAAATAAACCGCGCTAATTAAATCTGGAATGAGAAGACAATATAAAAAATGTGGTTGTGATGAAATGTGAATCGTTTGTTTGAAACAATGATTTTATCAAAAAAATCAAGACGAGACGAGGTTTCTAACGTCAGATGATTTTCCTTCCATCTTCTTGTAGTTAAGAATTAATCGTACGTAATTGAGAACTCGGAAAGTTTTATTCGTCAGAATTGTCAGAAATTGCTTCACTATAATAGCCTTTTACTTGCAACAAAAGAAATAATATTTTGTACTCCAACAGTTCTAACGGAAAGTGGGAAGATATCATTTATTCAGATATTACTCGTATTTCACTAAACGTCTCTGTAACTACTTAGGCCATATCTAAAATAAAATATTTTGATTTTTACGAAATTATGTTCATTTTCATGGAATTGAAGTAGAAAACATTTTATTTATTACTTTAATTGTATTAATTGTAATCAAATAGAATATAACACACCAATTGAAAATAGACAAAAATGCAATATTACATGGAAACGTAGGGAATTGAAAGAAGAATTCAAAAGTTAAAAGACGATGTAAACAACCGTCGGAGTAAATGTAACGTACGCAGATGGGGGGGGGATGCGAGCTCGTCGAAAAATGACATGCTAAAGCCGAATGTCGCAGGGCAAAAAAGCGGAGGATGTGGTGAAAACAACAGGGAGGGCGGATTGGTAGCCCAGGTTGAAACACAGACGATAAACTGGCAAGGATATCCAAATTTCCCATCAAGATAACATGAGAAAACGATAAACCTTTTTTATTATATATATTTTATTTTGCAAATTGTTTATACACAAACATTTGGCAAAATTACATAAAGTTTCTGTAAATTAGTACTTGAGAGGAGTAAAGTCCATTGACCGTACTCCACTAATGTTACATTATTAATAATTAACAAGCAGCATGAAACATATTTGATAAATATAAGATAAACCTGAGGACAAGATTTTGTTTGTCGATAAGCAAGGAAGTACATGTAAAAAGACGAATTGAAACGATTTGCTCCAATAGACGAAACGGAAGAGCGAGATCTCAAATTTGACAGAAGGAATGTGGATCGCAAACACTGCGATGGAGTGAGAGATTTACAGAGGAGCCGCGAGGTCGATAGTTTATAAGGCTTCTGGACTCGATTGTGCGGAAGTGAACTCGAGAAAACAACATGAAAGAACAAAACTGTTTGGAGGTATGCTAAATAGTTGAAAGATAAAGAGCCTGGGAGTATAATGTCAGGGAAGGCACAGACATCAATCGTAGTAATTTATCATTAGAAATAGCTGCTGGGGAGTTCAGTGAATTGGAGAGGTCTTCGAATGGTCAAGAGCAATTAACCGCGGAGTATACAGAATTAGATGAGAATGAGCAAGTAAGGAAGAGGAAGAAAAGGAAAACGAGAAAATAAATGCAAATTGAAACAAAGATAAAAGTAGAGATAAAGAGCAATACGGAGAATACAAGAATGAGGAAATGACAATTGGGCATTAGAAACGAAGGGTGACGAAGGATGAAAGAAACAAAACGAGAGGAGTGGAGAAGGGAGACGATGTAGGTACAGAAGGGAAGCAGGAAGAGGAGGAGCAAAGGGAGAAAAGCAACGAGTGGGGACGAACATCCAAGGGGAACGTTTTGCGAGAACTGGGAGACAACAGGAGTAACGGAAAAAGAGGTGTGTTGAAATGAGGAGATTGGAAAGCTAGGAAGGCTAAAGGAGATGAAGAACAGGAACGAAATAGAGAGACAGACAGTGAGAGAGAGACACACAGAGAGAGAGAGAGACACAGAGAGAGAGAGAGAGAGACACAGAGAGAGGGAGACACAGAGAGAGGGAGACACAGAGAGAGGGAGACACAGAGAGAGGGAGACACAGAGAGAGGGAGACACAGAGAGAGGGAGACACAGAGAGAGGGAGACACAGAGAGAGGGAGACAGAAAGAGGGAGACACAGAGACAGGGAAAGAGGCGAGTCAAAGAGAGAGAGAGAGAGGATTATGGATATGAGAGAGGTAGGATGTAGACGGGAAGTTACAGAGGGTACAGAGAGCGTGCGCGAGCGAAGGCCAGAGAGGGGAAGGTGGCGGCGGCAGGGGAGGGCCAGCGCGTGGGCGGGGCGCGCACCTGGCGAGCGGCGCGGTGCGGCGCGGCGCGGCGCCTCGCTGGCCCTCGCGCTGAGGCGGCGCCGCGCCGGGACGCGGGCCTCGCGCCGCGGGGCGTGGCGTGGCGTAGCCGCTGCCCGCTCTCAAACGCGGCGCATCGCCGGAAGCGCCCAGGCCGGCAGGGGCGGGGGCGGAGACGGACGGCGACGGGGCCGCGGGGGCCCATAAACACGTCCCCCGAGGCGCGCCCGGAGATTCCTCGCCGCTCTGCCCCCGCCCCCGTCCCCGCCCCGTCCCCCCCCGCCGCTATAATTATTTAGAATTAGAATGGACAGCGCCGGCCTGGGTATTTATACGCCGCGCTTTCCATAGGAGCCAAAATAGCCGGCCCCCGCGCGTTCGCGCGCTCACGCCCGCTGACGCACCCGCCGCCGCCGCCGCCACCGCTGGCGCGCGACCCCCGCGCCCACCGGGAGCGCGGGTGAGAGAGCGAAGGTGACCGTGTGAGGGCGGTTATGCATGGGCGAGAGGATGAGCGCGGGTGAGCGCAGGTGAGCGTGGGTGAACACGGGAGAGCGCGGGTGAGCGCAGATGAGCGCAGGTGAGGGCAAGTGAGCGTGGGTGAGCGCGGGTGAGCGCGGGTGAGAGAGCGGGTGAGAGAGCGGGTGAGAGATGGTGAGAGAGGGTGAGCATGCCCTGCGGTCGGGGACTCGCGAAGCAACGCGAATAGATGAGAGCAACAGATGGAAATTAGAGCGAGTTGAAGTGATGAGACAAAAGAAAAGGGAATAAAGAAATATGGGAGTCAGAGATGTGAGATGAGATGTCAGAAATTGGCACGACGGTAATAGGGCGAGTGGGGGTGTAGAGAAGGACTAGGGGAGAGGGACATGGAAAGGGAAGTAGGGTATTTGCCTCTATGCACTACAACCCTACACACCCATCTCAAGAAATCCGGTATTAAAACACAGTGGAATCCTAACGCTCGAAATCTGTCAGCATCGTATATCACTAATCAGGTTTGATAAACAATGGTGATAACATCCCCAAGATAAGATCAATTGGATATAAGCGTCTGAAAAAATGCGATTGGAGAGGCGGGAGAAGAGACCCGGAAACGGAAGGTAAAGAGGGCGTCAGTGTGGAAGTGACGAGAATGGAATGGAGGGAGGAGGCGTTACGAAGGAGAGGGATGAATGTGAGTGGGAGAATGGGAAGGACGAGAGGGATAGAGGAGTAGACGAGTAGACTGAAAGTAACTGAGTGGTGAAGTGAAGCTTTGGGGATACAGAAGCTGTAGCCTTCTTACATAACTCAACGTAGACTCCAGAAGAAGTCAAATGTCAGCATTCTTGTTGTTTCTAAAAGTGCATAAGAGAAATCTCGCATGATTCTAATGCAAGGCGAACAATTGTAAATATGCCAATGGGGTTGTTGCATAATGATTACGCTAAACAAAAGTTTAGTAATACGCATATGCGTCCCATTTGTATATCATAATCACATAATTTCCTGCATATACTGTAAAGCAGATAGTGAATGATTCGGGTGTGAACAGGTCTGGTGGTTTAGAATGACATCACACTTTCGCGCACGCTTGTCCGCGGTAGGGGGTGAACAAATGTCTCCAGAAATCTGTGAATCTGACCCAGGAAACGCACTGATATTCCGTAGACGTTTATTAAATTATACAAACATTTTATTGTCAGTTAGCGTTTAAACAGAAAACGTACAAACGTCAGTAGTTATACAAGCATTGTTCATCGTCGAGAAAATTTTGGAAAACTAACATTTATATCCTTCATGATGGGATCTGCCCCGTAAATTGTGGAGTTCTTCTTGGCTGTTTTGAAGTTTAAGCAGGGTTTCGCAGACGGTTGGCTTTCTTTGACAGAAGCTGTTAGACCACACCGTCGCACACTTTTTGTAAACTTCAGCTTAATTTTGTGAACCATCAACGTTTGAAGTCACGAGCCACTACTGCAATATACGGAGATGTAATTACCCCAAATGTAGGATTCTGAAGCGATTTAGAATCTTTAATTCGATTTCATCGAATATGGAATGTGGTATTATTTTCAAATTGTGGTTTCTATTTCATGACTGGTTCTGTCACGACAGGGCTAGTAATGGCACAACCTTACATATTTGTAGAGTTTGCAATACGTCCTGAAAACGCGGGTTATGTCCTGATTATCGATATGTGTCCCGCCAGATTTTTCTTTGTTTCTGCCATACGCTACATACGAGAACACAAACGGCTAATTTCTTTGACAAGCGAATATTGTTATTTTTGTCTTCTTACGGTGCGATCTGAGAGCTAAAAAACGGATAAAGAAAGTTACTGAGTGGTTAGCATTGAAATGTATCTGAATCACAATGTATTTCTGCAAGAGAATCTAGAATGCAAAGGGGGGAAATGTTAAAAGACTTAAGTCAATTAGTGTTTTAATATCGTCCAAAGTTCTGCTTTATTTAATACTTTATTTAAATACCCTGAAATACTTCACAAATTTTATCATGGAAAAAAAAGGAAATGACCTGGGTTACCAGGGAAAGTCAGGGAAAAGAGTGGTCACCGTGTCATTCTTGAAAATGAAATTTACATATTTATGTTCTATTTAGTTGTTTACTTGACTTGATACTAGTTCCCTGATTTACGATTTATTTAATATTATGTTGGGATGTATAAAAATAAACAATTTGCTATTAAATATATTGCAGATGTCCTGAATTCCATTGTTATCGTTACAGCAACTCTAATCTTAGGCCCGGTGTACACATTCCGGTATTCCGGTGAGGTTTACCTGTGGTCACCTGTACAGTTTCGACCCGTTGCAAGACACCTGAAGTAGCTGTCAGTCTCTTATGGGAAGAAACAGAAGTTTTCATATATGTATTTTTCTTTTGTATTGGAAGAGTTACAAGTGAAAATAGTTTTTGGTAGACTTCTTCATTCACAGCAATTAATTGCAGTAATCTCTAGATCTGAACTTAACTCTTTTAGTAATCTTGTATAAGTGTATTCATTTCTCTTTATAAGCCAATGTTTACAGGCTTTGCGTATTCGCTTCTTTTTACACTTCATGGCCACTAGCACAACGACAAGAGCGATCGCGTCGTCTTCTTGCTTGCTTGCCTTCACTCGACTGAGTTAAAATCTTCCGGTTTACCGTAGCCTGTGAGTGCTCTAGCCTGCACAGGTATACCTTTCCGGTTTACCTGTGCAGGTATACCGTAATGTGTATACCGGGCCTTATAGTGTTCGTGGCCCTTGACCTACTGTGTTTCGACACGATTAGTATCAACAGCTCAGTTCAAGAAATCCACATACAATACATGTACGTTGCTTTACAACGCATTGCCAGATGACAATTAAAGTCGGTACACAAATTTAAGCTAAAAGTAAAATCTTTTCTGCTGCATAACTGTTTCTGTACAATTAGAGACTATACTGATCGTCAAAAAGAAAAATAATGTTTATTTTAACAAAACAATGATGTATAATGAATTAGTTTACATTTGAATTGTTTATATTTTTAAAAAGATTTAATACGCCTGTAACAATTAATGCACTTCAGCTTCCGGGTCAAAGACCCCCAACTCGATCAGGTTTTTGTCCAGTTTCCCTGAACCACTGAGCAAATGCTGAGATGGCCCCTTGTTTTGCTTCTGGACGTAAATGTAGCTTCACTGTGCGCACGTTTTGTTGAGCACTCCTTTTGCTTGTAGTGGTAGGAGTAGAACTGATGTTCGTTACTGTTTTGTTAGCAATGCAGAAAAATTAAATCACCAGTTCATTTACCGTTGAAATTGATTTTCAATAACTCGGGAACAAAACTTTTTCTAATTTCTATTTTTCTAAAATAATAATTTTTCTAAATTATTTTTCTAGTTTTTCAAACGTTGCTAATTTCGCGTTTTTTAATTTTTTTTCCCTCAAGAAAATGTGTGCATATAATCTATTCCCCCATACGTCATAGACAGTTTTTACTGTTTTTTGACCAAATAAAAAAATAAAAAATACATCCTCGCCCCTCACTTGTACGATTCTGGAGACGCCTACGACGCGGCGCGGCGGCGCCCCCGCGGTGCGGCGACACGAAAAGGAACTCGGGCCGCCAGGCGGCCAACAGACGCTTAGGAGTCTTTCACGCGACGGCAGATTAATATCGAAAAAACAGCTCTGGAAACAGTTAGCCCTGCGTCTCGCCAGCTTGGGTCATAAAACGCTGGTTCTTTAAGTTGCTGTGCGTTTGTGTCTCCTAACAACACACGAAAACGACTTTGTGGATTTGTAATAAATAACATTTAGTAGGAGTTCGCAATAACGTTTATTTGCCTACATTCATTTCATCCCTATGCCACAAATTAATGACTTACTAATCGTTAACCTTTCGAATTTATATTCTGATACTAATTGTGACAAAAACGGTGAAGATAGCAAGCTTTTAAATTGATTATAGATGAGAAGCAAGAAAGGCATAACACGAGAAACATCACGAAAACAGGAAAAATATTTCAGGGGTGGGGTGAATTTAGAGAAATATATATTATAAATCCTTGTTAAGACATTGTTTTAGTATTTATGGTTATTTGACATCCACACACTAGAACAGAATTTATATAAATCAAATCGTGTGCGCACGTTCGAATAACTGCCGATCAGTAACTTATCGAAAAATGGTAATTTTATTTTTAATGGCAATACGTGTTAATGTAAAATCGGCTTATGTATTCTTAAATATAAAATATATTTGACCTCCCACCAAGCTTAACTCACTGTACAACTAGTGCAGAAACTAGTCAACAGGAGGAAAAATAATTCAAATAGTCAGGAAATTATGATCACTGGTGCATACTTGAGCATAATTGTCTGTTTCAAATTAAAAGAAACATTTTGCAAGACAAATTATCATGTCAGTACCCCAAAATATATTTCCATAAATTTGAGTGATGCAGATCCGAACGGAGGTGACGTTACATAAAACAATAATACAAAACAGCTCAAACAAAATAAAAGAATAATGTGCGATCGAAGATAATGAATCATTGTTTTATAGTGGGGTAATATAAGATGAAAGAAATTGACAAGTGGGAGTCTTACTGCCAAGTAAGCAATACAGCATGTCTCCGATGAAAATAGAATGGTAATGAATATATATGTATTGTATTGCTTATTTTTTGTAATGGTTTATTGACCTTAATGAAACAGACATGGTAATTTTATAACAATTTATTTATTGTTATACATATCTTACCGTTTCGACCCTGTTTGGAGCCGTTTTCAAAATCTAATGCCCAGAACTTGACATCATAGATAAAATGGTAGCATTTTAATAAAAAATTGTCACTCAGGTATAAAAGGTATAAAAAACTTCGTAAAACTCATCCGAACAACTGGTCAAATTATTATAAAATTACCATGTCAGTTTTATTAAGGTCAATAAACCATTACAAAATGTAATTGCAATAAAGAGGTTTATTGGGTATCGACTTGAGGAACCGTATTTTGTTTGCCAGGTCTTCGCATCATCTTTAAACTGCCGCGTCTGCAATTCCCTTTCTGCTGAGACAGCGCTTCGCTCACTCCGCATTTACGCGCACATGATGTACGCAGATGAACAGCACATCGGGAGCCTTTAACCTATAAATCTGGCAGGCGCTCAATTCCTGTCCGCCCTTGGCCACCCTCGGCGTCATCGCCATCGGCTTCTTGGATCAACGCAGTCGCTGCACACGACAACGGAAGGTCCCGCGGAGGACAGCGGCCGTTGTCGGAGACGTTCTTTATTTCGACAGCCTCCGACGTGGCGTGATGCTACGCCCGCCTCGGTGTACATTAGGCCCCGCCCCTTTTTGGCGGCAGTGGCACGTGCCTTCCTTTACGTAAGGCGAAGGGAGCAGCGGGGGCGGCGGCGGTGGAGGTGGAGGTGGAAGCGGAGGGAGCAGCTGAAAGAGGAGTGGCGGATGATGAGGCAGAGGAACTAAGGGAGTTGGAAGAGTGGTGGAAGCGGTGGGGAGGCGAAGAAGCGGAGGTATGGACGGAGAAGTGGCGGTTGTGAAGGACGCTGTGCGGGATGCGGCTGTGGGAGGAAACGAGGCGGAGGAAGCGGAGGAGGTACAGGAAGCGGATGAGACAAAGGAAGCTATAGTAGCGGAGAAGGCAGAGGTAGAGGAGGCGGAGGAAGCGGAGGCATCGGAGGAGGTACAGGAAGCGGATGAGAAAGAGGAAGCTGTAAGAGCGGAGAAGGCAGAGGCAGAGGAGGCAAAGGAAGCGGAGGAGGCAGAGGAAGCGGAGGCATCGGAGGAGTACAGGAAGCGGATGAGACGAAGAAATCTATGACAGCGGAGAAGGCAGAGGCAGAGGAGGCAAAGGAAGCGGAGGAGGCGGAGGAGGCGGAGGAGGCAGAGGAAGCGGAGGCATCGGAGGAGGTACAGGAAGCGGATGAAACGAAGAAATCTATGACAGTGGAGAAGGCAGAGGCAGAGGAGGCAAAGGAATGCTGAGGCGGAGGAGGCAGAGGAAGCGGAGGCATCGTAGGAGGTACAGGAAGCGGATGTGACGAAGAAAGCTGTGACTGCGGAGAAGGCAGAGGAGGCAAAAGGAAGAGGAGGAGGCGGAGGAAGCGGAGGAGGCAGAGAAATTCATGGACACATTCCAGTTTAGCATTTCGCACTATGCACTTCTTGATTATCAAAAAGACAATATTAAACAATTATTTGTTTCTTTAATATTGGAATTTTAAAACTTCCTGTCAATTCTTTAATGCAAAAAGAGGAAAAATTTTCAATGTTAAAAATATTACCCGATTGTGTAGATTACGTGCCTGTGTGTTAAAGAGTCAAGTGTATCCAATAGTAAAGATGTTACTTTGAGAGATGTAAACAAACAAGACAGGTTAAAAGGGTATTCTTTCTCCCACTACTGACATTAAGAGACTACACACAATAAGATCCAAAGAGCCCGAGAATCTTTCCAAACACTCATCCAGGCATCACTGTGAAAATAACGAGGGGCCCAATACACAGAGAAAAATGCTGCATTGACTTCGGCTTCTTTGCTGTCAAGTCTGAGAGAGACTTTTCTCTTTCAGCTGCTGATGGATCTCGTCTTATCAGAGCCAACTTGCGTCCGCAGGGAGCGCCTGGCGCTCGTCGGAAAGCAAGAAAGCACGCGGCGGCGGCGGCGATGTAGAGATGGGGGCGTGGGAATGGGGGCGGCCGGGGGACGGGGCTGAGGCGGCAGGTGGGGGTGGAATGGGAGTTGGCGCAGCTGCAGTTGGCCTGCTCTCCGTTTTATCAAGGCTCCGTTCGCTTGGAAATCGCATGTGGTTAGTTATAAAATGTAGTTTTTTTTACTGTCGGCTATAAAGTGATCAATACAGATATGTGTTCTACATGAAATGAAGTGATAAAAGTTGTGGGTTATAAATATAAATAATGAAAACAACAGGTGTAATGTTTTCACATTTCACAAAATTATTTTTTGAAAATTTTATTTTGTTTCTAAGGAACTACGATATTAAACATTTTTTAGGTTGGCTTTTTTTACTCAAAAGTATTAAATGCCACTTGAAAATTGCAAATGCATATATTTTTAACGAAAAATGAAAATAAACCTGTAGTAATTTCGCCAGGACATTTTGAATTAAACAGAGATACAATTAGTACATAAGAACTATATGTGTAAGTTGATGGTGCTACAGCCAAGACTATTATCTATGACAATTATATCAGCGATGCACCACTCCTCAGACGCCAAACACAATATCTGTGCACCTGAATCACTCGTAAGGCACTACGTCGACTGATTTAGAACGATTCGAGCGAGGCGAGGGCGGAGTTAGCGGTGTGGGGAGAGGCAAGATCGAGTATTCGAGGCGGAGCGTGAAGTGGAACAAGAGCGACGACAGAAGACAGTGAGAGACGAGAGCAAGAATCAGGCGCGCCGTGGGGATTGGACGGGGGTGACGGGGCAGGACAGCACTGGCGATGGCGAGAGCGGGCAGGAGGAGGGGACAGAGACAGATGAGGACGTTGGGCGGGTGAAGAGGAGTAAGAAGGTGGGAAAGGCAGTAGAGGAAAGCGAAGTTAGTAGTAAAAGGATGATAGAGGACGTCTCCTGCGGGAAGTCGGTGTGGTTTGGGGGTGCTGAGCCAGGGACAGGGACGGAGTGCAAGAGACTGAGACGGAGGCGGAAGGAGGTAGACGGGGAGATGGAGGCAGAGAAGAAGGCAGATGGAGGCGCAGACGAAGCTGCAGGCGAAGGCGGAGTCAAAGGGTGGGGGAGGAGGAGATCGAGGCGGTGATGGAGATGGAGGCTGAGGCAGGAGGAGAATGCAGATGGAGGCAGAATGGAGATGGAAACAGTGGCGGAGATGGAAGTGAAAGCGGGAGCGGAGAGGCAGTGAGAGAGATGGAGGAGGAGATGGAAGCAGAGGCGGAGATGGAGACGAAGGCGGTGAGGAAGAAGGCTGTTGCAAAGATGGAGGTGGAGGTGGATGCGGAGGAGGATGTGGAGTTGCAGGCGGAGACCCGAGCGATGGCGGTGGAAATTGAGACGGAGGTGGAGGTAGATGAGGAGGAGGCGGGGGTGGGGGTGGAGGCGGAAGCGGAGACAGCGGTCGGGATAGAGGTGGGAACGGCGATGGAATAGGGGTCGTGGCCTGAGGGAGAGGCGGGAACATGGATGTGAGGGCGACGGGGATAGATCGCGAACCGAGAAGGGGCGGGGGCGGAGGCGGAGACGTGGGCGACGGCGCTTGGCACCTCGCGGCGCCGAGGGGGCGGAGTGGGCGGACGGGGTGGAGCGGGAATGCTCTAATGAGGAATCTCCCGGATGATCCGTTCCCTTTGATTTACCCCGGCACGGATTCTCCAAATTCTGCGCGCCGACCGAACAACAAGGCTATGGGGCGGTTGACGTCAGTGGGCGTTATTCTGAGCGCGGGCGGAGCACCGCGCCGCGCCCACTGCTCACTCACCCTGCCCACGAGACCCAGCACTGCGCGAAACACACTTCAAGGAACGCCCAAAGCATCTCAAGCGCGGAGACGTCTTCTATGTAACATTCATCACACATTCAATGTAATTTGCCAAAATTCAGTAACGGAAAATATGTCATCATAGTGCTCTCTCCGTCAAGAAATTAGTACATAGGAAGTACATTTTATGGAGATGTTACAGATATCTGATTTGGTTCGTCGGCGAAGGACTCCCACCTACAGAGAAACAATGATTTATCTTAAAGTTGGATTGCTATGGATATTTCTTGTTCTTCTATGTATTTGTAGCTGGACCCATGCGAGGATCCCGCGTTTTGTAAATCTGTTTTAAATTTAAAATAACTTCACACTCCACCGCTGCTTCTAACGGCCAAATGAACGTAGGTTAAACAATTACAGCCCCGTCGAGACAGACCTATTGGGGCGTCAGTTAAATTTTACACACATTTTGCTCATTTCTGATCATGTATACTGTTCCACTGTTTAACTATTTGACTCAGTGAATTGTTTCGTTAGATGCGTCTCAACACAAGTTGAAGTAATACGGAGCTGTACATTATTATGCCAGTAAAAGACTATAATTTGCTACATGTGGATCGTTATCCTGCCAGCAGAGGCGGGCAAGGTGTTCAAAGTGGCAAGTAGTAGTGACACTCCAAACATTGTTCTATTATAACAATGACATGGATTTATTATCAATGTGTGTATTACCACTGGCGGATCTAGGGGAGAAGAGAGCCATGCCCCCCTAAAAGGCCTAGAATTTTTGTTTACCTTCCTTTATTTGGCAAAATTGTTTTAAATATTTATTTACGTTCGAATTATGTAATTATTTAACCAATAGTATTGCATAGTGTTACATCTACAGTATACTAATACAATATACAATATAATAACAAGTATGTTGATTATTTAGCAAAAATCTAGATGCCCCCTAAAAAGGATCGGCTGGATCCGCCTCTGTGTATTACTATCTATAACTTGTAATAAAAACGCCATCCTCCTTCAACATTCTTTTCAATGTTAATTTGCTTGGGTCAGGGCTGTCCAACTTAGAAGGGCTTATGGGCCAAATAGCTAATTCTAATTAAGCCGCGGGACGCGCCGTCATTTAAGATGGTTTTTACCCTAACTACTGAGATTGTACTGAAACATGTATTAGACACGACTGTTATAATCATTACACACTTAATGATTAATGCACATGCAAAGAGAAAATTAATATACAATTAAATAAAAATGAGATTAATTGTGCAATTGTATTGTATTTGGTTGGTATAATAAAATGTTTCAAAGCAGTCGCGGGCCGTACAAAAAGGTCCGACGGGCCGCCAGTTGGAAAGCCCTGGCTTGGGTGACCATACCGGCGCTTCCGATTTCTCCTTCCTTGTGGCACTGCTTGCATCTGCGGAGCAGGCGAAAAAGGGCCCCTTACACAGCATATACTTCGGTTTTTCTTTCTTGACGCTCGGGGGGGGGGGGGTCAATAAAATGGAATGTCTCACGGTATTTCGCGTCGTTCTCGGTTGTGTCGCCAGGAGTGATGACTGTATCGAGCAGTGCTGGCAATCATGCGATTACTGGCGGCACAACGGAGAACGACGCGAAATACCGTGAGATATTCCATTTTATTGACACACCCCCGTGCGCCAAGAAAGAAAAACCGAAGTATATCTTCGTGTCATGGCAGCGGTAGCGACGAGTTGGAAGCCGTGGGGCGTTGGACCAGCGCGCTCCCACCCAGGCCCGCCAACATGTCAAGCGCCCACGCGGGGGACCGGCGGCAGTTCAGCGGAAGCGAAGGCGGAGGTCGGCGCCGGGAGCTGGGCGCTGATCAACAGCGGGAGTGCGAGGGCGATAGGAAAAGTGGTAGTGAGTTCATAAGCCTAGGGGAGCTGGGGGCCAACTACAATTTTCTCAAAATAACAGTTGTTTTCGCGAAATGCGTTAAACTGTGACAACTATCCACAAATAAATGAGCAATAATTTTCTCAAAAGTGGTCCCAAAATTATTTTATAAGATTGACGCGCAATATGCAGAATCATTTGATACAAGAGTCATTTTTATTCAAAGATTTGAAGTGGTAAAAAATTATAGATACGAGCAGAATGCATCTCTGCATAAAGACTATTGAACTACCCGGCGGGCGGCCAAATGATTAACCTGCTGGTCGCAGAAACGCACGTCCTCGAGTTAATATCCCAGTTCGTGCAAATGATTGGGAGGGGGAGAACTCTTAGAGAGCATGTGTTTTGTCAAGCTCCTTAAGCTCGCAAGTTAAGGAACTCGTAAGATGCAAAGAAATCACAGGCAATCATTCAAGAATTCGAAAATGTTGGCACGATTTCGTCTAATTCTATTATAAAATTAAAGAAGCCTTTACAGTAATCCCTCAACATTCGCGGAGTTAGAATGTCAAATGAGCAAATGTTGAGCCTATCTTTTAATGCAGAAAGATGGGTTGGGTTTCTGAGTATTGAAAAGTTGTTTAAAAGAGAAAGAAAAAAATATATGACAAATAATTGCATGAGAACTGAGTATGCGCTACTACAAACAGAATTCATAATTAACATCCCAAAGAGAAGAAATAAAACAATATTTGAAACTTATTTCGAAGTTGAAAGTGATTGGATATACGATTTTTTAATCTGCTTCCCACCAGACCTTCTTGAAGTATTAGAACGCCATTATCCGTTGCTCCAGAACGCAGTTTCACTTCCGTTATTTCATCATTACGTTCGAGAAGGTATTCTTCGCTGATTATTTCCCGAAGCTCCACCTCGGCGAGATTATTATAATGAGAGATGCACATACCCTGAATGGCTTTTCTGATCAGTGGCCAAAACCCTCACCTCCAATTTGATGTACATGAATTACATTATTTTCCAGTTTTGCTATTCTATTCATATGAATTGACTTTTCAATTTTGAAATTTTTGCTGAACGTGATACTTTGTCTGCCGAATTCGGTTGCCAGATGACGCTGATAAAGGAAATGAAATGTCTCTTTCAACAAAAAAAAAGTAGTACGGCCGAACGACGTACTCGTGAATGTTGAAGACGTGAATGTTAAAGCCGGTGGCATTTCTCTAATCGCGAATATTCGGAACTCGCGAATAGCAAATTCGAGGATGTCGAGAGAATGTTGTAGAAATACCTCGAGAAATTATGTGTTGTCGTAACAGCACTAGTGTTTCTTTTTCGTTAATCAGGGCACCGAGTGGTGTCTGGGAGAGTCGGCGGGGGCGGGGGCGGGACAGCGTCGATGCTTATCGCTCCCCGATGGGCCCGCCGCCCGCAGCCGAAGGGTAATGTATGAGGCCGCGGCGAAGCAAACGCCACCTCATCTGTTAGCCGTCAGGGCGATATAAGCACCTGTGGGCCGCCTCCAGGGCAGTCGCCTCCGCAGAGAGATCGACCTCCGCCTTTCACGTATCGCATTCACCCACACGATCACCACAAAACCTGCGTCGATAGCGTGTGGAATGAAATCGAAAGTCACTCCTTGCGCCGAATTCTTAGTTGAAGGTTAAGTAATTAGGAAAACCTCCAGAAATAAGGGGCCGTCTATAAATAACATAACGCAAATTTGGAGTATTTTCAATACTCCCTCCCCCCTTGTAACGCAATCGTAACGCGCGCTTATCCCCCTAAATAATTACGTAACGCTTTGGACAACACCCCCTTGTAAACGCAAGAAGTGGAAATTAATTTATTACTGTAAAACAATTTATAATTAGTTTACTTCTGTTGTAAATTAAAATTAATGATAATTAGAAATTAGTTAGAGATACTGGCTGCACCTAAAAATGAGATTGGGCAAGTTGTGAGTGAAGGAAGAATGCTTGAGCGAGAAATGGTTGATCACAAGCTGTGCGCACGCCGCCGTGGATGGCTCAAGAGCGAGAGTCTAAAGCGCCAATTTAAATGGATTCTAGTATATACTTCATATCAGTTTGGAATATTTCATTGGTAATCTTATGGATTGTAAAAAAATGTTGAAAAAATATTTCCATTTATTCATTATTAACTTATAATAATTAATTATAATTAACTTCATTTATGTTTTTAAAACAAATTGATTAGTTAATATTTTAATGTTTTAGTACAGGTCTCAAAAAAGAATTATTTCAGCAAATGTTGAAAAATGTAAGAAAAAATCAGTGTTTTGTAACATTAACTAATGCTATTTGATTTTTGGTTCCGAATTTTATTGAAAAAAAGAGGAAATAATATTTCTAATGTGAAACTAAAGATCTAAAATCTGTAGTTTGACATTGACGGCTAAAATGTAATTTTTTTTGTTATTCATGATTGGAAAGCACCCCATCATATAAATATTTGGCATTGTATGCTAGGCTAGTAGCTGGTTCCAATACCATGCAATTAAGAGTGATTTTCACCTCTACTGCCCAAGCGCTGAAGCCCATATTGAGTTATCCAGTGAGCGAAATTTGGTCTGGCTGCTCCTGGAACTTCAGAAGCATAAAGTAACACAACCTGTTTTCAAAGGCGAACGGCACGGTCCTCATAGCGAATTCATTCTGCAAATGCTAGGAATACGCTCGTTGGGAGTTCATCTTTCCTCTTAACTGTCTGCCACTTCCTACCACTGTTCAGCTCATCACCACGTACGCACGGTTTTCAATTAACTTCGCCCCTTCACCTGCTCTCCACCTACCCTTCCCATCCCCAACCTATCCCCAATCCATCCCCAACCTATCCCCAATCCATCCCCAACCCATCCCATCGCGAACACATCTCTATTTAGAACCCATCCCCAACCTATCCTCATTCCATCCCCAACCCATCCGCAACCTATCCCCAACCCATTCCCAATCCATCCTCAACTCATTCCCGACCCATTCCCAACCCATTCCCAACCCATCCCCAATCCATCCCCATCCCCATTTACAACCCATCCCCAACATATTCCCAATCCATCCCCAATAATTCCCAACCCATTCCTAACAATCCCCAACCCATACCCCAGCCATACCCATCTCCATTACCATTCTCATCATCATCCCCATTCGCATCCTCATCCCCATTCTCATCATCCCATCCCTATTCTCATCCTCATCCCCATTCTCATCTCCATCCCCATTCTCATCCCTATTCACATTCTCATCCTCATCCCCATTCTCATCCCCATTCTCATCCCCATCCACATTCTCATCCTCATCCTAATTCTCATCCCCATTCTCATTCTCATCCCCATACCCATTTTCATTCTCATCCCCATCCCCATTCTCATTCTCATCCTCATCCCCATCCCCATTCTCATTCTCATCCTCTTCCCCTTCAACTTCCCCTTCCCTATTGCCTTTCCCTTCCCATGGGCTGCCCAACCACTCGGTCCGCGTCGGCGTCGGCAACTCCACGCCAGCGCCCGTGGCGCCGCCGTCCCACGCGAGGCCGTTTTTCAGCCGGGTTTCCTATCGAGGAAACAAGTTATAAAAATCGGCCTGTCCGTCCACGGAGGCTCGCTCGCGCCCGCGCAACTTTTTCCACCGGCGGGGCGGGGCGGGGCGGGGCGACCGCCCGATCGCTCTCCCGCGCACTAAATTTGGAGCGGGAACAAAGGAGCCAATCGAGGCGATCGTCGGCTTTTTGTGGCCGCCGGCAGATGGCCAGCGGATGAGTGACAGGCAGAGGGCCCTCGTCGGCCGAGGAGACGAGCGGAGGGGGAGGGCTGCGCTTTCATATGCAAAACGGCGGCAGCGGCGGCGGCGCCTCCCGCCGCTAAACATATGAGGAGCAAACTGGAGTATAACACTCCGTTATTACGGTGGACGCATCATTATAGCGGGCACCCGCCGCGGGGAGACGAGCCGCCTTCTGGCCCGGAAGTCCGGACGCCGCTGCGCCGCGCGGCACGACGTGGAGCCGGCTGCGGCCGGGGCGGCGCGGCGGAGCGCGAGCGCGCACGAAGTGCACAGGCGCGTTCAACGGGCAGCTGTCGCGATTGCGGCAACCTCCTAATAAAATGTCCATTCTGTTGTGTCCAGAAAAAAAGAAATGCAATAACATGTATATCAATGACAAAAGTTTACCATTCACTTCTTACAAGTCAAATTCCAAATCGCCCCAAAACAATGCTCACAACCGTGTATACCAGTTGTCCAACAAAACAAGCACGGTCGTTGTCGCCAGAAAATTTACCAGGACAATCCAAAGTAGCTAGTATCCAACTGGATCCAACAATATAACGCGGCACGGTCAGCGTAGGCACAATTACAATCAGAATAACAGACACTTCTAACACGGAGCTGTCTCAATGCAGTACTCTGCTCCATCGCCTGTCGCCCCTCATATACGCCAGGCGACGTCACTCGCTTGTGGTAGCTGTTTGTACCTCCACTTTAGCTTACGCTGTGCCCATAGCCCGGCTGCGAGCGCGCGCAATTTCAATCACTTTATACAACCAGAACAGATTCATGTACCAGTTCTGCGTTTGTCAAAACTGTGGAACTCTGGCCGATCCAGGAGGGAAGGCAACGAGACCATGCCTCCCCCCCCCCAAGCCAATTTTTAAACTATTTTTTCTTAGTTCATTGAAATAGTTCATAAATTTCATAAATTCATTACGTCGTATTTATCGTATAACATGTCATGCAGATATTTTCTTTCAAACAATCCATGTACGGAGAGAAACGTCCGAACTATAACTTTATACCTGGAGGACGAGATCCATGGAGGAGAAGACTCCATAGGCCTAGCAGAGGTCGATGTCGATGAATTGAAGGATTGTGGGCAATTACATGATTACCCACATGAGGCGCGTTCTGCACCAACAGAGATGCTGAAGTCAATATTAAACAAAGCAAAAATTTAATTGCTCACTGATTGGTCTCAGCTGCGCCAGCTCAGCGGCAATATCAGCGCCTGCAGCATCGTTGACCAAAGGTCATTAGCTTAGAAAGCGACGGTGGAGGACTTTCGGCTCTAGTTAGCTGCGTTGTATTCCATCTCTGTCGGGAGGAGAATTGTAGAGGACCACTGCTCTGATCGGTAGTTTTCTGCGAGTTCTCTCATCAATATCAGGTGAATGCCAGAGCAGTATCCTAACAAGGACCACGGATTGCGTGCGATTTCTTTCCTTATATGTGTCTCTTCTTCCCGTTAACATACACACACACACACATGTGCACTTAAGTACAGTTTATAATCACACATAGGATGATGAAAAAATTGATACGCTGTCTCGATAGGAATTTCCCGCCTGACTTTTAAAATCTTAGAGCAAGACAATTCACGCAAGGGACTCAAAGTGATTGGAATGTGGAATGACGAGTAAGGATGACGTCTATCAAGTGGTATAAAGCAAACGGTGGATAAGATTACGTAATTGTTCGTTAAAAGTGTGAGTGCGTGTTTGCGAGAAAGGTAGAGTAATGTATTAAAGGTAGTACGTACATTTGAATGTGTGTGGCATGAATGTGTGTGCAAGTATGTGTCATTTTTTTTCATGCAAGTCTGCATAGATTAAAACGACAGAAATTAGTAGTTGATAACATTGTTGAGAAAGTTGGCTAACCATTCTCAAAATGGTAACTGATTGTACATGAAAACTGCCAAGTATTTGTCATTGGATTAAATGAAACGTGTGTGTGTGTGTGTGTGATTACGCGCTCGCGCGCGTTCGCGTGTGTTGGTTGGTTGAATGTGCCAGGTGCGTGATTAGTTGGAGGAATCGGTGAGGCGGTACCCATCTTGCTGATAGATTGAGAGCTCGAAAGGATATCTAACGTCGGATTAACTTGTCAGTGAAAACGAAGATGTATATAGCTATGGGAAGGTAATCAAGCAAACTGACGAACAGTTAAACGCACGCAGAGAGGAGGAATGAGTTCCGTGGGTGGTGAGTCGATTGGAAGAGTACGACTGACTAACACGACACAAATTGATGTTTAGAAAATGGGATGAAGGCCCATGAAATTGGCAATCTTTGAAACAAACGATAAATAGGGAAATCAAAATATTTCAATGTTGAAAATATATAAAACAAATGTGTTAGGATGCAATACGAATCAACTAGCGTCAGAGTTGGGCAGTATCGAAAATACTTGTATTTAAAATACGTATTTTCGATACTTTTGTAATTTGTATTTTGTATCGAAAAACTGTATTTTGTATTTGTATCGAAAATCTGTATTTTGTATTTGTATCGAAAATACTTTCTGATAATATTTTGTATTTTCAAAATACAAAAATACTTTTTTTTTAATCCGTCACAAACATTCATTGGGCCAGTAAATGGAGAGGATCCCGCCACGTGGACGAGTGCAGCCGGACCTCCGGTTCCTCCGATTACGTTTTTTCCCCTCCGTCGTCGGTTCAACCGGAGATGACCGGAGTGCTGTAATCACGGTGTAAGATATATTTCTTACACCGTAGCTGTAATCGCGAGCTCAGATTCAATTTCTCGGAGAGCAGCCTCTATGTGCCAGAACGAGAGTTGCCCATGTGTGTGCCTTGTGGCCCTGTGGTTGTGTGCAGTGATTAAAAACTAGTGCTTGCGGTGTTTTTAAGTGCTGATATTTCGTTATGTTATATTTAGGTAAAAATCTATTTTTTTCCTGGGTTCCTTGTACTAAGTGAAGCTTTATATATACATTTCAAGTTTATTTGAATTAAAACCCGTCAATTTTATAGCGCTTAAAAGTTCAACATTAATGCCTATTTGTGCCTATTTTACGTTTAAAAACGTAAAATGAGACTAATTTGCCTAATTTCTTTTGTTTGTGGCTTATTTTACCTTTTTTCTTCTGTGTCGCTACAACAGACAAGGATCATATTAATTTTACGTTACTTTTAACAACCTAAATTGCATTCGTCCTCTTGTACCTTTTTATCCGCTTGTCTCATTTTGTCGCCTGTAAGAGAGCGAGAAATGAATATACCGGACAAGGATCTAGCGATAAAAGTCTCCACGCCACTACTTCCTGACTTCGTGGAGAAGCTGCCTCCGTTTCTAAGATAAAGCGATTGAATTTCCCCGAAAGCAAAGTGATCTTGACCGATAAGAAACATTCATTTTCTCTTGAAAACTTGGAGAATGTATTAGTAATTTATTTTGAGGCAAAATACGGTAGGAATAATTCTAACTATAAACAAACTTGTGCATAAATAGCATTATCGCAAAATGTTCAATACTAATTCTACGTAATATTGATTTATGTTATCTTTGAGAAATATAATAAATGGTCAAAAAGTGAGTTTTCTTGTAAATTTCGAGTTTTATTAGTGCCTATTCTACCATTTAAAACGCTTAACAGATGCTGAAAGAACCTATTATAGGCACCTAAAACGCATATTTTAAAACCTAAAAATCCTCGGTATTCATCAGATATCCATATCATTTGTGATGTATGTTCATACTTTAAGTCTGAAAGGTATCTTGGTTAATTGTCTATAACCAGCAATATTTGTCCCCAACTATCACCTCCCAAGAACTCATGGTGAGATCTTTGAACTCCGAGTATTCCTTCGGCTCTTAGCATGAACAAAATGCCTTTCAGACATAAAATATGAATATACATAACATCACAAATGATAGGGGTTGTTCATAAATTACGTAACGCAAATTTCCAGTATTTTCAATGCCCCCTCCCCCTTTGTAGCGCACTTCCCTATCTCTATGTAAAGCAGTGTAACGCTGCCTCAGACCCCCTCCCTCCCCCTTTGGCGTTACTTAATTTATGGATGACCCCATAAGGATACCTGAAATAGGTTGAAAATTTCATTTGAAACATTTTTGTATAAAGAATGTTATATATATCTTTAATATTACAATTTTTAATGTGATGTGATCTTTTATTTGACGTGAATGATTGTTTAAAAGAGAAAAAATTGGATAGAAGATATTACGTGTATGTGTAAAACACCGTTGGTTGTATTTTGTATTTTCAAAAGTATTTTAAAATACTATTTTGTATTTTGTATCTAAAATACTTATTTGAAAGTATTTTGTATTTTTGTATCTAAAATACTTATATGAAAGTATTTTGTATTTTGTTTCTAAACTACTTATATGAAAGTATTTTGTATTTGGTATCTAAAATTCTTTCGGCGAAGTATTTTGTATTTTGTATCTGAAATACATTTTTCAAGTATTTTGCCCCACCAAGACTAGCGTACAATGAATCTCAATAGATTTCCTACTGTTTTTATTTTGTTAATTAATCATTTATATTTTTTATTTATTCCCTGAATCTCAAAGAATTCTTCCTTTTCATCAAGTACGACATCGATAGTGAATGAATTTCGTATTCTCTTAACATCTTCGGAGCGAACTCTCGCGTACTCTGGAAAAAAAAGAGTGGATTCTTCTTAAAGATTTTATAAAGTGGTTAGGAACTTATAGCTTGTCAGTATATTCTTCATAGAATTTACAGATAAACAAGAGTTTTAAGAGCACATAAATAAGAGTTTTAAGTGTAGAAAAGGATAATAATTCCGTTTCTGTAATCTACAAAGAGCATACATAATTAGCAAAGAAATCACAGCAGACACGAGCGCCTGCGCAGAGGAGAGGGCATGGTGACATGAATGAGTGAACGTGCGGTGCAGACGCGTCGCCCAGCGGTCGGCTCCTGCCGCGTCAACCGCCACAGTTCCGAAGGGGGGGGGCGAATCGACGCGGCGAATCGAATCGAATCGCTTCCGCGGCGGAGGCAGCACAGTCGTAGGCGAAGCAGCGACGGAGGATGCGACGGGGCGGGGACGGGGACGGGGGCGGGGACGGGGCGGGGGCGGGGGCGGGGACGGGGCGGGGACGGGGGCGGGGACGGGGGCGGGGACGGGGGCGGGGAAGGGGCGGGGACGGGGCGGGGAAGGGGCGGGGACGGGGGCGGGGACGGGGACGGGGGCGGGGGCGGGGGCGGGACGGGGGCGGGGGCGGTGTCGGGGGCGGTGTCGGGGGCGGTGACGGGGGCGGTGACGGGGGCGGTGACGGGGGCGGTGACGGGGGCGGTGACGGGGGCGGGTGACGGGGGCGGTGACGGGGGCGGTGACGGGGGCGGTGACGGGGGCGGTGACGGGGGCGGTGACGGGGGCGGTGACGGGGGCGGTGACGGGGGCGGTGACGGGGGCGGTGACGGGGGCGGTGACGGGGGCGGTGACGGGGGCGGTGACGGGGGCGGTGACGGGGGCGGTGACGGGGGCGGTGACGGGGGCGGTGACGGGGGCGGTGACGGGGGCGGTGACGGGTCGGTGACGGGGCGGTGACCGGGGCGGTGACCGGGGCGGTGACCGGGGCGGTGACCGGGGCGGTGACCGGGGCGGTGACCGGGGCGGTGACCGGGGCGGTGACCGGGGCGGTGACCGGGGCGGTGACCGGGGCGGTGACCGGGGCGGTGACCGGGGCGGTGACCGGGGCGGTGACCGGGGCGGTGACCGGGGCGGTGACCGGGGCGGTGACCGGGGCGGTGACCGGGGCGGTGACCGGGGCGGTGACAGGGGCGGTGACAGGGGCGGTGACAGGGGCGGTGACAGGGGCGGTGACAGGGGCGGTGACAGGGGCGGTGACAGGGGCGGTGACAGGGGCGGTGACCGGGGAGGTGACCGGGGCGGTGACCGGGGCGGTGACCGGGGCGGTGACCGGGGCGGTGACCGGGGCGGTGACCGGGGCGGTGACCGGGGCGGTGACCGGGGCGGTGACCGTGGCGGTGACCGGGGCGGTGACCGGGGCGGTGACCGGGGCGGTGACCGGGGCGGTGACCGGGGCGGTGACCGGGGCGGTGACCGGGGCGGTGACCGGGGCGGTGACCGGGGCGGTGACCGGGGCGGTGACCGGGGCGGTGACAGGGGCGGTGACAAGGGCGGTGACCGGGGCGGTGACCGGGGCGGTGACCGGGGCGGTGACCGGGGCGGTGACCGGGGCGGTGACCGGGGCGGTGACCGGGGCGGTGACAGGGGCGGTGACAGGGGCGGTGACAGGGGCGGTGACAGGGGCGGTGACCGGGGCGGTGACCGGGGCGGTGACCGGGGCGGTGACCGGGGCGGTGTCCGGGGCGGTGTCCGGGGCGGTGACCGGGGCGGTGTCCGGGGCGGTGTCCGGGCGGTGTCCGGGGCGGTGACCGGGCCGGTGACCGGGGCGGTGACCGGGGTGGTGACCGGGGTGGTGACCGGGGCTGTGACGGGGGTGGTGAGATGGCAAAGACGATGGCCGTAACGGAGTGGAGACAACGACAGAGGGTTCGGTGGCTGGTGGCAGTAGCAGGTCGGGGATGAGTTAGTGGCAGTAGCAGGCCGGGGTGGAGGGGTGTGGCGTGGAGGTAAGGGATGGAATGATAAGAGGTGGTGATGTTACCGGGCAAAGGGAGACTAAGTGAGAACCACGGAAGCGTGCTTGGCTGAGGTGGCGATGGAGGCGACAGAGGAAAATGGAGGCATGGGAGGCGGCTGTAGCGGAAGCGAAGGCAGAACCGTAGGCGACAGGCCCGAGTGTCTACTGTAGAGGCAGTCTCCATCAATAGAGGCGCGGGTGGATTAGAAGTGGAAGAGGATGTACGTTCTTGATGTACGTCCTGTAGAGGAATACATGTCGAAGGATACTGTGAATATCGCAGGTTGGCACATCGAATAGTGGAAGCAAGCTATTATTTTAAGAAGAATTACTTTTAGATTGTCTAGCGATACCTTCACGAATAATATTTATTTTCCATCAGTGGGAAATGAAAGAATTCACGGTGTGCAGATGAAAGTGTTCAGAGGTATACTGTTACAAGAGTAAGTCAATTCTTCAATAAAACCCACAGCTTAAACTATACGTTAGGGGACCTACTTTTTAATATTCATAACAAAAAAACTGCCAAAATCTGCGCATCGCCTCGTCAGTTCCTGGCGCCGATATTAATATATTATTTACATTTCGATAACTAAATGATCTCCATACCATAATAATAATAATAAGAAGAAGAAGAAGAAGAATCCTTTGACAAACATCAAAAAATAAGATTTCAAATATTGAGTATACGCAATGATTTCCTAAAATGTTCGAAAACAGCAGAACGTAGCCATCTTTTCACTTTTTAATTGAGTTATAAATGCTAATGAAAGAAATATTTAATATGTTTCCTTCACTTTATATGTTGCCGAATTTGGGGGCTCGGAGTGGAAATTTGAACTCTGATAGATTTTATGATATGAATTTCACGCGTACCACTTTGGTTTCGTAATGAAATATGTGGCAAAAGCATTCGTATGGATATTGTTCGTGAGAATATTCGAGGTAGTGTAATTCGCCAAGATCGCGTGGGAAGATGGCACAAAGGAAGGTCCGAACAGAGAGGAAACCCCGACAGAAGAGCTGGCGTAGGTGAAATTGACGTCACAAACGAAGAACGATCACTGTGTCCTGTGCCAAGCCAGTGATTTGGCTGTTTGGCAGCCACTTTGAGATCAGCGAGGACAGTTTCACCTGTTTATCGCCAGTCGCATCGCAGCGTAACCGAAAATCTTTTGGCTAGGAACAGTTTTCTCGCAAATCTCTCCAAAGACCAAACGAATTAAAAGTTAAATCATGGATTTCTGGCCATTAGGTGTACTCCACTGAGTGAACATGTTTCTTCAAATCTCGTGTGATAAACCAAGAGTTCACAACTATAACACTGCAATTACTCTAACGAGATTGTAACGGAAGTGAAACGCCGAGGAAAGTATTAGAAGAAATAGAGGAGAGAATGTTTGATGGAGAAACTCCATGTAATATAATGTACCGCTGTGGATGAGTGGAGGAAGAGCACTCACAGCAGAGAAAGTAGTATTCCGATATAATTCAAAGAAAAATGTACTCGCATAACCCTTTGTAAGAATGAATTCATGAATTTATGCATCACAAAGTGCAATAAATAATGTTTTGACGAATCACTATTGAGACGACAGAATCGTTATATCAGAAAATGTTCATACGAATTCCCTATCAGCGAAGCAATCAGGTATTCACACGAGAAGTCCGTAGAACTACATCTCATTTCAAGATTCAAGTATTCTAATAAAACGTCAGCACTTGTTAAATTCAGCATGTAAAGAGATAAAACAATTCACGTGAACACTGCAGTTTGAAAAGCCGCGAAGAAATTTCTGTTTGATAATCGCTGTTGCGGTGGTACACAAGCCGTATCTTATGAATAATGCAATGGAGAGAATAACTGAATAAGCGGAAAGAAATACGTGACAACAGGTACATGTAACTCTTACATTAGCTACATGACTTGGAGATGTCATGTTGGGGAATTTGATAATATTTCAAAATGAGACGTATTCACCAGAGAATGGTTCGCCAGAACTTATTTACGTTACCTTACCTAAAATGAAATAAATCAACGCGTAAAAAGTACATAAATTGAGAAATGAAGTTCACAATTCATTCACATATGTTGTAATATAATGAAGTTATTTTGCCATTTTCAACATTGTGTAAACAATCACATGAGAATGAAAAACAGTTTTGATGACTATTCCACTCGTGTAATTAAAACCAATAGTGTTTAACTATACATACAAGAAGCCCCAATTAGGGTAGTGTATCTCAAAAAGTTTATCGCTTTTTTAAAGCCGATTTTTCTAACCGCTTTTCCCTACTGGCCAATCATAAGCTGTGGCTCATCTATCTTACGAGGCGGTATACATCGATCGCTTTCTCGATGCCCAAAAAAGCGCATATATACTGCAACCTAACCTCTTTGATTTAATATAGCTTTCAGTTATTTTCAATATTTGGCGCATTTTGGAACTCTGTTGGAAGTAATTTCATTCGTGGCATTAAATACCGCTCGTGCTTTGGAAATTCTCAGATAAATCCCCTTCTGGTTTCGCGAGTCGGAGATTTATCGACAATTTCCAAAGCACTCGTGGTTTTACCTATGACAATTTCTATGGGATAATTTCATTGTAAAATGGAAACCTTTGCTTGGACTTCAGAAATCTATTTATTTCTCATGACTATGTCCTCTGCCCCACATTACGTAATCCCTTCTGACGTTCACTGTTCATTTATTTGCTGCATTATTTCATTTTCTATTACTGTCCTCGTAATTTCGTGCGCCCCTGCGGACTCCAGACGATAGTAGATTGGTAAGAAAAAGCATCCAAAGAGCAGAATATTAAGATGGCGTAACGCGAACCCAAACAACTTTTCTCTTTCATCCCTTCCAGCCTTCTCATTTGTCCGCGCGTCCGATCCGAGGCGGTATGTCACACACTGTTGACCATGCTCAGAAGTGACATTATAGATGATCGGAGCGTCTCGCGAAAACGCAAGAAAGAAGAAACTCTACACTTCTGTGCGTTCCTGAAATAACTTTTTCTCAAAATTCCCCCGAGGAACCTGGCCAATCTATTTTTCCACCGCCGCCACCGCCGCCGCCGCCGCCGCCTCCACCCGCTCGGCGTTAGTCGCGGGCGTAACACGCCAAGTCACACTCCGCCGCGAGTGATGCATTGGAGGCCGAATCAAGGAAGCCGACGTCCCCGCGGTGACGAACGGCCGCTTCGACCCAATGGAGCGTCTCGGGCGGCGACGCGCCGGCGCAAACAGCGGGGCGGGGGCGGGGGCGGGGGCGGGGGCGGAGGGACTTGGCGTGGGCGGCGCCGAAGCGAGGGAGTTGCACTCAGGGAGAACGGGACCGAGAGAATGTGTGGCTTGGTTCAAGAGAAGAGGCGCTGTGGAGCGGTGGGGGGTCACGATTGCGGGGGAGATGTAGGTAACGTGGGTGGCAGGGTGACGGGGGTGGCGGGGGTGGCGGGGGTGGCGGGGGTGGCGGGGGTGGCAGGTGCAACGGGGTGGCGAGAGAGACGAGAGTGGCGAGGCTGCTGACGTGAGTAGTGAGAGGGGCAGTGAGTGTGGTGGTGGGGGCGGCGGATGTTGGAGAGCGACGAAAGTCGCGATGTCTTGGTTTAGAAGCAACAGTGTGTGGCGGGGGTGGTGGAGGTGGCGGGGTGGATGCAGTTGAGCGTCGTGAATAGACAGTGGCTACATCAGGAGAAGTTGAAAGAGAGTAATATGAAGTATAACTCTAGTTAGTGGAGTAGGTGAGGAATGACGCAAGGGTTGTGGCACCTGGAGGAAGTATCAGAGAGCAGGAAATACCCTATACACACGCATCCTTTGACGATTTAGCGAAAGCACGCATGTATAGATGACCAGAAGCTACAAGAAGCTACAATGTACATGTGCACGTTCGGTGAAGCTCCAGAGTTGTCAAAACGAAGGATGTAAAATAAAGAGAAGATAAAATGAACAACAGAAATGGTGACGCGTCGAGAGAATGACAGCAAGGAGGAAAACACGACGCGCGAGGGGACGCTGAAAGCTCCTGGAGTCAAAGCGAAATTTAATATTAAATGGTAGAAGAATGGAAGTCCTGTACGACTCGAGTATCGAACCAGGAAGAAAGTTATGCTTGTGTTTTTTAGAAGGGAGTAAAGTCAATTCAGTGAAAGTGGCAGACGATCTTAAGAAAGAGAAAAGGAGAAGAAAAGGAATGCAAGATGTCAGAATGGCAAGGAAAATCGTGGGAGAGACGTATCAAAGGGCGAAAAAATAAAAGGAAGTGACATGATAGGCTGGCTAATTCAATGTGATGGGAAAATAATACTAGAGAGGCTTTTCAGCAGGAGACAAACAAGAAAGACCAAAGAACAAAAGATCAAACAGGTGAACAATATAAGATGAACAAGAATAGAATGATAAGCAGTCAAAGGAAAATGAAAGGTCAAAAAGGAAACGTGAAACAGAGAGGGAGGGAGAGAATGAGGAGGAGAGAGGGAGAAAGAGGAGAGGGAGAAACAAATGAGAGGAAGATAGGAAAGGGAGAAAGAGAGAGTGAAAGGGATAATGAGAGAGGGAGAAAGGGGTATTGAGAAATAGAGAATAAGATAATGAGAGAGAGAAACAGAGAGGAGAGAGAGGGAAAAAGCATTATTAATTCAGAATTAATTAAGCATTAATGCAGCCATTAAATCAAAACTGGAGATTAATACCTTCAGCGACAAATGAGTATAATCGTTTGAGGGAAGTCACGAAGAAAACAGCGGATCAAAAAGGAAATACTAAACAAGCCGTTGAAAGAGGCAATAATTATCAAGGATTGGAAAAACTCTTCACAAAATAGGAACGTAATGTAAGAAAGAATAAGATTGCCAAGTATTCAGAGGTGGCACATACATTATACGAGGCAGAAACTGTAATTCGAAAACACCAGTCATAACTGCCAACTGCCATAAGAAACCCTTTGAAGAAATAAAGCTTCCATTTTCAGAGACGTTTTTCATTGAACTAAAAATGAGCACAATATTTTAATCCCACATTCATTATATTATTATGCAAGGTATGAAGGCCACTTTAGGCCGTGATCTCGGTGCGAGGGTTGCTGAAGGGAGACGGGGGCAGCGAGGACCTCCGAGGAGCCAGTGGAGGCAGACGTCATGGAGGAGGGGGGCAGGGGAGGTCACGGCGGTCGTCTGCGAGACGTCGCGCTCCATCAGCGCCCGCACGCCTCCGCCGCCACCGCCGCGATCCACAAAGCGCTGGCGCTGCCGCCCGCGCCTCCGCGCTCCGCTGGCGCTCGCCGGATTCCCGCGCCCCCGGCATCCGCGCCCCGCCCCCGCGCGCCGCGCGCCGTCCGCGTGACTGAAAAGCGCCGAGCAGAGCGCCGGCCGGCCACCGCCATCGCCACTCCCTCCCCCGCCCCCACCCCACCCCTTCCATCGCCGTCACCACCGCTCACACCACTCCCACCTCCATCCCAACTGTCCCGCTCTCACCAACACCACCACCACCAACACCAACCAATACTTCCACAAACCTCCACCATCACCAACACCATTATCATCACCCCCACACTATCATCACCATCACCTCTATCACCATCATCACCACCACTATCACCATCACCACCACCACTATCATCAACACCACCACCAGTATCATCAACACCACCACCACTATCATCACCACCACCACCACTATCATCACCACCACCACCACTATCATCACCACCACCACTAGCATCAACACCACCACCACTATCATCAACACCACCACCACTATCATCATCAACACCACCACCACTATCATCATCAACACCACCACCACTATCATCATCAACACCACCACCACTATCATCATCAACACCACCACCACTATCATCATCAACACCACCACCACTATCATCATCAACACCACCACCACTATCATCATCAACACCACCACCACTATCATCATCAACACCACCACCACTATCATCATCAACACCACCACCACTATCATCATCAACACCACCACCACTATCATCATCAACACCACCACCACTATCATCATCAACACCACCACCACTATCATCATCAACACCACCACCACTATCATCATCAACACCACCACCACTATCATCATCAACACCACCACCACTATCATCATCAACACCACCACCACTATCATCATCAACACCACCACCATTATCATCATCAACACCACCACCACTATCATCATCAACACCACCACTATCATCAACACCACCACCACTATCATCAACACCACCACCACTATCATCAACACCACCACCACTATCATCAACACCACCACCACTATCAACACCACCATCACTATCATCAGCACCACCACCACCAACAACAACAACTACAACACCAACAACCCCACCACCACTATCATTGCTACCATCACCGCCGCCGCTGCCAACCGCTCGGGTTGTCCGCCGCGTCGCGCAGGGCCGCATCGCGCGTGTCTGGTGCTCGGGTGCGTCGCACATTTACTGACGGCGGAAACCTTCACTTCGTGCTCGGTCCCCGCTGCTCACTGCGCACAATGAGGTACAAAAGCGAAATGTGACAGCTGTATGTTAGCTTCATGCTGCGTGGGGTCGGAAGATACACAAGATCTTACATGATATCAAGGCATACTGATGTCTTTATACGTTTTATTCATACGCTTCAGACCGTCCACAACAGCTTTGTAATCAGTCTGCGCAGTAAAAGATCTTACGTTATTATCAGTAGTCATCTATGTTTTACACTCCAGAAACCGAAATTGTTTTATTTCAAGCAATAAAGAAATTCAATTTCTTAAATGTGAACCTTTAAGACCTGTACTAAAATAACCTATTCTAATAATGAATTAATGGAAATCTTGTCACGTCGGAAAACAAAAGCGAATTTTCAATCCTACAACGTAGTTTCGGGCTCAACATTTTCTCGTAACTTTAAGATAATTCACTCATTACATTTTAATCACATATTTCAAAAATATTTTCGATACTTGCCTACTTCAGCGAGTATTTGTCGAGTTCAAACACCACAGAATTTTCTGTAGTAATTACAGTACAAATCTTGTCGACGTGATAGAAAAGCTGCTTAGAACTTAGTTTCAATGTTCAACAAATATAATTCAAACATCCGTGACGCAAAAATAATATCATGTCAAATCAACCTGTTTTATTTTCTTCTCGCTTCCACACATACATGTCATGTCGAGTAATCAATACTGGCACAGCCCACCCCTGTACCTAGCACATGCGAAAACTAACATCTGCCAGGTTGCCAGGTAAGCCAAGAGGCACGCACCAGCCGTTATCCAGCCTCCTACCGCCTCCTACCGTCTCCCCGCCATCCTGCCGCTGAGCCTGACACCTCCGGCCCCCCGCCTCCCGTGGAGCCCGTGTGCCTGTCCCGCCGTCTCTATCTCCCGTCTCGTCACCATTTCCCTCCCTCTCTCCACCACACTCCACTCCCGCCCTCCCACAAACAACAAACACTCTCCATCACACTCCCTTCGCTTTCCTTCTCGCACCATCCTCCCTTCCTCTCATCCCTCCTCCTCGCCTCTCTCGTCCCTCCCCCCTCTCTCATCCCTCCCTCTCTCTCATCCCTCCCCCTCTCTCATCCCTCCCCCTCTCTCTCATCCCTCCCCCTCTCTCATCCCTCCCCCTCTCTCATCCCTCCCCCATCTCTCATCCCTCCCCATCTCTCATCCCTCCCCCTCTCTCATCCCTCCCCCCTCTCTCATCCCACCCCTCTCTCTCATCCCTCCCCCTCTCTCATCCCTCCCCCTCTCTCATCCCTCTTTCTCTCGCAACCCTTCTTCTCTTTTTGCCTCCCTCTCCTCCCCCATGAATCGTCAATTTTCCTTTCCATGTAACTTTCGCGTCCACTAACGATCTCTCTCATTCCATGTCGATGCCTCCTGGTTCTTCAGCGTTGCAGGCTGCACATAAAGCGGGCATCCATCTCATCCTTTCGTGTCCCTACCGCCCATTGCCTGCCCCCCTCCACCGCCGCCGCCCCCTCCAGCCGGCCCTGCGTCTGGGCGCGCGCCGCACGTCCATTAACGTGTCGTTCGTCTTTTTGCGCTGTAAATAATAACAGTAATGTGTAAGGGCCGCGCGGCGCGGCGCGGGACGGGGAAAAACACAGCTGCAAATAGTTGAATGAAAAACGTCATTCGAATATTTTGACGCGGAGACAATGGCGGGAGTGGCCGCGGCCCATTCATCTGGGCGCTCGCTTATGGAAGGAGCATTCTTGGAAGCCGCCCGGCGCTGCGCCGACGGGACCACGCCTGCCGCCTCCGCCCGCGTCGCCCGCATCGCCCGTGCCAGCGTTCAAACAGCGCCGCCCACGCCCTGCCCGTCGCCCACGCGCCGCCGCCCGCCGATCCGACCTCCTTCTCGCTCCGTGGCGGTTCTCATTAACTGTTGCTCCTCGACCCCCCCCCCCTCCATGGGCCTCTTTCGCTCGTGCCACTAGATGCCTTCATTTTCTACTTGCTTTTTGTTGGTTTTTCTTTGTTGCGTTTTGCTTTTATTCTGCGTGCCGTGTCGATGTTTTTATGTTTGCTGTTCTCTATTAACGGCTACTTCTATTAACCTTCGATCGTCCTCTTCCACTCCTACCACTGCATGCTGCTTTTTACATTTTCCCTTGAAATCTATATATTTTCTAGTAATTCTCTTTCATTGTTACTTCTATCTCTATCCACGCTCATCTTTCATGCTCATCTTTCTTGCTAATATGTGTTGTCCCTTCGTCCTGTTTTTCTTTATTCTAGGTGATTTACAGATCTAACAATCGATTTATAACAGCAATAGAAAAACTTTCTATTCTCAGAACTGCAACTTCTATTCCTCTCTATTCTACACCTGAATCTATAATTTTTTTCTTTATACTTCCTAATTGTTACTACTACTTTCTTATTTACACTTTTCCTTGAACAATGTAAACAGAATGCAGAAGTACATCGCACATACGTTTACTACTCTCTTTTATTGCCTTCTTTGTTTATTTCATTAGTCTTTCATCCGTTCACTTACTCTTGGAGTGCAACTATAGTCTTATACTATTCTGAATTTCGCTCCCTCCTCTGTATATTGCTTCTGCTTTTCTTCCGACGCTTGTGCTAATCGCAAAGAGTTCACAGGTGTCGCCGTCTCTTCCTGCTAATATCTTTCTTATATCCCAAATCTGTGCTTCTTGGTCCGGAAAATAACGAAAGTCCAGGCTTCCTGTTGAGTTTTCGTCTATCTTTTCTTATTCATGGACGTCCTATCAGTTATTTCAGTGATCTGCAAGTGAATATCCTTATGTCGTTATTTCGTGCTTTTTCTTGAACTTTCGACTAAAATTGTTCTTGGCTGTATGTAAAAAGCTCCCCACACACTATATCTCCATGCAAAATACGTTTTTTTTATTGACGTACAGTCAAGAAAAGACTTAAATATGACATAGCCGTAAAAATTCGCTTCTTCTAGCTTTCATGGTCACGTTTTCTTACAGCGCAACACCCTACGGTGCACTGACTAACGAACTTCTAGGGTTTTTGTTAGAAACTAATGTAGTTTGAAAGACATCTCGATCTCCGTCACGATCACCGATTTCACGATCTCCGTCTCTCATGAAACGATGCTGAATAATTCAGAATAATTCGTCGTGCTCATGATTTCCAAAATAATTAGCATCAAAGAAATGTCGCGTCCATTTAAACGTGCGCTTAACGTTTTTCGATTGCAATATAGAATTTCTGCCCCAAGTACTTACAGTATTGATATCGATGAGTTTTATTTTACGTTCACTGAACCGTACGTCAAAAAGTTGTGTAAGTAGTTCAAAAAGTTAGTTATGTTAAAAGTACATGTACACACGTACATGCCAATGTCTTCACGCCTACGTTGACGTTTTCACTGAATGAATCCTTAGCCTCCTCTCACATCTTGCCCTACGTCTTTTGACTTTCGCTCTCCGAACTCTCGCTCCTAGCGCCTCCGCCCCCCGCCGCAGCTGGAGGTCCCTCCCACTCCCGTGGCGTCGAGGCGGCGTCTCCGACGCCCCCGCGCCGATCGCCCGCCGCCTCTTTCAACGCCCTCTTCGCGCCCAGCTTTCACACCGCGCGCGCCGCCACCCACGCCCGGAGCCGGCCTCATCCAACACGAAAGAACACGTCACAGGAATGCTCTTCGATGTTTCTATGGCGGCCGATGACATTAGGTCGTTGTTACACCTTCTGTCTTATAAAATGAATCTTTTAACGAAGGTAAGACATTTCTGAGACCGCGAGCCCCGATAAGAGGGACGTTCGCGTATGAATTAAAAATTCATTTTAAAAGACAGGTGGTGTAACAATGACCTAATGTCATCGGCCACCATAGAAAAATCGATAGCAACTGTTCTGGCCTCCGCCGTCTCGATGGGGAATAAGAGCATAATGAATTAATGTAGCATAATACAGAATTAAATTTTATCTATCGTGATGTGTAAACTACATTAAACTGCGAATTATATTTCTCTGCTAATGAACTTTACGTATATCTTACACGTACTGTACAATGATATGTATGAATTTGGGTTAATCTAGTAGTCGGTAAAATAATTTGTTACGTCATAGTATTCCAAAATGCACATACCTTATTCCATGCACATACTGTACGCCACACTTTATTCCAAAATGCACAAGTTAATCATACGGACAACTAAAATAATGATACATTGTTTGTTTATTTCGTATCGATGGTTACCTTTTCTACTATCACCACCACCATCACCGTTGGCGTGCGCCACATCAACTGTCTTCGACGAGAAGACTACGGGAGAAAACGTAGGCATCCGCGCCCGGAATCAGTAGGCTTACCGGAAGATGTCGCGTCCTAGGCGCAGATGACGTTTCGGCCGTCACGCTGCGACCTTCCTCAGGGCGAAACGCGTATTTCGCCCGGATGAAGGTCGCGGAGTGACGGCCGAAATGTCGGCACCTGTGCCTAGGTCGCGGCACCTCCCAGACAGCCAAGTGGTTAGTGGGTACGGGAATCGGAATGTTACTTGCCGCCCGAAGCGGGTGAGCCATCAGTGGGAGAGGTGGATGTGAAGGACTCAGTCCGATGCCCAAAATGCGCCGTACGCTCAGCGGAAGACTGTCGTGTGCCCGACACCTCGTCAGCCATAATATGACCGTTCACTCGGCCAATACTTACTCACGTGTTTCCCCCCCCCCCGAAATTCTATACATTGCCAGAAATGTCAGTATTATTTTAATTAAATATACATTAAAGTAATTATCATGACCGCACATTAAATTTAATGAGCACATGTACATTGGTATGCAAGAGTCAGTGTTATAGTCATACATGGAATGAATGATCTTGATGAAATGAATGAATTATCTTCATCTTGGTGATAATGAATACACGTTATGAATGATAAGAGGCAAGGGAAATGGGAGAACCTCTATATTAAATCTATACTGATTTTAACTTGTGCATTAAATTTAATGTACTAATACATTACGCTCGTTTTGATGAACAAGGTTACATTAAGTTTCGTGTACAATACATTAATCTATATTAAATTTAATGACATTTCTGATAGTGTAGATATTCATTATTCCATTACCCTATGGGACCCAGAGTACGAAGCTGTGAAGGGGCGCAAAAGGTATCGTTGCGGAGAAACACCAATTGACACTAAGGTTCTTAAAAACAAAGAGTGCTGTGTGGCATGACGAGATGAGGGAATAAGGCGAAGTTGACTGCTGTCGGAGGCTCATAATTAAATCAGAACGATTATTCTGACAATGTCTTGGGCATATTTGTAAAACCACAATCGTTGCTATGTAGCAAGGGCGCCACTGTGATATCTAAAAAAAATGTGTTCTGTTCGAGCAATATCGTCATATTCATTGATTTATTTAATTTACATTTTTTCGGATTCGTTCACTTAGTGATAATGGATACTGGTAATGTGGTTCCATATAGTAAAAGGTTTTGATGTGTGAGTAACATACAGTATTTTATTCATTATCACAACGCGAGAAATTTAAAACATAATACTTAAATACTACATATGCGCAAAAACGTACAGTATATCATTTTCAATCCTTTTAAAGAGACTGTTGTCAAAGAAACAAACAAATTGACCTGCTTACATACATGTACATAGTACTAATAATAAAATAAAATTCCTAGCCATGGATTAAAAGTTTCAATTCAAATGAGGACAAAACCTTTTTGATGTTCTCAAGAACAAAGTAATAAAGTGTAATTAGAAGGGTGCAAATGATAGGATATGACACTGAATAGCAATTACTATAATTTTCCCCTTACAATATAAGACTATTTTTCATTGCACTAAAGAGTTATTTATCAAGAAAACCTGTGTTATGTCATCAATAAGAGCATAAAAACCACCTAATTCACATTCTTATTACGGAAATCTACAGTTAAATATTCTTTGGTACTTCAAAGTAATTTGTAAAAGATAAAAAACAAAAATACCCCGCAAAATTATTTTTTAAATATGTATTATTCTAAATAAATTACCATTTCGGAAAGGAAAATCAGAAAATTTATCGTACATTTCATCCCACTATTTAACGGTAGAACAGAATGGAATTCTTGCCTGTGCGTTTTCATGTATGCCAAATGCCTTTGCAAATGTCACATGTTCCATTTGTGCAGAACTGACTGAACAAGCACTCCCTCCACTTTCACAACGAGAAACTGGAGGTGTCATATATCGTGCCTGCTTATCCTCTCGCCTTTATTCATTTTGTTGTAGCCTTCGTGCAGGGCACGTTTGACGCCCTCACTGTAGCGCTGACACGCCCACATCCCGCCTGCTCAGAACAAGAACGAAACGACCGAGTGGCTGTCGCTGTTCAAAGTGAGAAGACTCCGATCGTGTTCCGAGCTGCCAGGGCTATTGAGAACGCAAATTGGGCAGACAGCAACAATGATCCTTTAGCCAGGTTGCCGAACGTTATTTCCATGCCCTGGTTCACGTAAGCTCACACGAGTTCCGAACTCAAAGGCTTCGTAACAAGTTGTAATACGTAATAATAAAATAGTTACAAACGAATTTAGTAGGGAAAATGTGCCGTAACAAACTTTTCACAGTGTTCGGAGAGGAAACGTCGAAACTTCGAAAATAAGCTCTTAAGACCATTTTAAGAATGTTTTGTCTAATAAACTACTTGGATATTCTGAATGGCTGAGCCGCAATAAGTACTCAAAAGTTGGTTTGAAAAAATAATTTCTATGCAAAAATTTGCATTGCAGAAACATATAAACACTCCAGAAACATGTAAAGTATTTATTATTTACAAAAGAAATTAATATATTTATTCAGAAAGAAAAATGAACAAAGAAATAAAAAAGCAGTCAGCAATTGCGTAAATTGGATGCTTTTTATTTCTGTGTTAATTTTTCTTTCACAATTATACAATTATATTTTGAGAAAGTTTATTTAATTCTATAACTTGCTCATTGTAACCTACAACTATAATTTATGTAAGTTATGCGTCAACCTGTATTTAACATACCGAGCATAATACTCAAGGAAACCCGATGGCAAAAACCTGAAGTTGAGTTAGAGTACTGGAAAGATGGATAAGCTTTTAGACCATTCAATAACACTGAACAGAAAAAAAATGCAAGTTGCTAAAGAGAATTATTCTCAATACTAACTAGCTGCACTCAAAGGGAAGAATGAAAGGGATCAGAGAACAAAAATAGATAGAAAATCGATTGAAATAAAACGCAAGTTCCTTCGAAAGTGTTCTTACTTTCTCTGTAACATTTCAACCAAGCAATTTGAGAAGAATTAAGTGCGAGGCAACAAAACACTCCTTGTTTTCCCACAATGCACCGATCGTTTCGAGGACTTTGATTTACTGCCAACGCGTCTCCGCCCACTCATATTCAGTGAAGCTTACTGTGAAATTTGACGATAAGTTGGGCCAATCTGTACGTTCGCGAGAACAGAGAACTCTTCGATTGGTGGCGGTGGAAGTGACAATAGCGGTGATGATGGGGGTTACGAGAGCGAAAGCGAGAGTAGAGATGTGGGCGGCGGCGGGCGCTGGGCGCCAGCGGAGGGGGGACGTGTCGGAAGCAGTGAGCTGGTCGGGAAGGGATCGGGAGGGCTGCGGGAGCGGTGTGGAGCGGTACGGGAGCGGGGCTCAATCCGGGCGGGAGCGGGCCGGGAGCGTGTCGGAAGTGGGTCGGAAGTGGGTCGGAAGCGGGTCGGGAGCGGGTCGGGAGCGGGTCGGAGGCGGGTCGGGAGCGGGTCCGGGGCGGGTCGAGGGCGGGTCGGGGGCGGGACGAGGACGGAGCATGAACGGTTCAGGAGCGGGGAGCGGATCGGATGTGGTGCAGGAGCGGTGCGGGAATGAGGCACCATCCGGGCGATAGCTGGCCGGGAGCATGTCGGAAGCGGAGCGGGAGCGGGGAGCTGGTCGGAGCGGATCGGGAGAGGTGTGGGAGCGGGTCTCAAGCGGGGCGGTAGCGGGAACGGTACTGTTGCAGTGATAGCGGAGGCGGCGGCGGCGGAGGGCATTGTGGAGGCGGGGTATCTGTGGCGGCTGCGGCAGCGGAGGCTCGAGCGGCGAAGGCGGCTGCTGACAGAAGACAAGCGCGCGGTGACATTGAGTGGCCATTGCGGCTCGGCGGCCGCCGGTCGTCGGCCTCGCTGCGCGCCTGCGTGGGCGGAAGTGGCAAGTGAGGGCGGGAGGCGGACGTGTGGGTGGGCTGGTTGCGTTGGTGATAGCAACGAGATGAAATTTCTGGAAGCAGAAGGACGATTGGACTGGTGGCATGACCCTGTTTGGGCTTTTGTTCACGCTTTATCAAGGCCAAAAATATGATTTTTATCAATATTGTGAATAAGCGAAAAAGACCCATTGCTTCGTTGCCCGGGAGGTTCAGGCTCCTCTGACAGTGGAGTTTACAGGGAAGTCCGAACGTCACAATCGGTGAAGGTAAGAGTGGTGTCTGACGCTTATTATAGAGTTTTTGCATCCTCGAACGTGAAGCACTATCGATCTTCTGCTCAAGCGCAGTTCCAGTTTCGCATTACTTTAGTGCATCTGTGCTAGCGCAGAAGATCGATAGTGCTTTACGTTCGAGGGTGCAAAAGCTCTTTATTGGCAGAATGTGACTGACAGTGAACGCTCAGACACACTCGAGAATTCCTCATTTGAATTCACGAAACGATTCAGTAGGTCTCCATGATTAACAAATTACGAAGCTTAAACCTCGTAGCGTTGGGGTATTCAATATCAGAGGCGGGATTCGGACTAATTTAAAAAAAATTATATTTAGACATTTCATTTCGCGGATCTTCAAATTTATACATAAAAGATTTAATTGTTTCTGTATTTTCAGAAGAAATATAATAATAATGAAGTGAACAATAATTTTATTAAGCTGAGCTAATAATATACATTAATAAATTGGTGAACTTTAGTTCAGTATTACAAAACGCGCGGGATAATGTTCAGCGTTATTGTGACTACCCCTTGTTAATAAATCCTCTTTCAATTATATTTTGCTTTTAAACGTTTACTTAAATTAAACAGTTTCGTTCCTAAAATCATGAGTCATAACACTCAACTTTTAACTCTCTAAAAGAGAGAGTATAACCCGATCATTATAGATACAGATAAAGGTGAAAGTGCTGATATGAGCCATTTATATTATATGAGCGCTTTTGGTATCTTTTCTTACATTGCAAACATTCAACCAGGAACGATTTGAACAACTAGTTTAATAACTCCCTTTGCCATCATAGCTCTGTGGTTCTGTTGTAAATTATAGCTGATGTGAAACTGTTCGTGTTTTCTCGGTTCTGAAAGCTTTGGAAGATAATTCTTTGTCATTTAATTTTAGTTTAAGATCGCTTTGACCGATTCTAATTCTTAACGACTGAAATACAATACGATTTAAACATTGTTTTAAGCCCAAAATCGGTAATTTCGATCATATCAAAAGCCGGTTTTAGTTTGCAGAATGTTAATATGGCGGTACTTGTAAAATTAGCCCCGAACTATGGTGCGTATATGACCCGCAAAACTTTAACGGGCTCGTAATTCATGCATTTCATGAACTTTTGTTCGTACTATTATTATTCTAGATGCCACGAAAAGTTCTAGGCCCAAAACAAAAAGGAACTAGAGGTGCTACAGAATGGCACAGACTTTTTCGTACTAATTACTTTCCTAATTTATTAGATCGGGGCTAGCTTTTGGATCATGCCCCATCCTCTTCCCAGCTGCCATTTATCGCTGCCCAAACATTATTTTTTCACATTTGCTTGTCCTATTAGGTAATTTTCGTTGAAAACGTTGGTGCCATGTTTACGAAAATGGCGTTAACTGAGGATAATGTAAAATTGTGATACTGTAAATGTGAAATTTGAAGATCTTTTTCACAGAAAAATATTGAGAGTTCGAAAAACTTTATTGGAAGCCGATTGAAATACTGCCACTCACAAAAGCAATAACGTATACAAATCGCCGGAAATGTTCATATTAACGACGTGAGAGATATTTTTAAAAAAGTACATTTTTGAATTTTTTAAGAAACAAAATAATAGAGCAAAATAGCGTTTATGTCGTCTTATTGAGTACATTTATCACTATCCATCCCAAAAGTTTAAAGAAAAAATATGGAACCGTTTTTGAGAAAAGCTTATTTTTGGTATACCAGGAAAACCCGGCAGATGTTGTTCTGCCCTTCATCTCCTCTTTCCCCTCCCATCTCCCTTTCTCACTGTCTCTCCCTCCCACCCTCACTCTGTCCCTGTCCGTATGTGTGTCTCTGTCTCTGGCGCTCTCTGTCCTTCTCATTCACATTTACTTGCAGATTCTGCACGTCTCTGAACAGGTGAGGAAATATCGTGAAACGCCGGACCAGCAAAAATGTAACAGAATGTTTAAGAGCTCATTTTATAGATTATGGTGTGATAAATGTTTCTTTGAGGCCTTCGACCTCAAAAGTGTAGTTTTTGAGGCCCTAGAACCCCTCGTTTAGGAGTTATTTAATGATACAGATTTAAAAGGCTGCCGAGTGTGTTGCGGGTTGCATTTGACGTCAATATTTACTTTTGTTCTACAGCGCCACGTAGTGGAGTTACAATATTGCACGAAAACTAACATTTTCAAAAAAATGTACATGACCTAAACGAAAAAGCTAATTATGGAGAAAACAATTTACTTGAAAGAAAAATATCCATCTTCAATTGCCATTTAGAACAAGGTTTTACTCTCAAAGTAATACTTCGGTTCTACAATTACGAACCGAAAAATTGAGAAAAGTTTTAAAAATGTACTTTGATCGGGGATAGATGGTAGCTGGCAAGAGTATGTGGCAAGTCCGAATAGCTAGCCCAGACCAAAGAAAATAGAAAACTAAGACGAGAAAATCTGTGTGAATCTCTAGCACCACTAGTTTTTCAAACATGACCTCCTTTAAATTATCAATTTATTACCCACTTTCTAAATAGTTAATAAATTTCGTATTTTTTATAAAGTGTACAAAAATGTTGAAGATGAAGTTATCTTATTTGTTTAAATAAAACATTTAATTCATTTTTTCGAAGTCGAAAGTGGGGGCTCATTTTATCACCTTATCCTCTATAAACAAAACTATAACTACTTTCGATCTTGCCAAAAACAGAAGATTGCATTCGAATTATAAGAATTTATAAATGTAGATTTTAAAATATGTATCCTACAGTTATGTATAAACACTTGTGATCATAATAAATAATAAACATTTTTGATATTTTGATATAATATTCACTGAGATGAATGCATCGTTGAATTTACAGTTCGATCCGTTCAAATAAAAATGAGGATCGTCACCTCTGTGTTCAACTAATCTAAACAATAACCCTTAATAATCAATTAAATAATTAACAAAATTGAAATCAGTGTATATAATTTCAGCAGAATTAATTAAAAACATTAATATAAACCAATATTTTCGTGTTTATAATAGCGCCCAAATTTCCCCCCCCCCCAATAAAAGATCCAAAATCCCGCCCCTGTTCAATATGCAAGTACTATTACTAATGTCTTAGTCATTGTTAATCATTACAATTTACTGGGCTATTTAGCATTTCTTGGACTATTTGTATTTTTTATTACTTACGATATCTCAGAATTTTGCGCCTCGTGAGCTAAAAATGCATCCAGTCCTTGATACTATTTAGTAATATTAAGTGAACTGTCTTTTCGTACTCTACCAATAAGCTGTACCTTCAATTGTGTGAATGGATCAATATTATCTACTAAAAGTAACACACACAATGTGATCAATCACACGTCACTGAAAAGTAATTCTACTTTGTTAGCAACAAAATGTAAGTTTGTAATTTTAGTCCGACGTCCACACCTTATGCCAAACGCTAACCAACTAAGAGCTCCACGCGACAAGGCTTCCCCCATGGCAGGCACAGGGGTCAGCAATGAAAAATTTCAGGGCGCATATATCACCAGCGGCGACAATGGAACCAGCGGAGCCAACTACGAGCAACTACTAAGTAAAGGCACCGCCGCGATCGTGGCTCGCGCGAAGGCAGCGGCGGCGGCGGCGGTGCACCATGGTCAAAACTGGCCACAGTGGGCCCAATGGTCCAAATTAATTCACCGGCAAAGCTCAGTGAGTCAATTGGTGGGATTTTCGACACTGGCTAGAGAGCTTGGTCAAATTCAGCCGCAGTCTGGAAGAGAATTGTAGCGGCCGACTGTTTTCCATAATTTCTCCGATCAACACCAGGCGAATGCCGGAGCAATACCATCGCAAACGGACCAGGGTTCGCGCGCGATATTTCTTTCCTCTTCCTTGCAATATCCTCACCCCTTACATACACACACTTATACGTACATGCACTACACTCCCACACCTGCCGAGAGACCAGACGGGATCTTAGAGCGTTTCCTGGCTGTGGTGGCGCCCCTCCCTCTGCTGGCAGATACCTGGTTGAGAAAAACCCGGAAAATCGACGAATAGGTCGGAATCGGATCTCGTCATCCAGTGGGAGATATTCACCCTCATCTGCAGCTACAAAACATGCACTACACTTACGGGACTAATGATCTTGTCTGACGACGCGCTCGGATTCACTATTCAATCAGTTAATTAACTGAACGGTCCTCTCCATTAAGGGCCATTTGGCATGGAATTGGTTTATTTTTTCAAAGGATATCTATAATTCTTTTAAGCGGTCACCTTGCCTTGCGTTCAGCAGTCAGGCGCATTTCGTAGATCACTCTGTATTAGACAATCACAACTTCCCGAGTAATTTGAGATTTCGAGCCGCATTACTAAAAGAAGATGAAGTGCCATGGAAATGTTTGATTCAGAATATATGAGCGTCGCGTTACATCTTTACTGAGAACAGTAATATCTAGAAGTACTTATCAAGTAGGGTTTCGAAAATAATATAACGTTTACCATAAATGAATTTTCTAGACTTAAATTCTAGACACTCCCGAAAAACTAATCGTTGCGCAACTGATTACTATTAATCCTCAAAATATTTTGTATACATTTATCATTCACCAGTAAGTAATGGTTTTAATCGAAAATTTTTAATATTGATATACTTTCGTATTTCAAAAATACAATGAAATAAATTCAGTTAACTAATCGATTCCAATTAGAGTTGTAGTTGAAACATACTAATAGAATACTTCCTTGTAACCCAAGGATTCAGTATACAATATTACGAAGAATTACTTTACGTGAACAATAAATTGCTTGAATGTCAACTTGCAGTTCAATAAATGTGCAGATGTATTTTTATACTGCATTCAGTTCCATATTATATAGCAGTTAATTAAAGATGTTCTTGTTTCATCCAATTGGCAGGCGTTGCAACCAGTAAAAAGTTCAAAATATTTCGACTTTTAATAGAGGGATTCAGCAAGGTAATGTCTAGCTTCCTTGTCATCACATTAAGAATTTTGTGGAAGAATTTACCCTATCGTTATATTTAAAACACTAAAGGTTTTCGTTTAGAAATATTTTTGAGCTTCCTATTGATCCAAATTTCGAGATTTTTGCTTTAAATGGAAGGTACCTGGGACCCAGATATGCTATCGCTTGTTTTTATTTTTTAAATTTATAATTTATGCACTTTTAATTTTTTCTAAAAAATTAATAGAAACAACTCTTTTCTTCAATTGCTTTTATTTCATTCTAACTACCGAAAGCAGTCGTTTTTTCGTCGTTTATGTGCCAGCCGTTGTATGCGAGTGTGAAGTTATAGTTAGCGGAGCGAAGAAAGCAAGTCCAAGGTCAAGTGTTTTTAAATTACTAGGTTTAGCGAGTTAAGTATAAATGCAATGTCCATCAATCGTTTGAAACATCTTAACAAGAAAATCAGCTATTATAATTTTATGTGTTGCATTTATCTTTAAATTAAGGTCGATAGCAGAATTTCCTGTGGCAGTCCATTACAACACGCATATCCTCATCTTTGTCAAAATTTTATTTTTGTCATATGTTACACATGATTGTCTAGGCCTGTCGTTTGTTTGAACGCACTACATGTCAAGTCCAATTATTGTGCATGGAAGTAGTGGTGTTTCTTCCCCTCTGGATAGGGAGATCCGGCGTCGACCTTGCAAGTCGACATGCGGGGCATTTCCACGTCTTTTAGACGAGGCATCGTCCCAGACGGAACAACATCTAAGCTCCCGATTGCTCTCCTGACATGTATGGTAGAGTAGTGTGTGCAAAGGTATTTAAGTAAGGGGTTGGGATAGCACAAGGAAGAAGGAAAGAACGTCAGTGGTCCGTGGTCCATTTGTTACGGTACTATGGCATTCGTCTAGTGTTGATTCCAGATAGAACTAGAACAGCGTGCCTAGAATTCTCCTCCGAGAGCGGATGAATCTGACCTAGCTGTCCAGCCAGAGTCGAAAATCCTGCCACCTTCCGGAGGGCAAGCCAAGGACAGAGGTTCTTCAGAGACAGCGGCAATGTTGGCTGTGAGCGATCTCAGCCGGTCGGCCGGAGGCGACTGTGACAAGAACAGTGCGACAGGACTGAAGGCGGTCAAGGCAGCGGCGAGAGCGTCGCTCGGCCTCCGCTCCACGCCGTGCGTGGGCGTCCCCGGGCGATCAAGGGCGGCGTGGGCGACGGAGACGGCGGTGGAGGCGGCGAGGGCGGCTGACGCGGCGTTGGAGGAGGCGAAGGCGGTGACGGAGGCGGTGACGGAGGCGGTGACGGAGGCGGTGACGGAGGCGGTGACGGAGGCGGTGACGGAGGCGGTGACGGAGGCGGTGACGGAGGCGGTGACGGAGGCGGCGGCGGCGGCGAGGACGGTGGGGGCGGCGACGGCGGGGGCGGCAACGGCGGAGGCGGCGACGGCGGGGGCGGCGACGGCGGGGGAGGCGACCGGCGGGGGAGGCGACGGCGGTGGGGGCGGCGGCGGTGGGGGCGGCGGCGGTGGGGGCGGCGACGGCGGGGGCGGCGACGGCGAGGGCGGCGACGGCGGTGAGGGCGACGGGGGCGGCGGGGGGGGCGAGGAGGCGAGGGCGGTGGAGGCGTGGGCACGTGGGCGGCGCCACGTCGCGTCGCGCCGAACAAGGCGAAGAGAGGTGAATGGTCAAGGCGAACGCAGAGCGCAACGGGCAATAAAACCCAACGTAAATAAGGTTGTGCCAAAAGCGTCTTAGTGAATGGTGTGAATGTTTTGGAAAAGGAAGCAGAGGTTAAACACATCTTCCTCTACCTTTTCCAAAGTGTTTTGTTACATGGAAAATGTGTAACGGACGTCTCATAGCGGCTTACCTATCACCCTGCACGGTGAGGGATGGAAGAGGTGAACACGAATGGACGGATGGTAGGAATGACGGATAGTAGGAAGGACGGATGTCAGAAAGGCATTGTTTGAAAACTGCACAAGAGCAATAATAGAATCATTTACTTTCAAAGGCGCCTAAGATTGATCAGCTTATAATTTTAAATGGATATATGTGCCAATAACATTCACAATGTGCCACCAGAAAACAATATTAGTTCCAAAACTTTCCAAGAAACCATTCCTTTCAAACTTCTATAAACGATTATAAAAATCACCAAATCTCTTATCATATAATAAAACTCGAAATTAGCTATCTTACAGCTACACTAATTGATGTCATAAAAATATTACTCGAAAAAACATCAGCAACCTGCAGCAACAAATGTAACAAGGAAACTATAACCACTTTTTATTTATTTAAATATTAACACTTCGTCATTACAGCGCTTTTATTTTCTTGCTTTAATAATCCTCACTATAAAGTCGTACAATACGGCCCGATGACGGTTTTTGGCAATATAAGAAACTATTGGCACAAAACTATGTAAAAGTATTAAAGGTGTAAAATGGTGTTAAAGCCAGGTTTTCGCGTCCTTGTCAGGTGAGTTCTGTAGGGTCTCGAGTTTCAGGGGGAGGGTAGATGGGGACAGGTGAAGACATGTGCGGAAAAGGCGAGGGAGTGGTGGGGGATAAGTTGGTGCAGATAGTGAATATGTGGGGGCTGGTGGATAGGGATAGGTGGGGACAGGGTTCGCTTTACTGTCCGGCATCCCCAAAAGCGCAAATCACGCTATGGCAGTGTTATTGGCAAATATTTTATGCAGGCAATCAGAGAACCAATTATAGTTTTATTGAATCTGATGAAACTATTTTCTTATTTTTATGAGTCGCGCTTCAATAAAATGAAGGTGGAATGAGTAACAGAACGCCTTTGAAACATTTTACTAGAGCAATTCTCGGTCTGCTGATGGGGAACTAACAATGTTTTCGGATTTTTTTAGACCTATAATTATATTTTTAACTTAATATTATTAATTATATATTTGTGTAACAGTAATTATTATTTTTCAGAGATAAAGCGCTGTAGTGAAGTGTCAATCTTTAAAAAAAATAAAAGGTAGTTCTAGTTTACCTGTTACATTTGTTGCTAAAGGTGGCTCATGTTTTTTTGAGTAATATTTTAATGACTTTTCAATTCTTGAAGATGTAGATTGCCTATTTCGAGTTTCATTGTATGTTGAGAGATTTCATGATATATAAGTAAGACATTCATTAAAAGAATTGATAATAAATTATTATTTGTATTGAAAAAATGGAGAGTAGAAAAGGTCAAAAGAGTATGAAGGTCAAAAAGGGTCAGAGCCAAACCACCAAGAATCGATCCGAATAAATCTGTTTTCACACAATCATTACAACGCATAATATTTATTAAATATGCGAGTAACTCCCACGTTTAGGTCGGAAAATCGCAAACGAAAAAAGGTAAAAAATGTGATTTGCGGTATAGCTCTATGAAACCAAATACCAACAAGTCTTGATAAAGAAACTTCCAAAGAAGCGCAGACAGTTTATATAATAAAATGCGACCACGAATGAGCTGCATCCGATTTGAATGGCCATCACACAACACTAAGACAGAAGGACACATCGTCTTCGGGTGTGTGGTTCTCCAACACCGAAAGAAGGGGCGAGTACATTACAAAGCCCCAAGAACCACCGGGTCGAACTGTTACGGCTGTTCACTTTTTTTGTGTTTTGTGCTGTACAATCTTACGTTCTAATGGATATTTTTCATATAACATGTTCCGCGAACGTCTCAGGAACGACGAGAACAAAGTCGCCTGTCTTATGCATAACATTTCTTTACATTATGAACTCCTGTACCACACGTACAGAATATTCTTCTTCTTCTTCTTCTTCATCTTCTTAAAAAGTCTAACACTTGTTCCTTTCCAAGAATTATAACGAGTCTTTCCATCTTCTCCTTGGTCTACCAACTTCTCTTCTTCCCCTCGGCCTTTCGTCTCTAGCAATCCTCACGATTCGTTTCTCCTCCATTCTCTCAATATGATCGTTCCATTCCTTTCTTCGGTGTGCTACCCATTCTGTAATTGGCTTAATTTTACACACTTCCCTAATGTTTCTGTTTCTTTCTTTATCCAGTAGAGTGTGATTTGTAATTTTCCTCAGAACTCTCATTTCAGCGACCTCAAGTTGTTGTTGGGTACGTATTGTTTCGCTTCTTGTTTCTGCTGCATATGTTAGTATTGGTCTAATTATAAATTTATATATTCTAACCTTCGAGTCCTGTTTTAGATGTTTATTGTACCATACTGAGTAGTTGAGACAGCCAGCGATCCTATTACCCTTTATTTTTTGCTCTTTGATTTCTTTCTCCGTTTGCCCAGAGCTTGTTAAAGTTATTCCCAAATACTGGATCTCTAGAACTTGTTCTATTATTTTATTATCCACCACCAATTTACATCTAATCAGTTAGATGAACAGAATATTAGCGCAAGGAAAAACTTTAAAGCTCCGGAGGCGTGACACGAAGATAAATTACGATTATTTAAGCACAATAATTGTAAAAAGAAAAATGTTCTTTTTAAAGTTATGCAAAAGGACTATTACTTTGAATGCGGTTCGCAATGTCTAGGAGAAGCAAAACTTCATTAAGGAAAATAATTCTAGTGGCCCTACTCCAGTTTACATATAGCTTTTTTAGGAAGAAAACATGTTCAATAATTGAACGAATAACAATACAGTCGACTCCGGTTATAGTGAACTCCGCTAAAGTGAACCCTCGGTTATAGTGAACTTATGTCATTGGTCCCGTTTCACTTACCTTACAACAAGCATAAGTGTTAGCACATTTTGGTCGGCGCGGACAAGTTCCTGTGACTTCCGCCCACATGGGCACTCTTTGTGGTACTCCCGCCAAATTTTGGGAGTTGCTGCTGCACCAGTGTGTTATGGGGGCGCCAACTCCAAAGTTCGCGCGTCCCACTTAAAAATAATTAATTAATTAATACATTAATTAATCATTGTTCCCCCGCGCCTCTAAGCATGGGCATCGTATTCCGCCACGCGGCTTCACCCACGCCGCCGACATCGATGACGTCACGTCAACATCACCACCGTCACCGCCGCCGCCGCCGCCGCCGCCGCCGCCACCGCCGCCGCCGCCGACGTTGCCGGCGCCGCTGCCACCACCACTACCGTCGCCGCCCGTATCTCCCCCCCCCGGCCGGCCGGCTAACCACCCTCTGGCATTTTCGCCCGGTGTCATTCTCGGGGCGGTGTCAGAGCTGGCCTGGTTAGCGGGGGAGAGTGCTGGTGGAGTTGGGCCAGGACGGAAGGGGCAGTGCGGTGGGCAGCTGATCGCTCCACACGGGAGTGCTCAAAACCTTTGGCGTGAAGCATTCCCGTCGGCGAAAGGCATTTTTTCTATGTGCATTGAGACCCTCTACTAGACAGCTGTGTAAATAGAAGGAGCTGTGGTACTATGCGAGTAGTCTGGTTTGTCAAATCTAGGCATGTGTGCCTCGTAACCTTCAATACATTCTGCAATGTTTACATTAATTTAATTTTTCTTACTGTATCAGTCTGCTAGCCTCGCCTAGTCAATGTGTACCTTTCATTTTGTGTTTTCATAGCTATGCAAGAGTTTTGTGAAATTGTTAAAGTTTTTTGTATTCTTTGACATAAGAAGACTCGGTTATAGTGAACCTGAACCTCGACTATAGTGAACGTAGGAAATGCAACGTCCAGGAAATTAACCATCTCGTACGTTACTAGTCGCATAAAAGGGACTTCGGAGTTCAGGACGGTGTTCCAACAGTGCAAGAGGCATGGAAGGGTGTCAGAGTGCATTACGATTCTGGACACACAGGACTGCAGAATCAAATATGAACAGAGCATGAAATCTGGAGAAAGATTTAGAGAAATTACTAATGAAAAAGTTCGAAGTAAACAATTGAAAATTATTGATTATTTAAGGACAAATAAAGATATTAAAATTTTCAGTTCGTGCTGTTAATGTACTTTGATGTATCTCTCCATTAATAAAAAATCGCCAGGAAGACATTCTATTTAATTTTGCCGTCATTGGATATAGTGAACCTCGGTTATAGCGGACCAAAAATATTAGTCCCCAGAAGTTCACTGAAACCGGAATTGGCAGTAGATTAAATAAACGGTGAAGAGAATTGTTGAAGATCAGAAAACTGAGAAAATAACTGAAATGACTGATATGGAAAGGACAAGCATTCGCCTTCCAAGAAGGAAAAGAATAGCCAGGCAGAGGCACGTGCATCGCGACAATTGTGCAAGCAACTCATGCGACCAATCCAGTTGTGGAGGCGTATACTGCGATTTTTCCACAACTTCCTCAGGATGGAATATATCACGGCATTTTGTGTCTTTCTCGTTCGTGCCACTAGATGTCGCATGGTTACGCATTGCGTTATACGGTCGCGATCACGCGACATCTAGCGGCAGGACCGAGAAAGACTCGAAATGCCGTGATATATTCCATCCTGCAGACGGGCCTTGAGAGGCAGCTAAGGAAAAATCGCAATGTAGATGACCTTGTTGCTGGTGGCGGAGGCACAGGCTGTGGCCGTTTCGCTGTGTGGCTGGCGAGTTGCCTGAACATTGGTGTCGGTATTGTCATGGCGGGGGCGCGAGCTCGAGCGATGTTGTGGCCGAGAGCGAGGGGGCTGGTGGCAGAAATGGTGAAGTGTCGCGGCGGCTTTTCGTTGGCGGGAAAGAGGGCGGGAACGAGGGAGTGGGTGAGGGCAGGAGTTGCCTGAGCGTCGACGGCGGCGGGTGCAGGGGTGGCGGAGAAGGCGATGTCGAGAGCGGCAACGAGACCGGCGAGGGCGAGGGCGGAGGTGAAGGCAGGGGCGCGGGAGTGAGCGATGGCGGGGATGAGGGAGTGCCCGAGGGCGGGACGAGGGAGGGGGAGAGTGCGGGGGCGAGGGCGGCGGCGAGCGCAGGACGAGGGAGGATGTGAGGGCAGCGGCGAGGGATTGGAGGAGGCCGTGACGAGGCCGTGACGAGGCCGTGACGAGGGCGGGACGAGGGCGGACGAGGGGGACGAGGACGGAACGGGGGACGAGGGCGGGACGAGGGCGGGACGAGGGCGGGACGAGGGCGGGACGAGGGCGGGACGAGGGCGTGACGAGGGCGGGACGAGGGCGTGACGAGGGCGTGACGAGGGCGGGACGAGGGCGGGACGAGGGCGGGACGAGGGCGGGACGAGGGCGGGACGAGGGCGGGACGAGGGCGGGACGAGGGCGGGACGAGGGCGGGACGAGGGCGGGACGAGGGCGGGACGAGGGCGGGACGAGGGCGGGACGAGGGCGGGACGAGGGCGGGACGAGGGCGGGACGAGGGCGGGACGAGGGCGGGACGAGGGCGGGACGAGGGCGGGACGAGGGCGGGACGAGGGCGGGACGAGGGCGGGACGAGGGCGGGACGAGGGCGGGACGAGGGCGGGACGAGGGCGGGACGAGGGCGGGACGAGGGCGGGACGAGGGCGGGACGAGGGCGGGACGAGGGCGGGACGAGGGCGGGACGAGGGCGGGACGAGGGCGGGACGAGGGCGGGACGAGGGCGGGACGAGGGCGGGACGAGGGCGGGACGAGGGCGGGACAAGGGCGGGACGAGGGCGGGACAAGGGCGGGACGAGGGCGGGACGAGGGCGGGACGAGGGCGGGACGAAGGAGGGAACGAGGGCGGAAGCGAGGGAGTGGGTGAGGGCGGGGACAAGGGAGAGGGTGAGGGCGGGGACAAGGGAGAGGGTGAGGGCGGGGACGAGGGTGGGGCGGGGGCGAGGACGAGGGAGTGAGCGACGGTGGGACAAGGGCTGACCAGGGCGGGATGAGGGCGCGACGAGGGCGGAGGTGAGGGCGAGAGCCAGGGAGTGGGTGACAGCGAGGGAGTAGTCGTGGGAGGTACCAGGGTGGGACCTAGGGCAGGGGAGGGGCGGGGCGAAGGAGGGGGCGTGGGACAGGGAGGGGCGAAGGTGAGGGGATGAGACCGGGAATGAGTGAGGGAGCGGGACGAAGGCGTAGTGGGAGTCGCGGGAGGGGGGAGTGGTGGGTGAAGCAGTGACGGATGAAGCGGTGGAGGCTCTAGAAAGAAAGAAAGGTGGAGTCATGCGAGGTGGGGCGAGGCGGGGGGTGGGGCGGCGGCGGCGGCGGCAACGTGTGCCGACAAAGCGGCTTATTGGTAGTGCGCTCGCCGCCCTTCTTTTTACTCAACAACCAGAGCAGCGTACAAGACGACCGGTGCGATGGCCGAGTTCAGTGGCAATGGGGTAATCCGCGAGCTGGAATACGACACACGATACCGCTTTTGAAGTCTCCAGTCACGCCGCACAATACCGTCCCGTGAACAAGACTGCAATTAATACGAATACGTATAGTTCACAAGATCAAGTAACTTTTCACTTCGGCATAAAATCTACGATATATACGAATATTTTCACGAATATTTCTTAATACTCAAGGTTTAAAAATGGCCATTTCCTAGAGTACGTTTTTGAGGAAAATTGAGTTTTTTGTAAGTTATTCGCCAATTTCTAGAAAACCAACCGTCTGGTTGAAAAATGCCTATCACCAGCGTTTTCGCCATTCAATTCCAGGGTAGGGCACTAATTTTCCAAGTTTCGAGTTCCCGTCGAAAATCGCCAAATTCATCAGATCGGGGTCATTGAATTTTGGCTTTTTTTTTTTTTTTTTGGCAACTGGCAGAATATGCCCTTTTCTGAAAAACTATCCAAAATGTTTCGATACAGGAACAATATTCCTGTTTCAAAATGTAATAGATAGAATACATTTAGAAAATATCTTTATTTGCCGCATTGAACGAGAAATAAGTCTGAGAGACGTGTTTCCGAAAATCGCCGGTGGTAAAGAATGCCAAAATATGATCAACTTTTACGCGCGCCAGCTCCTAAAATATTTGACCTGCAGGTCTGATATTTACACGGGAGATTGTTTGTACATTACCGTTTATCTTACAGTTATGACAGGAATTCTCATTTATAAGAATAGATTAATATTATAATCTTCGTTGACCAAGTTAATATAGATTTTAATTAACTTCATTCCGGTTGTATTTTTTCTTGTAAATACAGAAATTCAAAATCATCCCATTGTGTTTCATTCCTTTATGCATGGTAGGTACCTGACATCATGCCTGTCTCCCCCCTCACCGTTTCAGAGCAGTCGGACCGAGTGCCGAGATCAACAGTATGGGGAAGTCAGGTGTGGATCGCCCGACTAATGAAAAGATGGCTCTCTACCATAGCGAAGGTTTTAAACGTGGCCCTCGAAGCCTTTGGACATCCCTGGTATATAATATATACTACTTTATTGCAGTATTCGTGAGGACTCTTTGTTAAAATATTTATTTTGTTGCAGTGATATACGAGAGTGTGTTCTTCGTGCGTACTTCGTTCTTAGTGCGTAGTGCGCATGCTAATTTTTGAAGAACCCATTTTGCGCGGATTTGTTCAGCAATATTCTTCCTAGTGCAAGCTACTAGCATAAACTTAACGAAGTCGAGTCTTTCAGGAAAATGATGAAAAAATGATAAAAATGCTGCGAAAGTCCAAAAAAGACCTAAAAATAGAAAAATGGCAAAATAGAAAAAAATAGTGCAGGCTACTAAGCATAAACCTAACGAAGTCGAGTCTTGCAAGAAAATGATGAAAACATGACAAAAATGATGCGAAAGTCAAAAAAGCTGGCCTAAAAATAGAAAAATGGCAAAAAGTGACAAAAATGTGTCAACAACTATACATTTCTATTCATATACATAACATTACAATCATAACTATACATTTCAACTATCACCTACATGTCGTGAAAAACACACTTTTACAAGTTAGCTACGTCCCAAATACAGCAATGAAAATAAGTCATGTCATCAGAACGTGAGACCTGGAAATAATCAAGGATCGTGCATCGAAAGTACCCAAGACATTCGCCACTCGCGTCGCGCGCGCCGCCCGCTGCGCATGCGTGCTGCGTGTCGCGCGACCCGTACGACGAGGGCGGACTGCGACGGTCGTCCAACAGACAGGACGACTGGACGACTGGACGGCGGGCGGCGCGGGCGGCTTACCCGGTCGCGGCGACGGCGGCAGCGTCGCCGTGCGCCGCCTGCCTTGCGATGAGAGCGCTTATGCATGTGGACTAGATACACTTCGAGGTGGTGCAACATTCGCTTGCGGAGATCGCTAAGTAAATCCAGAACAATGACTCGGTGGAGAAACTGCTTTTCTGTGATTGAGACATCAGTTTATATTTACCAAACGTCGTAATTGAGACGCACATACCATCTCATGTGGATTGATAGCTTTCTAAGGGTTTCCGTTAGTGTCACCTATAGTGGTGTGTAGTCCTTAAGTGTAACGCAAATGAATCCCAGGAGATCCAGCGCCAACCTGCAAGTTGTCTCTTTTCCTTTGCAAATATGTTCCCCAGCTAGGTATCCTAGCCAGGACAAGAATGCCAGAGCAGTACCCTAAGAACCGGGCCATGGACCGCGGGTGATCTTTCCTTCCTTTTCCTTGTCTTATCATCATCCCTTACTCAAACATTAACATGTAGTATACTACCAAACATGCCGGCAGACCGGTCAGGAGCTTAGAGCTTGTCCCCGTTTGGTGGGAGATAACTGGTTAGGGCTGTGCCCCGCCAGCCGACGGTACATCGCCGCCGGATCTCGCCCCCAGGGGCGGAAGATCATCGCCACATCCCGAGGAAAAAATATTGAACTACACTTACGGATTAGTGACCTGAGTAGTTGATGCGTCCGAAATCACTAACAATCATTCAATCAATCACGAATGGAATATGGCCCATGATGAAAAAAATCTGACGTATCCATGTTTCGATTCAAGTAAGTATTCAACGTAAGAAGATAAATTTTAAATAAAAATTCGAATCACACACGTCTCACTATTGTTCCTTTTTCTTAATTTCTTTAGCTAGACGATCCTTTGCAGCACACTGGAAACTCACTAAATTCTTTATCATTAATCCTCCGTCAATTAATACAACAAAGCACTGCCATTCTCTCTTTGCATTCAAGGTGATCAAGGTAAATAAAGTGATCATTCCTTGAAGATGGGCAAAGGAGGCAAGGAGATGGATTTCTTGCTCAATGCTAATATGAAGAGGTATTCTTCTTTGATATAAATTTTCGATAAAGCAGTTTCGTTGTCCGATTCAAAATACGAGTCTATTTTCTTCGTTTACTTAATAGAGTTGGTATGAAATAAGGTGGAATTTTCGATTCACAAAAAACAAGTTTAATTGCAAGTGTGCTCAGTACACCTGTAAGCCCTTCACGACATATGAGTGTGTGAAAACACACCTGTGGGAACCATTCCCAACGGCTCGGCAGCAGAGAGCACTTGCAGTGCATAACGGTGATCAAGAGGTCTGTGTGTTTTTTCTCCTATTCAGAAACAAATTGATTGAGACAATTTGTTTGCAGTGTTTGTCAGATGAAATCGCAGTTTCTCTTGATCTCACCCTTTCCGACCGCATTGCGGTATCTGCTTGGTAACTGTGTGGACTCGGAGATGTTCGCTGGTCGCTTTTGCGAGGGATATTTTTTTAACATTTGAAAGAATCAGAGGCGTCCCCGTGGCCGAGATCGCTAAAGCAGTAGTGGCGTAGCGATCTCGGACCGAAGGGTCACGGGTTCGAGTCCCCTCTCGAGCAAAGTTGTATGAGTTTGACCTTTCACCCCCGTCATCATATCGTTTCATCCTCATAGAAACCATAAAGTTAAAATCCAATAATGGTCGCTAATGACCAAGATGTTGATACGACCTTAAATAACAAAAAAGAAAAAAAAATCAGAAAACTCTCACGAGCGATTCCACTACATATGCGAAGTATTCGTGCTCGTTTCTGGCTCTTGGGTGATATTCTAAAGATCTATCTTCTTCTTTAAAAGGTAAAATTCAATGCCTGAAACTTAGTGTTGTGCAAAATCGTGTTTATTTTTTCCTGAAACGTTACTGCATGTTATTGCCTTCGATACAGAGCTCGATATACACTGCTTGACTTACCTGGATCGAAAGGATCGTGGTTACGAGAGAAATATGAAAACTGTTGAATTGTGCTAAGTATTCCCTTACGGAGGGAAATATGAAAAGACAAATCGAGTCAAGTTACGTCTAGTTTATTAGTAAACAAGTAAATTTAATCATTAAAATTAGGAAAAAATAAAAGCATGCAACAAAAAAGCCCTCGGACCAACGGCCCACGGGCATTTTACCGCCGCTCGATTAAATATTTATTTTTAATTATTTCTTAAATAGTTATTTTTGAACACTTTTCCGAATAAAAAATGTTTTAAAATGTTAACGAATTATATTTCAATGAATTAGTAATTCAAGTATTAATTTTTTTAGGAAGTTTATTTTCAGTTTTGTTCATGTCATTGGAAGTCTGTAGTCCAGTCGGTGCTCGGTGGCTAGTGGCTTGTTGAGAGCTGTGCAACGTCGCCAGTGATGTAAGAGGACGACTGAAGAGGGCTTTGAGATCACGTGTCCTTCGCACTTTAGTGTGTGTCGCACACGCAAGGTGTGCTTCACTTGTGTGCCTTGCGTCTGAGAATAAGGCTCTGCATTTCGAAACCAATTGTGAACCAATCTATATGCTCTGACTTAAAAGGAACCTTTTTTCCACATTCAGTTTTCACTCCACTTCCCTTATTTGAACCTCTGGAGCATTAAATAAATATAGATGTAAAAGTTTGATGCTATGATCAAATAATAAGATAATTTATAATTTCATGGTTACATCGCCATTATAAATGATCTTAACATTTGTATGTAAAATTAAAACTAATTATATAAAGTTTACATACTTTCAGCTCTTTGGCAGACAAAAAGAATCTGATTTACCGTGATATTGTCGCAATTTAATTAATAATTATTTCATTAACAACAAGGAATTAATCTGAATGAAAGACACCTAAAATATTTTCCCCTGTTCTCCAGAAATTAGGATATTATTTTTAACATTCTACAGGGAATAAAGATTTAATACTTTGTCAAAATAATTTTCGTTATCTCAGTACCTTTCCAACAAATATACATTATCTTCTTAATTTTTTTATTCGTTTTACATTGCTGCTGTCTGTATACAAAGCCTTTTAGCTACCCTCCACTTTCAGCACCTCCTGACGGTATCCGAAATCCGTTGCCTGACTTTCTTTCGCGGGGTGCGTGATTTCTTTCCTACTTAGAGCCCGAAATCTTGACGGTCCATATCTTTTTTTCTATTTTATTAATCTCTGAGGTAACCCACAGTTCCATCACAGCTCTTACGAGCTAGAATGACAGACGGATGGAAATGAATGCTACAACCCCACTTCGCGCACCTCCATTTTACATGGAAACTGAACAGCATTCTCGGGCTTTTTTAATCTTTGCAATGGTGGAGTGAGTATTGAGGATGAGACACACGAAGTAATGAGAATGCCTCTATGCTGTACATGGTGAAACGTCCGTGGATTACGGCACGCCGACCACACTAACATACATTACAGTTATTTTGGGGATTTTTTTAATGAAATTATCGGTTGATTTTCATAGCAATTAATCCATCGATGCTGTCACGTATTTTCTCTTGTTCTCTAATGTTACGCACGAGACGGTAATATCAGATAACATAACGACATACCAGCATTATATTTTTACAACGCACCTCTTTGCACGTCATTAATCTCCCTAGATTTCCCTTGAAACGCCTGTACACATCCTCCCTTACCGCGAGCGGGTGTGTCGAGCAATTACAACCGTGCCTGTCTGCGGGTTCTCGTCAGCGCATCGCTCACCCCGTTATAACAGACGTGCTTTTCTCCAAGCACTCGCGCCGAGATCCGCGGGCGGGCGGGCTTCGCGTCGCAGGGGCGGTGGCGCGGGCGAAGGCGCGGGCGCGGCGGCAAACAGCAAACAGACTCGCGTTAAAAAGGCGTGACCGCCGCCGCCCGCCGCCCGCCGCCCGCCGCCCGCCGCCCGCCGCCCGCCGCCCGCCGCCCGCCGCCCGCCGCCCGCCGCCCGCCGCCGCCGCCCGCCGCCCACCCGCTCGTCGTTCGCTCACTCGCGAGCTAGGTGTGACGCACGCGGCGGCGGGCAGCGGCGAGCAGCGGGGGGCGGGCAGCGTGGGCGGCGCGGGCGGCGCGCGCGGAGGCAGCGAGGGCGGTGACGGCCAGACTGCGTGGGCGAAGCGAGCGGAGGCGAAGGTGGAGGTGAAAGTGGTGAGGGGCGCTGTTAGGGTAGCGATTGATTGATGATTTGGTTGGGTTATTGTGATGACGGTGGATGTTAATCTTCGGCTGGGGTGCACTGTACAGAAGCCATGGCATGGTGGTGACGGGAGGCTTAAGGATTGTAATGAAGAGACTGTAGGACGGTCATTGCGACAGAACTGAACTGCATGGGGGCGGCGAAGAGGGGGGCGGGGGAGGTAGCGGCGCTGGACGGCGTGGGCGGCATGAGCGCCACGTGATGAGGCTGCCACAGCGGTGGCGAGGGCGGGGGCGAGGGCGGGGGCGAGGGCGGGGGCGAGGGCGGGGGCGAGGGCGGGGGCGAGGGCGGGGGCGAGGGGCAAGGGCGGGGTCGAGGGCGAGGTCGAGGGCGGGGGTGAGGGCGGGGGCGGGGGCGAGGGCGGGGCGAGGGCGGGGGGAAGGCGAAGGCGGTGGCGAGGGCGGGGGCGAGGGCGAGGGCGGGGTTGAGGGCGCGGGCGAGGGGGTGGGGGTGGGCGAGGGGGTGGGGGGTGGGCGAGGGGGGTGGGGTGGACGAGGGGTGGGGGTGGGCGAGGGCGGGGGCGAGGGGCGGGGGCGAGAGCGGGGGCGAGGGCGGGGGCGAGGGCGGGGGCGAGGGCGGAGGCGAGGGCGAGGGCGGAGGCGAGGGCGGAGGCGAGGGCGGGGGCGAGGGCGGGGCGAGGGCGGAGGCGAGGGCGGGGGCGAGGGCGGGGGCGAGGGCGTGGGCGAGGGCGTGGGCGAGGGCGTGGGCGAGGGCGTGGGCGAGGGCGGGGGCGAGGGCGGGGGCGAGGGCGGGGGCGAGGGCGGGGGCGTGGGCGGGGGCGGGGGCGGGGCGAGGGCGGAGGTGAGGGCAGGAGCGGACGTGGAACGGAGACCGTTCTTGGGGTATTGGTTGTTGCTGGAAGACGCTGGTAGGACTTGCTGGAAGCGATGGAGTGGCGTCAACGGGGGGGGGGGGGGTTGAGACATCGCGGTATCCCGTGTGGGCAACTGCCCCACACTAATCTCGTCCTACCGGTGGGCACCGAGGCTTTACGCCTCGGCAATGAGACAGAGAGAGCCATGTTTGGCGGGTGTGGACGCGGGTGGCGCTGAAGGCGCCGACGCGAGGTGGGCTACGCACAGTGTGGAAGCCGCGTGCGGAGACAGGAGCAATTGTGCGCTCGCGGAGCGGCCCTCGGCGTGGGCGGCGTGGACGGGCTGTGCGCTCCAAAACACCCTCGGGGGGAGGGCGGTCTCGAAGGATTGAATTTATTGCTTCAACTGCTCTGGTCATTGTGTCAGCCGTAAATGTAGTGCCTGTTATGTCCTCCATGGTGGCGGTATCTCCCCGCTTGAACGTGATATCCGACCTACACGTCATCTTGAGAAGGTTTCCCCCGCCCCGGCACCTCCCCAGTGGGACGCCGTCCTAGCCGGGTCAAGAGTTACGCACTCGACTGGTCTCCCAAACGTGTGGTAGTGTAGTGTTTCTGTGTGGGGGGGGGGATTTGAGAGGGAAGAGGAGGAGGACAAAAAAGAGGAATGATCAGCCGCAGTTGTTGTCCCGTTTGTTAAGGTACTGCTCCGTCATTCACCTAGTATCGATCGGACAATTCAGAGAAAACTATCAGTTACAGCAGCCGGCCGCTAGGGTTCTTCTCCAGAGAGCAGTTGAATGCGATCTACAGTGGTTATTCTTTCAAAAATCCGCCAACGTCACGATTCAAACCTCCGGAGCTCCAGGTCGTAGCCGTCGTAGCAATAGTTGTTGCTCTAAGTCATCTCAGCCGGTGCATTGATTGTTTCGCGAGTATCATTGGAATCGAAGACATCATTCGATTGATTGTTAGCGATTCCGGGCGCGTCAACTACTGAGATCATTGGTCCCGTAACTGGACTGCATGTTTTTGCTCGAGAGGTGACGGTGATCTTCTCCAGCTGGATGGCGAGATCCGACGCTGACCTACCATCGCTAGCGGGGTTTCCCCAATTAAGTATCTCCCATCAGCGGGACACCGACCCAGTTGGGACAAGCACTAACCTCCCGACCGTTCTAGATTTGTTATAAATATATATTAGGATGTGATTACAATCGAAAAGAATTCCTGTATCTACTTCATTTATCTTTTCAATTTTCTTTTCAAATATTCAGTTTTTTGGGCAGCAGATTTATATCAAATTAAAATAATAAAATACAAATGCAATTTATTGAAATGTGTAATATATAATTGACATTTAAAATGGCGACTTTTTGGAAATCAATGTTACCATCTCCAGGCTGAATATTTCTGTCTACAAAATAAAGGCCAATAGAATCTGACAAAATCCATGTACCTGCTGCCGCGTACGCATCTATTATTTTTGTTTGTTTGTTTTTTGTTGTTGTTTTTTTCAATCTCGTTTTCTGCAGAAGTGAAACCACTGGAACGACACTGTTGCGTTACCTCGTGTTCGCCTCACTGATTGACTTCGACAGCCCACCTCATACCACCTCCTCCATTACAAACTGTTCATCGCCTTTTGCCCACACAGCCCAATTTGCTCACTGACCACCAGCCACTGCTCGCAGTACAACGCCATCTTGCCTGTTTCCAACGCTTATTCTCCGTTTATTTCCAAGAAACAATTATACTATCGCGGAACGAAATAGTTACATACGTTGTAAGTAGTAAAGAAAGTGTGTCTTTGGTGTACGAAGGTTCACGGACGAGGTGACGTCAGAAATTGAGTCCGGATTTCTGAAATAACGACGATGATAATTTATACGAATTACTTATATTATTTCTTAGCATTTGAAAGTTATTTGCGGAATGATTTTCAATATCCATCCATGCAGCCATGCTTCATGCCACCCCAGTATTGTGCTGGCTATGCAGTCCTCAATTGTTTTATATTGCCATGACGTCTTTGCAAAGAAACACTTTCCAATCAATTAAGTGAAGGTAAGTACTAGTTTCCATGCATGAGTGCTAGAGCTGAAAAAGTAATTCTATTCGTAAATACAACTACTTTAATACTGTTAGTGAAAAGACTCGGGGCTATTTTATTACTAGTATATCAGTAGTTTGTTCTTTGAATCTTAGCCGAATAGCAAATGTTTCAACATTTGCATCAGTTTAAAGTTTTTCTAGAAATTTTATCTCGAATTTCTTTAAACTGATCACTAACAGCACTAACTATGCATACTTTGGAAATGTGAGACATTTTCTAATTTTAAAGAAGAAAAAATTCTTGATTGTTTCCCTACCCTGCTGGATTTGAAATCTTGAAGCTGTTTTTAAACAGAAACCGTTCGCCCTTTCTTCACCCATCATCCACGTGAAACGATAACAAAATATGAACAGTCAACGGACCGTAAGCAAGTTTAGATAGCTCCTTGTATTTTGTATCTGTATCAACGGCATTTTCTATCCCATTCTCATAATGAAGCAATAAAATTCTTATTAATACTATTATTTTGCTCAAAATGGAATTCATAAAAGAATTATTTATTGGAATAGCAAGATAAGAAGGTTGCAGGAAAGAAAAAAACATTGAATTGATAGGATTACCTACTTATTTATACAGATGTTATTCTCACGAGTGGAGACATTCACCGTATTTTTGGGGGGGAGGTTGTAAGAACTAAAAAGTCGGGGTGTAAAACGGATTATAAATGTCAAGAAGCAGCGATCAGGGAGAAGTAGACAGACATCAAAATTTGGATAAGCAGAGAATGACATATTAAAATTTGGATATTTATTAGCAGTGACATCCTTCAATATTTTCTTTACCTATCGAACAATCTTTACGAATAACACAAGAAAGAATGTTGTATAAAAATAAACAAAACATTCGATATGTTTTTCAGACAAGAAAATAAACATTTTTGAAGAAATTAAAAATGTAATAAAAGGGCTTCACAAAACTAAACCAAGAGTGTGATACTTCGTTTCGGAAGGACAACTTCCGAGACCTCAAAATAGCCGGATACTATCATCCCAACAAAGGACACGTGCCGGCAGCTTGGTGAAAAGTTTCCGGAGGCATCGATGAACACGTTTCAAGAGCGATCTACGAACAAGTTCCGATGCCTTTGTACAGCCACCACGCGTCCACCACCAGGCACGCAGCCAACTTTTATCCCCGCCTCCTCCTCCGCCTCCGCCGTCGCCCCCGCCGCGCCGCCCGTATCAGGTGGCTCGCTGCGGGCCGGTGCGGCAATTACGCCCCAGCTGCCGTCTCGGCTCCCGCCGCCCCCGCCCGCCGCCGCCGCCGCCGCCCCGGGCGCTGGCTGGCGCTTTTAAATGGGCAAACACGGGCCGGGCGGCGCTCGCGCTGTGTTTGGTTTGGCCGGCGCGGACGCCGCTCGCCTCCTAAGCAGCCGCAGCCGCCTTGCCTGTGTGGGAGGCTGCATGGAGTGCCGCGCGAGTGCTGTTTGGCCAGCCATCCGCCGGCGCCACACGCTGCCCGCCCGGGAGCTGTGACGGACGCGCGACCAGCGCGTGGAATCGGATTACGCGCTGCCCGCGCCGCCAAGCAGCGCCCCACGACGGAAAGGAGGAGGCCAAGGTGTTGCTGTGTGCGTGTGTATGCGTGTGTGTGTGTGTGTGTGTGTGTGTGTGTGCGCGTGGAGTGCGCGTGGAGTGTGCGTGGAGTGTGCGTGGAGTGTGCGTGGAGTGTGCGTGGAGTGTGCGTGGAGTGTGCGTGGAGTGTGCATGGAGTGTGCATGGAGTGTGCGTGGAGTGTGCGTGGAGTGTGCGTGGAGTGTGCGTGGAGTGTGCGTGGAGTGTGCGTGGTGTGTGCGTGGTGGTGGTGGTTGTGTGTGTGTGTGTGGTGATACGGCACCGATCTACATTTCGGCTCGTGGGGTTTCCCTAACCTGCGGGGCACAGTCCACTCCCAACCGGGACAAGCTCTAAGATCTAGTCTGATCTCCCGACATGTGCGGTAATGTAAAGCATGTACGTGTGTGTAAGTAAGGGGTGAGAATAGAAGGGAGGGGAAAGCAAGATCGTGCGAGGTTCGTGGGCCGTTTGTTAGAATACTGCTCCGGCATTTGCCTGATCGACGAAACCATGGAAAACTACCGATAAGAGCAGTGGCCCGCTAGAAGTCTTCTCACAATAGCGACTGAATTTGACCTAGCTATGTAGCTAGAGTCAAAATCCTGCCACCGTCGGGACCTGAATCCTAGGACCTTCCGGACGGAAGCACTACAGTAAAATCAATTGACACTCTGAGCCACCCAAGCCGGTAATACGCCGTGGAGATCTCACGTCGCGACGAGTCGCTCTACATTTTTAGGGGCCCCCGAGTGACTCGTGATCCGTCCGTTCTGGTTCAGTTACTCTACGACGGAACCACTTGGTCCGGAAACAAATGAACGTCTTTCAGAGCTATTACATTGCAAGATATAGTGATGAAGCCATTTACAAATGAGCTAGCTGTAAACGAACGCACTGACAAAATGAGTTTTTGGACATCACTACAGTTATGTTGCTAGCAGTGGCCACGCAATAGCTGTCAAAGCGGCCCCTTTCTTAAAGTAATCTCAGATGGGGGTGAACTCACTAAGGTTCAGTAGCCCCTGAGCCCGAAGAGAGTTCAAACTCTGTGCGACATAATGGGCCTCCGATCAGGTTTGTAGGCAATGAGAGAGTGGCAAGCAAAAGTGATGACGATCGCGTGAATGTTTGAGTAAAATTGGTGACTACTCGAGATGGCGTGAGTTCCGAAGGTGGGGAGAGTAAGGAAGGCAACACTGGTAATGAAGGTGAAGACGCCGAGAGTGGGGGTTAGGGGGTGAAGGGGGCAAGAGTAATATGAAGGTTCGGAAGATGATTTACGTGATGGAGACATTGATTTACTTACACACGTATTTACTTAGGTGTAGAGATCCTTCAACTATTAAGGTCACTGAAGTCAAAGAGAGATGATCTAATGAGTAGGAGATAGAGATAATGAAGATGAGGTGAATGATGATGGAGAAGTGGTAGAATGAGAGGCAAACGAAACGGGATCCCGAGAATCCCACAGTTGTCCACCGCAAGTTCCATGGATTGGGTTCCAACTCGGGCTCCAGTGTTGGAGAGTGTATGCGCTAGCCATTACGCCAAGAGCGGTGCGGTTCCAGCCAATCTTTTTTTTGAGGGGAGGGGAAGGTGAGCCATCATAGTTTTGTTAAATAATAAACATATTTGTTATTACATTGTATATTTTTGTATAGTATATATGCTACTATACAATATTATTAAATAATCATATATATAACATAAATAAATATTTAAATAAATTTTGGCAAATAAAAAGGGTATCAAACTTTTTCTCTAGGTCGTTGGGGAGGAGAGCATTTCCCTCATGCTCACCCTCCCCCCTAGAATCCGCCACTGATCGAGATCTAAGACTGTTCAAAGAGGTGATCCTGGGAGGAGCTGAGAAGACTAGGGAGTACGCCAGTCAAAAACGACGAAGGTGAAGAGGGAAGTAACTGAGACGGAGGCAGCAGCTGGCAACATCAAAACTCTTCCCTATAATCAATGCACACTCTTCATTGAAAGTCGAATGCAGATTGTTATTATTTAAACTCTTAATTCTACCAACCATGACTTATGCATGTCCAGTTTGGGGATGTACTGCGACTAGCAATCTCCAAAAACTAACAACCATTAAGAATATATTTTAAGAAGACCTTTAAAAGCCCCCTGGTTCATTCCAAACATCTATATTCGCAGATAATTAAAAGTGCCTTCATTAAGCGACCACGTAACACAAATAGGCCAAAATTTGTTTCAAAACCTTCACACTTCCCCATGTTCCTTAATATTCTGTCTAGGTCGCAATGCTGCATTCCCACGTATTAAAACCAGGTGTCCTAAAGACCGACTCAAACCACCGTAATCCTCCATAACTGCCAATCGATCAAAAACTGAAACAGTCTTCAACCTCACTTCATTTACTTTATCATAATGTATACGTTCGTCCGAGTAATATAAACCACTGCTTATGGATGGCCATTCCCTAAAAGTCAAAAACTATGCACTGCATAATTAGCCTCCTCAAAAGACAAGTATGTCGAACAAGAAGAAATACATTTTAAAAAAAGGAAGCAGCTGGGTAGCAGGAGGAGGGACAGGCTGCGACAAGGACGACGACGATGAAGGCCGTGTGTCGGGAGGTCACTTACGCGGCACAAGAACAAAACAACTGACAAGGCATTTGTGTACAGAGGCCGCTTGTGAGTGCTGTGAAAGATTAAACCCTAAGGTTTCATCCATAAATTACGTAATGCCAAACGGGGAGGCAGGGGGTCGGAAGCAGCGTTACCCTGCGTTACATAGTGATAGGAAGTGCGTTACAAGGGGGAGGGGGTTTTGAAAATACTCGAAATTTGCGTTACGTAATATATGGACGGCCCCTAAGGAACACTTAACATTAATACCAAGGCAATGGACGATGTAATTGAGTTAACAATCGGCGTTTCAAGATATAAAATTGAATTTGTGATTCAGGGTTTTCAATTCAGAGAAAACAAAATTCGGCATTTTGATTCAACGAACATTACTAAATGTCCTCAATGTTTTCTTATATCAATGTTAGGATACCATTAATACAAATTATATATTTAAATTTCAATCAGTCCACCTCTTCGCATCGTTAATTACCTTTATTTTTTTAAATTTTTAGTAATATTTACATAGATTTGTTTTATCGTGGGTCGTAATCTGTTCGCCCAATACTAATTCGCGTACAATTAAAGATTTTCCTCAAGGGACATGCCTGGGAATGCAAATAATACAAAAACAAGATTGTTCATGACATTGTTCAAAAACAAGATTGTTCAATCTCACAACAATTCAACACTAATACATCAAGACAATAATACACAGATTCTGTGTTACAAGGTAAATTATAGGTCGAGTACTAATCAAAGAGGTCAGATTTAGTTATATTTGTAGTTTTATCAAATTATTATGTTACATAACCATAACACGTTTACAAATAAAGGAAATCCTGTCTAAGACGGAACATGATGGTTCCTTCAAACAATTTTCGCCTCGGCAGGCAGATTTGTCATAGATTGTTGCCAAAAATTCAACATTTAACTTAAGTCTAGTATTTTCGATATAATTTTGCTAGTAAAACAACGTAATGAAAATAAAGCATAATTTATCGATGAAAATGTTGCAGGAAATAAAAATATCAACAGCAAAACCAGGGAAATATAAGAGAAGCATTTAATCTGGATTTTACAATTAAATTTAACTTATTTAGAATATGCTTCTCTAGGATAACAAGATAGAATTCCCAGAATTCCATTGTCGTCTGAAGGGAACGAGGTGACGCTGTTGAGAATTGAACAGGATGCGGGCGACCAACATAGGGATTCGGGGGGACAGCGAAGAAGCAAGCAAGACCAAGATCGTGGACTTGGACGCTGTGTTCGAAATCCGCCTAAAGCATGAATGTTTAAGTTTTGTTCGTGCCATGGGGAACATTCACCGTCTCTCGGATATCACATCAATACCTTAATGTTTCCATAATCCTTTGCCCTGAGAATAAAGTGTGTGAGATCAGTGTGAAATCTGTGTGCGTAATTGTGGACAAGGTACAAGCTCCGAAATAGGGCCAGGCCACGAGCTACAGCCGCCGATTAATTGTAGCTGTGAAGGGGGTGGGGCATAACAGAAAAGACAGCCCCAACTCAACGAGAAACGAGCACTCATTACTACTTATTTATGGGAATTATTTACTACCATATTTATCTGTGAATTACACTTACGCAAGATATTTCAGAAACGTTTCAAAGCAGTCTCAAGGAAGATTCTCTTCTACTAATTTTCAATTGAGTTAATTCTCTCTGAAAATGAAATACAACGTGACTGGCTAAATGTTTCCTGAATGGCATCTGCGTTTTCATAAAAATCTGAATCTTACTAATGCAAAAGAATGAATTTAAGGAGTCGGTTCTTAGATAATTCTTTTCCTGATTTCCTTCATAATCAAGGTAATCGTACTTCATTTTCGCCATTCAATGATTACTTTTTTCGTAAGTATTATTTATTTTAATATTTGGTCCAAAAAACAGTAAAATCTGTATATGGGGGAAGAGATTATACGCGCACATTTTCTTGAGGACCGAAATTTAAAAAAAAGCGAAATTAGCAACATTTGAAAAACTAGAAAAAGAATTAGAAAAATTATTAATTTAGAAAAATAGAAATTAGAAAAAGTTTTGTTCCCGAGTTATAGAAAATCAATTTCAACGGTAAATAAACTGCTGATTTAATTTTTCTGCGTTGCTAACAAAATAGTAACGAACATTAGTTTTACTCCTACCACTACAAGCAAAAGGAGTGCACAACAAAACGTGCGCACAGTGAAGCTACATTTACGTCCAGAAGCAAAACAAAGCAAAATTATGATGCCGGTACAACAAATTACGCTGTTCTACGCTCACTCTGTGACAACAGTCGGTGGATTGAAGCTTTAACTTAGTGTTTGTCAGGATGAACTCGATATAATGCATCAATTCAATTACATAGGACTACCTAGAGCCTAGCCCTTCAGTTTCAATGTTTTAAGTCGTAATTTTAAAAGGAATTCAAGATGAAGGACAAGAAACACATAAAGAAATGCCTCAAAAGGAAAAATTAAGACAAAACGCTCAATAAGATTCAAATAAGAAAGATTTTCAAACAATACCTTAATTGTAATCCGGAATGAGAAAATAAATCCGAAAAACCAACAAAGTAAAAATTTGAGAGACCTAACTAATTCATGAATAACAACTACAAAATGAAGAGGTACGTATATTAAAAAAACGTCAGTTCCAAAAACGTCGGAGCCAAGTCTGAGAATTCGAACAAAATTACAAGAGTTAGAAGTATCAGATTGTGATCTGTTGGTCACACACATCCGCCTGGAAAACTTCCTCTAGGCGAGGCATATCCAGATCGCGGGAAAGGTAGCGAGCAAACTTACTAGAGCTCGCGGGCACTACGTCCAGAGAAACTGACGAGAGAGTTAAAAGTAAGGGTCGTACAAATTGCTACGGAGTGGCGATAGGTCACTGGACACCTGGCTCATGGCAGTCTTTGGGAGAAGTTACTCGAGACTTACTGTCATAAAGTTGGCTATATTAATTCCCATTTTCTCTTTAAACCAAAGAAATCATCCATTAAAATCAAGTACATCAGACCGATTTCAAATTCTCAATTCAGAGTGAAATTAAAAGAATTTTATCAAAAGTATTTTGATTTTGTAATCCTGTTTACTTAAGAGTGATGGCAAAGCGTTAACTTTCAACGTTCAGTTTAGGAGTTTTAACAGACAATTATTCTTGTCTGAATGAATTCTTGTCTGTTGATAGAAAAAATCTGGCAAATGAATTTTTGTACGAAGCCACCATTCGCTACCTCACGTCGCTTTTCCTTGCGCATGTACACCCCTTTCTGGGTTTTAAGGGGAAATAAGTGCGGCTTCAAAGGAAGTTGCCCGTGCCCGTAGGAGCGCCGGGCTTCCCACGCAGGCAAGTATGATTTTCGTAACTTTGTCCCCGACAGAAATCCCGACAGGAAGTTCATGGTTTCTTCCAATCGGGAGCTAGAACGTCACTGTCGCGAAATATAAGCTCCCGATTGTATGGCAGCGAAACAGCCGATGCCTGTCAGGGACAAATGCGCAGTATAGCTCGTGCGTGCGCGGTTTGACGTGCCTGCTCTGCGCTGTCCTCCTCGCCCGGTGCCAGGGACCCCGGAGGATTATTGCTCTCTGCAAACGCGCTGTTTTCGCAGAGGCCGCCTCGCACCGTCTTAGATTTACGGGCAACAGCCTTCACTTCGACACCGGCGGCCTCTGTGATAACATCTACGACAGGAAGTTTCGCCGCTGCTGCCGCTGCCGTCGCCGCCGCCTTCGCCGACTCAGCCACCGCCCATGTAGGACTGCGCCACTGCGCCACTGGTTTCGAGGTAACAAAAACATTTCTTGGTCATGAAGGTTACTGTTACAATCGTATTCCTTCGCTTTCTAGATGCACTCTACTTTTTGCTGCCCTTTTTGGAAAACGTAAGTTTTATTCGAACACGCAGGGTAAGGAAAGTCAAAATGTTGCATTTATCATTTCTAATTGTTAACTGACAGATATTTCAGTTTCATCTGTACTGGGAGATCTCAACTTTTCACTGCGAAAACAAAAGAATCAACTCTACCTTTGTATCTTGTTGTTTTTCATCCCCAAAAATCAATTTCCTTTTATGAAATACAGATTCTTTAAGTAAATGGCAAGTAAACGAAAGCAAAAGAAAGAATTTGCTCATTGCATTGATAGAACATGCCGCAATGGCAAACTAATATTGTGAAAAATATTACTTGTATACACACTTGAAAGGTAATAGAATCAAACTGCCCATGTGTAGGTCCCTATAGTAAATTGCAGATGTTTCTGGGTATTATGTAGATTCAGAAGCAACAATAGACCCCAGAACAATAGTGACAAATTACTATTGCGACAGTTTAGTCAATCAGGACTGAAATGTGGAAATTAATGGAAATTCAGTAGAAATAACTCAATGTTAAAGTCAAAGTGTTACAATGGTCTGTCGTTACAATGTATCTACTTACTGACAATATTTTATACAACGGTGTTTAAGACTGTGACCATGATTATAATTATAGGCTCACCTTTATCCAGCGGCGTAGAGTGAGCACAAACAAGGTACACAGTGCTTACCAAGGAAAAAAATACAAGTGTGGAATCTAGAATTTACATTTCTGTAGGCTAGGAGTAATTTATTGAGAGAAACCAGCTGGGTAACTCCAACAAAAGTACCGATCAGTCTTCCCAGGCTTAAGCTTGAAGAAATTCTGCGTGCACATTGCAGTGAACCAATGGGAGGCAAGTTTGATGCCTCCTCATGCACGTTAATCGTACGTAAAACAACGCGTGCGAAACGTAGATTGATGATTCTGTTACAGTGCTTCATTAGTTCTGATAGTGTGGTGAATGCTTTATCTCGGTAGATGGCACCTTTCTTACCGTGAGGTGAGGACCGGCGCCGACTACACGTCGGCCTACGGCGATTTCCCTCCCCAGGTATCACCTCCCAGCAGGGAACCGCTCCAGAAGCAACAAACCCTACGTTCAAACCCTTAGTTTCCAAATGGTCTCACATGTGCGGTAGTGTAGATTTGAGTATGTGTGTGTAAGGGGAGTGTGTAGGATAAGGAAGTTTTATTGTTTCCGATTGATTATATCATGTTTCAAATCATTGGTCCCGTAGGTGTATGTATTATCACGGTGCGGGGTCTGTTTCTCTCTTGATTTTACGTGATGTATCCGATCTACATCAGCTTGAGGGGTTCCCCCCCAGGTATCTCCGCCAGTCTGGCGCCGTCTCAGCCGGGACAAGCTTTAAGCTCCCAACAGGGATCCCAACATGTTTAATGGTGTAACGCACGTGTGTATGTGAGTGTGTGTATGTATGTGTAAGGAGAGAGTGATGAATGATATGCAAAACAAGGATGCGGTAAGAATGATAGGCTTCGTATATGGCCCGTTTCTTATGGTAGTGCTCCGACTTCCCCTGGTATTGGTCGGAAAGAATCCATGGAAAACTACTGGTCAGTACAGTCGGATGTTAGAATTCTCCAAACAGCGGCTGCGTACGATCTAGCTACGTTGCTAATTTAAAAAACCCGCCACCGTCGAGATCTAGGACTTGCCTGTTGACGTTGCTGCAGTGTCAGCGTCCAATGGAAAGTTCTAAAAATTCCAGAATCGCGTAGCGGTGAGGGAATTTATTTAGAAATTTCAAATTCACGATTGGTATTTAATTAACATTAAATTTCCAATGCACGGGTAATAAGAGTATTGCACGATATAAATTACCTCCAAAAGTTTCAGAATGTGCCAAATATTCATCATATTGTGTCCAGGCTCCTACGCTTCCTACGGACTGATGTATCGCACCTTGTGATTGGCCAGCAGGGAGAAGGTGGTAAGAAAACCGATCATTTGTTTGATAAATACTTACTTGATTGGAGCACATCAGATGTGTAGTTCAACGCTATTGACGTTAATTCCACGCTTGGAATAGTGCCTACTCTTTCCTAGGGGAAGACATGTCTTTGTCGCCCCAGAGCGCATCAGTACTCTGTGGTTGGTCCCTTTGCTGAAGTGTTGTAAGTGATGTTTTATGATTTAGGTTTTTTTAATAACTCACGTTTTCAGATATTTAACCAACAAATTTTAGTGAGCTCAATATGAGTACACTTATTTTGTACTGCATCATTGAATTGTATTGTAAAAGCTAGATTCCGTTAAAACAAACTTTTTGTGAGAGGTCTTCAGCAGTACGGGATCAGCAGTCCGTTACGTTCCGGCACCAGTGCACCCCACTGTTTGGTATTAATTACGTACGAACTAGTTGGGGATCACCTCTTGGAATAATTCCTACTTTGCTGCAGCTGTATGATTTTTGATTTTATTACGATTCATGATACACGACATGGCCCGTCACATGACACGACACGATACATTAGGCATGACAAGACACGACGCAAAGGATGAAAAGACTCTACACATGACATGACAAGACATTACACATGAAATGACTTTGGTCTGATGGGATCACTAAAAATTAAGTTAGCTTTAGGGGAAAGGGTTTCCACAAGCATGACAAAAGAGAACAAAGGTGGGAAGGGGGTCTATGTAAAATGAATATTCTCTCAAATTTTTATGATCATTTCTAAGTTCTTACTTCAAACTAGAAATTAATATAAAACGTCAAAACTATATTCTGTGAATAATTTCTAAAAATGGTTTTAAAAAATTCATGAAATTTTACCCAATTGTAATTAAATTCGCTTTTATTTAACTCGGGAGAGGGGACTCTCTTAATTGACCAAAAGGGAGACGACTCCTGCAGAGAGATATCGAGTTTTCAAGTTTTCACGATGGGGTGTGGTAGAGAATTAAAAAAAAATAATTACAAACTCTTTGTTTGGGGCCGTTCATAAATTACGTAACGCAAATTTCGAGTATTTTCAATACCCCCTCCCTTGTAACGCATTTCCCTATCTCTATGTAACGCAGCGTAACGCTACCTCAGACCCCCTCCCCCTTTAGCGTTACGTAATTTATGGATGACCCCTTAATATCCTCTAACAGAGCAGCAATCCCGACGACCCATCTTCCGCGGAGACGACAGCGATCGCGTCCTTGTGGAACGCCCAGTCGGCAGCGCCGCCTTCGCAGCCGCGATACCAGCGCGTCGCGTCGCGCCGCGTCGCACCGCTCATCCCCCGCAGCCACTTCCGGGCCGGCTGCGCGTCCGCAGCGCGCCTCGGCAGCGCTTTCCGGCAAAAAAACAGCAGCACCCGCCCCCGGAGGAGGAGGTGGAGGAGGAGCGGAGGAGGCGATCGCGGAGGCGGAGGCGTGCTCTTTTTCGGACGCCGCGGGGCGCGCGCGCGAATCACGCGACGCCGACGCACCGGAACACAGTGGCCCCAACACCACGCGAACACTCCCCGATTTTAGTGGGTTTTCGTAATAGAGAGTTTTTGCACCCTCGAACGTGAAGCACTATCGATCTTCTGCGCTTGCGCATATGCACTAAAGTGGTGCGAAACTTGCACTGCACATGAGCAGAAGATCGATAATACTCACCGTTCGAGGTTGCAAAAACTCCCTAATGATGCGAAACTTGCACTGCGCATGAGCAGAAGATCGATAATGCATACCGTTCGAGGGTGCAAAAACTCCCTAATGCCACGAGTGCTTTGGAAATTATCGATTAATCCCCGATTCGCGAAGCGAGAAGGGGATTTATCTGAGAATTTCCAAAGCAGGAGTGGTATTTAATAAGACTATTCCAGGAATGAAATTACGTTCGTCAGAGCTCCAAACTGCGCCTAATATTGAAAATATGTTAAAATCAATGAGGTTATGTTGAAGTACATAGGCGGTTTATAGGGCATCGACATTGCGATTGATATACAGAGTGAGTCACGTAACTTTAGCACCTCCTGTACCTTTTGAACGGTTGCAGTTATTCCAATGCAATTTTCACAGAAATGCATGAGGAAATGGGACTAATTGATACGTGAATTCATTTCTGTTTTATCACTTGTATTTTACGAGATATTTGAGGTAACTTTGTTTTTTCAAATGGAACTATACATATTTTTTCAGTCTATCATGACGAACGTGAAAAAACGAATCCAATAATATACATATTGTCATATGTTAGATAAGCATTTTTTTGAGTAATTTTGATTTTTGCGACTAGGGTTTAACGGATATTTTGAATGTATTTGTAAGTCCGACCCACAAAGCGCGCGTTTGCCGGTGGAGCACTGCGTGACCTTGTGTGACGAACTTACAAGTACATTCAAAATATCCATTAAACCTTAGTCGCAAAAACCAAAATTACTCAAAAAAATGCTTATCTAACATACGACAATATGTATATCATTGGATTTGTTTTTTCACGCTCGTCATGATAGACTGAAAAAATATGTATAGTTCCTTTCGAAAAAACAAAGTCACCTCTAATATCTCATAAAATACGAGTGATAAATCAGAAATGAATTCACGTATTAATTAGCCCCATTCTCTCATGCACTTCTGTGAAAACTGCATTGCAATAACTTCAACCGTTCAAAAGTTACAGGAGGTGCTAAAGTTACGTGACTCACCCTGTATACCGCCACCTAAGGTAGATGAGTCACAATTTATGGTTGGCCAGGAAGGAGAAGCGGTAAGAAAAATCGGATAGAAAAAGCGATAAAGTTTTTGAGATACATCGCCCTGATTAGGGCATTTTGTGTTTAGTTAAACACTGTGGAATAGTCTCTTGTAAAACTGTGTGGGGCCTCTAAAAAATACGTCCATAAAATATTTTACCTCCTTTGTAACAAACGGTAACATAAAAACCCCCTCTGAGATAAAGGATCCATTTAGACCTATCCTCGTCTCCCCATTTCGAATTAAATAAAATGTTATTTTATTAAAATTTGCGTAAAGTACTTTAATATTTTAATATCGTTTTTAAAAATTGAAGACAATTAATTTAAATTGTACAAATGATCGGCATTTAGATCAGAAATGGTAACTTAATTCGTTCATAATAATATTTAAGATCAGTAATGTAATAGCAATTGGCTAATTCTTAGGGGAGGGGGATCACCATTTTGTCACGAAAATGATACTACAAAAAATATTATCACTTAGCCTTGCTTTCCTTCGTCCGTTATGAGATCATCTCATCCTCTCAAAAGAAGACGCATATTATTGAATGATTCATGAACGCGAAAACATCATGATATTCTTCGTGAATCAGGGAGAGGTCAATGAAACTGTTAGAGCACTTGATATTTCTTGTTAATATTTGCCGAGACAGCTTGGCAGTAATCCTTAGACTGCAATCCTCAGTTTGTAGGGGCACCAGCCGCCACTGTTGTTTGGTCAGACATACTACGCCAGTGAGTATGAGTGTGATCTTCTGATTTACGTATTTTTCTTTAGCTCGGGCGCGATCGGATTTGTCTAGCGAAATGCGAGAAGCACGCGGATCACAGCAGCGAGCCACCGCGAAAACTCTGGCTCCTGTTCTTGCATTTGAGAAGTCGTGATCCAGCGGGTCATGTACTGGCAATCACGATGGGGTGAGGTAGAGAATTAAAAAAAAATGCAAACTCTTTGTTTGGGGACCGTTCATAAATTACGTAACGCAAATTTCGAGTATTTTCAATACCCCTCCCTTGTAACGCACTTCCCTATCTCTATGTAACGCATAGTAACGCTGCCTCAGACCCCCCTCCTTTAGCGTTACGTAATTTATGGATGACCCCTTAATATCCCCTAACAGAGCTATACCCCTACAGAGTAATATCACTAAGATAGTCACGTGACATCCTTCAATAAATATACAGAGCCATCAATTATGGACCAAACTTTGTTACTTCCAGTCGGTTTAGAGCGACCAAGTAGGTTTAGAGCGATCTAAAATAAATTAAATAAATAAAATAAACTCCATAGAATACCCTTGGAGGAAATTTGGACCTTGCTGTGAAGGCATCGCGCCATCGTGGCACTGTGTCCTCGCCCACACGCGGTGGCGGGGGGGGGGAGCGGCGGCGGAGGAGCTGGCGTCCGGCGCGCGACCGACAGCTGGCGTCGCTGGCGTCGCCGCCGCCGCCGCCTCCGGCGCGCAATCAGCGCGCGCGGCCGCGCCGAGCGTCGCAGGCGCCTAACGAGCCGCGCCCTCCGGCCTCGGCCCTTCCGGCGCGCGAGCGCCACCTTCGCCCCGGCCGCCGGCAGCAGGGCTGGGATTTGTGGGTCTCGGCTATTTCTATTTCCTCCTCGCCATCATTCATCGTCTCTTTCTTCTCCACCATCGCCATGTACATCACTTCATCATGTTTCTTTAATCGTATCGTCGTCTGTTTCATCCTCGCCTATTTCATCCTCGCCTATTTAACCCTGCCTATTTCATCCTCGCCTATTTCATCCTCGCCTATTTCATCCTCGCCTTTTTCATCCTCGCCTTTTTCATCCTCGCCTTTTTCATCCTCGCCTTTTTCATCCTCGCCTTTTTCATCCTCGCCTTTTTCATCCTCGCCTTTTTCATCCTCGCCTTTTTCATCCTCGCCTTTTTCATCCTCGCCTTTTTCATCCTCGCCGTTTTCATCCTCGCCGTTTTCATCCTCGCCTTTTTCATCCTCGCCTTTTTCATCCTCGCCTTTTTCATCCTCGCCTTTTTCATCCTCGCCTTTTTCATCCTCGCCTATTTCATCCTCGCCTATTTCGTCCTCGGCTATTTCATCGTCATCGCCTTGTATTTAATCTTTGTCATCGTCTTCTATTACATCATTTTTTTAGTCATAAATGTCGTCGTGGTCTGTTTCATCATCCTCATCGTTATTTTACTGTCATCGTCATCGCTGATTTCCTCACCATCATCTATTGCTCCTTCGCATTTATTCAACATAAGCAATCTATATAAATATCAAATACTACACGAAATATGCCTAAATACAAAACAGGGGAAGTAATAAAACATATTTATATAACATATTAGAGAAAATGGTAGATATCAGGCACGAATTGAAATAAGTATTCAGCATTTTAATATCGCCAAGGAAATTGTATTTGATCACTAAATACTTTTACTTAAAACTATTATTTAAAATATATTTCCTAAAACTTTTTCTAGTTAAAACGTAATTTTTGTTATTTGTTCAAATAAAATAATTCATACTTTCTTGAGAGTACAAATTTCACATTTCGTTTTTTCGGGGATGGAGGGTGGCTACGTTACAGCATTGTCCTGTACCCAAAATAGTCTAGTTCCAGCACTGACTAGACCTTATCGCTATGGTACCGCACGAATTTCTGTTCTGCGACGCATGTTTCATTGTGATTTTTAAAGCGTTTCCCGTCAAAACTGCTTTTAAGGTGCGCTTGATTGGTGGTTTCATTGTATTTTGAATGAAAGCCCTCCTTGAGAAACATGAAAACAAAGTCTTTGTTTTCGAATATCAAATACATTTCCAATTTCATAAATACCCATTGTAACATTCATTTAAGGTGACTCTTGTCAAAACCAGCTCACTCCATTTGCGAAAATGAGTAAAAGACAGAAATCTTCTCGGGTGTACATTAGAGCTCTGCATTGTGCGAAAAAGCAGCCGATCGCCGTTCGCGATCCTCTCTGGCGAGCGTTCGGAGTAAAACCGTGAAGGCGCTTATGGTGCACGCCGCTCTTGACAATCACTTGAAGTAAGGCGTCATTCACAATGCAAACTTAAACGTAGTGTAATGGCGTAAACATAGCAGTAAAATTTACACGTGAAGACAAGCATTCACAATGACGAACGCAAGCTTCGTCGGAACCAATCAGATTCCAAGGTACTGAAGCTTGATCGATTCGTTTCTAGCATGGTGGAAAGATCTTTTCACAATGATTTCTAGCTTTTTCTTTGATTTTCCTATCGATTTGCCTTTGTATATAAATTCGAGGAGCTGTTGTGTTAGTGCTCGCATTTCCTTCATTTTAAAAACAACGAATCTCTTGTACCAAATTTACGAGTAATTCGTCGAACTTAATTTTTGCTGTGTCACGTTAAAGTCACAAGAAAAACGGCTCAAATTCTTACTTTGAATTCACTACTCGATCAAAACCGTTCGCAAAATAATTCCCTACATAACGGTAATGAATTGACATAACCACAAACTACCTGAACACAACCTGAAATCAACCTTTCATTTGCCTGTCGCGAATTTTGTTGTGCATTTGTTTCTTTCATGCTTCTCTCTGAATGGCTTTCGGTAGAATTCCGACGTAAACTTTAACGTAAATGCTTGGAGCTTGCGAACTCTTAAGTTTTCGGTCTTATGTCAACGGTTACGTCAAGGCATTGGGAATGGTCTCGCTCAATAACTCATTTCTAGGTTTTGCGGCTACGTTATGTTTACGTTTAAGTTTGCATTGTGAATGAGGCCTATCCAATCGAGAGGTGGCCACCAGTTCCCTTTCGGCCGCGTTGCGCCCCTGGCTGAGCGCTTTGTAATTTCATTAAATCATTCATTTCATGAACAAAAACAATGATTGAGGAAATTATATTACTGAGACTATTTCACTCATGTCTGTCCGTGTCGTAAGTAGCCAATGGTAAGCAAGGATCTATTCAAATTAAACCAATCCCAGATGTTTATCGCCATCAGTTTGTTTACCTATTTTTATCGCTGTAAAACTTTTTTTTACCTTTTTAAGATAACGATAGCAATTGTTTCACCTCCAAAATAGCTTGTGTGTATCAATATAATTTTAAAATGCGTCGTTTTGGTTATGTTTAAAACTCTGAAATAGAATATATTATTAAAAATTCAGTGCCGAAAAACAGCGAAAAGAACAAAGAAAGCGTGTGGAAGCAATTTCAAGAATTTTGTGAAGAAAGAAAATACAAATGGACAGCACAAACTACAAATGAGGAATTAACACATATTTTAGGTAATTAATGTGCGAAGATTAGATGGTGAAGAGTACAAAGAATATGCTATCAAAACAATGTGGAACGTAACATAAAAAATTATTCAGGAACATACTTTAATGAGTGCACACGTATGTTCAATCCATTCGAAATCGACGAATTCCGCTGCTAATTCATCTTGTACATCTTCCATTTCAAATACTTCCACGGAAGGGCAAGACTTGGAAAACAACTTTCTACAACTTTAATGATTGTGCTTTTAATAAATGTTCTTTTAAGTAGCCTCGTTATTATTTTTTTCGAAAGTTTTATTACCATAAAATTGAAACATATTTGAAATCATTTCCTGCATTAAAATGTTATTCAATGTTACTTGATTATAAGTTATACCAGGAGGCAGTGGTAACTGGAACTGAATGAAAGGTTTTCATTTTTCGGTTGTAATTTTGAGTAATATTTCCCTTTTTCGTAACTCCTGTGATTTAAATTGTCCTTTGAAATCATATAATATGTTTATTCGTGAAATAGTCACACTAAATATCACTCGAAGTGCTGGGCTAGCCGGTAAATTCACTCCTCGCTACGCGAGTCGTGAATTTACCGGCTAGCACAGCACTTCTCGTGATATTACTTATGACTATTTCACTCATGTCTGTCCGCGTCGTAAGTAGCCAATGGTAAGCAAGGATATATTCAAATTAAACCAATCCTAGATGTTCATCGCCATCAGCTTATTTACCTTTTTTTATCGCTGTAAATTCTTTGTTTACCTTTTTAAGATAACGATAGCAATTGTTTCACCTCCAAAATAGCTCTTGTGCATCAATATAATATTAAAATGTGTGGTTTTGGTAATGTTTAAAACTCTGAAATAGAATCTATTATTAAAGATTCAGTGCCGAAAAAAAGCAAAAGGAACAGAAAAAGTGTGTAAAAGAAATTTCAAAAATTTTGTCAAGACAGAGAATACAAATGGACAGCACAAACTACAAATGAAGAAATTAAACATGTTTTAGGCAATATACGAAGATTAGATTGTGAAGAGTACAAAAAATATGCCATCAAAACTACGGTATGTGGAACGTTACAACCAAAATTATTCAGGAAAATATTTTAATGAGTACACACGTGTGTTCAATCCATTCGAAATTGACGAATTCCGCTGCTAATTCATCTTGTACATCTTCCATTTCAAATACTTCCACGGAAGGGCAAGACTTGGAAAACAACTTCCTACAACTTTAATGATTGTGTTTGTAATAAATGTTCTTTTAAGTAGCCTTGTTATTATTGTTTTTTGACGAAGTTTTATTATTATTATTATTATTATATTGAAACATATTTGAAATAATTTCCTGCATTAAACTGTTATTCAAATGTTACTTGATTTTAAGTTATTCCCGGAGACAGTGATAAGTCGGAGCTGAATGAAAGGTTTTCATTTTTCGGTTGTAATTTTAAGTAATATTTCCCTTTTTCGTAATTCCTGTGATTTAAATTATCTTTTCAAATCATGTAATGTGTTTATTCGTGAAATAGTCACACTAAATATCACTCTGAGTGCTGTGCTAGCCGGTAAATTCACTCCTCGCTACGCGAGTCGTGAATTTACCGGCTAGCACAGCACTTCTCGTCATATTACTTATGACTATTAATGCAATAGAGGAGTTCTCGAGAAGGCAAAGGAAGGTAGACACAGGAATTTGACGAGGAGAAATTAAAATTATTTTCAGGGGCGCCTTCAGTGGATTCTGGAAATTCAGAACTTCTTCAAACTCACTGAACTGCTCTTTTTAGCTTCAGATTCCCCTAGTAACCATTCAGTGAGGTAAGAAGAGCGAGAAAATAACATTAAAACAAAGCAGTACCAGAAGATGTTAGGAAATTACAGTGGGGTCGAAAGTATGAAAAAAAACACGTTAACTTAATATACCTTTACGAATAAAGACAAAATAATATTTATTACAATATTTTTCGATTAAATTCTGACTTATTTCACAAATATGTATCAAAAGGTATTTGAAAAACACATAACAATTACGTTTAAAATGTTTTAATGAAAATAAATGATTGATGATGTTTCGCATTATTACTCTTTTAAAATAATCATTTAATGAACAAAAACAATGATTGAGGAAATTATATTACTGAGACTATTAATTCAATAGATGACTTCTGGAGAAAGCAGAGAAAGGTAGACACAGGAATTTGAAGAGGAGAAATTAAAATTATTTTCAGAGTGTTTTATCTAATAAATGCTGACAAAAAGCTGACTCCCGACATTATAAATGCCAGAACTCGTTAAATCATTCACAGATGCGCTCATTCAAACAAAGTCGCTCCAGATAAGGGATTGTTGGTGTCGACAGCGTGCGCGCGCAGGGAAAGGAACAAGGATGAACAGTGGTCAGTGCTCGACCAGAGGCAGTCCAGGGCCTTGCAACTCTCTACCGAAACCGGAGACAATGTTCAAGGGTGCTACTACAGGAGGCGCTAGTGTGGCTGAGTAAAGCTACAGGTTAAGGTCGTCAACATCCACACACAAAAATTGGCTAATTTGTAAGAAATACGAAAAGAGTCTTCTAAATGTTCAATTATTCATGATATATACATATAAGAAACCGCTGAAGAAAGCGATTCTTCGCTAGCTATCTTTTGTAACATTACGCGCATGCTTTCGTCTCGCGAACCTACGCAGCACCCACGCACGTTTGAAGTATCGTTGGCAGCAGTTCGTATTTTAGTTTCTGTTAGGTGATAGAGGAGAGGGCGCCACTGTAAAGGTCTCCACCGGGTTATACGGGGGTTACAGGCCCTGAGGCAGTCGACCACAAAAGGTACTCCAACGTCCATGACCCGGCGGCAGATAGCCGCACGGCTGTGGGCAGTTGTTTCTTCACAGAGTGTAGTGTGGATGCGACATCCACAACAAAACATTGATGGTTTGAAAACTATTTTAGTAACTTCTATCATCAGTGTTCATATGCGGGGGGGGGATGTCACGGTAGTCATATTTATTAATTTATAATTGAGATGTAGCTGGCAAGGCAATGGTAAAAAAAGTAGAACAATTTGCAAACCATTTTTTCATCATTTTATTGAATAATACAAAAATACTCGAGTTTTTATTAAAATTTAGTGTATTTTTCCCTCTTTGCAACTTTGGCTTGAATGTTCAAATTATGAAAACTTGAACATTATTGTATTTTTATTATCATATTTTTAATACAAAAATAAAATATCAACCAAGTACAAACATCGAACTCAAAGCATCGATATTAAAAAACATCGGCTTCAATAAATTGATGTTAATTACATCAATGTTTGCATAAAAATATCGATGTTTTGAAAATAGAAACATTGAAAGCATTGATTGTTTCGATCACCGAACACATCGCTGAATTTGAACTACCCCTATGCGAGGTTGTGAAGGACCACCTAATTTCACCAAAAATACCACAAAAAAATGAATTTTTTAACACAAAGTAATACAACGCTTAACGTCTGTTTTTTTCGTCATGCGTACATCCGGTTTTGATATGCATGTTTTTGTGAATCTGCCCATCAATACCGCACTCGCTACTGTCAACACAAGTGCATTAAGAGATACAAGTGTAATATTAATTACAGAATTACAATCAATCGTGGGTGAACAGACGACGGAGGATGCGTAAGGCAAAACAGTTGTTGCAAACATTAGCTTTAATTAAACGATCTTTCAAAATATTTCTAAATAACTCACAACTCGAATAAAATATCAGAATGTCATTTCTAAGTCTTAATACAAATTTCTGAAACTTAACGCCAATTTTTTTCTCAGCTAAGAAACTTTTTTCAGGGAGAAGCTTTTTGTCATACGACTCATTTCATTTGAGTGAACAAAAACGAAAATACATTTTTATCACTAGCGTCCAAAGAAGATCAGATAGAAAAACGCACTTTTAACCTAATTACAAAATTGCAACTGAGCCTTTTCAATGTGATTTTCTTAGCAATGATTTCAATTCTAATTTAAATTTTAGAAATAGTGTATGCATTCAGAGTCTAATAAACAGGTAGGTAGAGTGGTTTACATCACCATAGGAAAACCCGAAGGATGCACAATATTTTGAAAGAATATTAACATTGTATCAAATTTACAATAGAATTCCTTGTAAAAGCAAACCATTTCTTCAATCATGGAATGAAATAAAAGCAAAACACTGTATTCGTCCGTTTCCTTTTCGCATTTCTAAATAATTTTAATTGTTTTCACAATTTATCGTGTTTAAAAACATTAAATGAGTTGGGGAAATCACGGACACTCACCCTTTCACGAACAGGAGCCAGGTGGCCAACGCCAAGTTGCAAAGCAGTCCAATTCTTCGCGTGAAACCCTTCCCACTCTGAAAACTTCTCCTGCTAGACACAAATAAAATTCTTCTTTCACTTTTCTTTTACAATATCGGCGACCACCAGTTCATTATACGGTCCGCTAACACACGTCACTACGCACACCGCAAAGGCTTGACACCTACTGACGACCACTGGAAACTGTATTATAGTCTCAGAATAAATAATTCATTGCATCTATGTTTACTCCTTGAACATTCATTTCAGAGAAGAACTTCATATAAGGCCCTTTTCTAGAATAAATTATAGATTTGAAAACCAATGGACACTAGTATTATCTGATTGCAGGAAGTATATATGTTTAATATCTCATTTTTTTCTGACTTCGATTGTGTGTGTGTATACTCTCTGAAACTAGTATAGTCATTGGCGCTTACTATGAATACTTCCAACTAAGCCTAATAATGTCAATTTTAAATTCTGATGATATTATTCTTAGAGTAAGTTTTAGTTTGATCCCATTGTCTTTTAGACAGTTATTTAATTTTTATATTTGAAAAAGAATAAAATATGATTTTCTTGGGTATTATTCTTTCTCATACTTAAAATTTAAAGAATTTTCTAAAATAAAATGGGATCGAACTAAAACTTACTCTGAGAACTCTAATTGAGCCACAATTAACTTAACACTTTAATCATTTCGTTTTAATCTGTTAAATAGCTTACATTTTAAGAAACACTTGGGCTTAGGATTGGCAAAAAGAATGAAAAACAGTGAAGTGTTATTTAAACATTGTTAAGAAAATTTCATGCATTCGGTTAGATGATATAAGATGTGACTTTATGTTACGGTAATCTCATTACTTTGTTTATTTTGTGATTTCTTTCAGTTGTTAGAATAACGCTATAGGAAGGTCAAGAAAAATAGACCAACTGAACCGGTATCATTAGCAGCCTCTCTAACAAATGATCTAATACTTCCCTCCATTTTGAGCTATTTTGGATAATATTTTACTCAATTGGGTGAACTAATCATGATTTAAACAAACATGAAATATTAGGTGTTGCAGAATTTATGACAACAGCATCATTATAAAAAGGTAATTATAAGGCGTAGTTTTGTCACGGAAAGACAATTCTACAAAAAGCTTTTTCGACTGCATGCGGCCATCTTCAGTGCCAAAAAAATAAGGGAAATGCCTAAATTACAATTTGTATAATAGAAAAATATAATTGAGGCAACAATTTTTGAAAATAGCTTATTGAACAAAACGAAGATCAAATACGAAATTACAAAGGAACACTATTTGAAATTACAAATGTACAAGGTGAAATAACGGTCAATGAAGATAAATGAAATATATGACAAAATTAAAATTTAACATGAAATAATTTTCACATTGATATAAATTATTATGCTAATAGGAAATAAAATAGACTGAATATAATGAATGAATATATTAAATATACAAATAAATGCAGATGAACATACTGACATACCGATTCTCAATCGGCTGCGGCCTTTCATAAAGACAAATTGGAGTGGATTAATAGCAAAGTCCTGCTCACGCCTGTGGCAGTGAGATGAGTGTTCTATTTGCCAACATATTCTGAAACGAATTCCTTCAGATCTTTCGGAAAGATTCCAAGCATTACCTCATATCATATGAGATACAAGCTCCGTCTTCAATATTTTTTTATTGCTAGGTGATAACAAATGTCAAACTCATATCGTATCATCTCTATGACACTTTCAAATCAATACAAAAACTAATTTAGAAACGTTGGAGTGAATTACATTCTCAACTCTCCAGACATTCTTCGTTTCTAGGTAGATTCTTTCAGATTCAGGCTTCTGACGAATCAGTGACGAAGTCTAAATGCGAATGAAGGAATTTTACACACATATCACACATTTTCAAACCATCATCCATCATACAAATGAAAAGTTGGGAACCATGCGTGTAAATGTAGTACAAGAAGTCACTCAGAATTTCTACCAGTAAATGCCCGTTTATCCGTAATTTTTTTCTTGAGTTATGGACACAAAAAACATTAGTACATTGAACGTACTAACAACTGGTGTATACAGAGATTACAATTTGTATTAATGGTACTTTATTTACTTATTACTCAGCACGTGCCTAAGTCATACAGGCGTTCCAATGATGAATGAATGAAATTATTTGATAGATTTATTGATTGGCGATTCCGGACTCGTCAACTGCTAAGGTTATTAGTCACTTAAGAGTATTGCATGCTTTTATCGCGGGAGGTGGTGGTGATCTTCCCCCACTGGACGGCGAGATCCGGCGCCAACCTACCATCAGCTAGCGGGGTTTCCTCAGGCAGGTATCTCCCATCAGACGGGCACCACCCCAGCCGGGAAAAGCACCCGATTGTGTGGTAGTGTAGTGCAAGTGTAAGTAGGGATAAAGGTAAGACAAGAAAAAGGAAAGAAAGATTGCCCGCGGACCATGATGCGTTTGTTAGCGTACTTCACCGGCAGTCGCCTGGTGTTGATAAGAAAAAACACGGAAAACTACCAATTAGAGCCGAGGACCCCTAGAATTCTCTATCAGACAGCGGGTGAATTCGACCTAGCTGACATCAATGGGCGCCCTGAGCCACTTCAATCAATATGAATGATATTGACTGATAGGTGATTATAACAATTATCTGCTGTATTTCACGACCACCTTTAGTAGAATCCATCCTGTTGTCCATGGGTATTGGTCCATAAATGAAGACAATCTTATACAGTTTACCAACGTTTCAGAGTTTTATTTCTCCATCATCAGGGCCTACTTGGGTGTAGAAAATTACACAAACATAGTCATTGAATTCACAAACATACACGTAGTCCTACATGCAATGTAGGACTAAACGCATGTAGTCCCTGTGAATGAGTCGTTATGACAGCTCTCATGGCTCAGAGTATGTTTGCGAATTGAATGACCATGTTTGTGTAATTTTCTACACACATGGAAGCCCTGATAATGGAGAAATAAAACTCCGAAACGTTACACACGGATATAACATTGTCTTGATTTATCCATGAACATCAGGATGGATATAACAATGATGATGAGCGGCAGAGGAATGAGAGGCAAGGGAGATGGGAGAACCCCAAGAAAACCTTACGCGAACACGCTTCGTCCTTCCGGCGACAGGATTTTCGACACTAGCTCGTTAGCTAGATCGAATTGAGTCGCTGTCTGGAGGAGAACTCTAGTAGCCGGCTGCTCTGATCGGTAGTTTTCCGTGGTTTCTCCGATCAACATCAGGCGAATGCCGGAGCAGTACCCTAACAAACGGGCCACGGACCGCGCGCGATCTTTCTTTTCTCTTCCTTGTCCTATCCTCTCCTCTTACACACACGCTTACACTAACATACACTACACTACCATACATGCCGGGTGACCGGTCGGGAGCTTACAGCTTGTTCCGGCTGGGGCGGTGCCCCGCTGGTGGGAGATACCTGGTTGAGGGGAAACCCCGCTAGTCGACGGTAGGTCGACGCCAGATCTCGCCATCCGGCGGGGAAAAGATCATCGCCACCTCCCGAGAAAAACACGCACTACACTTACGGGACTAATGACCAAAGTAGTTGACGCGCCCGGAAATACGAATCAATCAATCAATAAATAAATAAAAACGCTTCGTCCTCCGCAACTCCACATCGATCGGTTATTTTCGACCCTTTATGATTTTTGTTACCACTAATTTCTGATTTTAAAACTCTTGTCTGGAAAATAGTTATGTACTACTGTTGCTACAATGTTGATTTGATGCTACTCATATTTTTGTACGATATACTTCACTCCAATATTTTGTTGAAAACTATGGAAAACCTTTAGTTTGGCTTGTAAATAGAATTTTAGATGTGAATTATCTACGGTAACTCATAGTTTTCTACTATTACTTACGCGTTATTGGTGTCAGCCTACTGTTTTTTACTGAGATATACTTTGCACATATAATTTTTTATAATTCACATATGCTCTGAATTTTCGTTCCTTTATTCTAATTTAAATGTAATGTGCATGCTTTGTGTTCTACTTTTGTTGCATTCAGTTTTATTGTACTCTGCGTTTATTGTATTCTGCTTTCATGCTTAATTGGTATTCTACTTTTTTCTTCTTGTTTTAAGACTCATTAATGATTTACATTAAATTATTACATACTGGAGTGTCTATTTTCCAGGTTTGATGTAAAACAGGTTTTTTCCTGAATCAAACCTTTTTGTGCAAATGCAAATACATTTATTTGTAAATGTATGTATTTGTATGTATGTATTTGTTCAAATAAAGCTTATATATTATATATCGGCCGGGATTTGTACCCAGAACTGAGCATGAATGTCGAGCCGACCGCTGCCCCACAGGCCACAGCACTGAAGAGGACTGCCTTCCAATTTCGTCCAGGGTCCAAAATTACTCCGCCATCTCGGCCCGACCGCCGCGCGCCGCCGCGCCCTACGCCGTCGCAGCGAGGAATGACAGTTGTAATTAAAAAGTAATTGAACTAATACAGCCCCGCAAACTGGTTCTTCGGAGCGTTCTCAGTTCCCGGGCGATCCAATTTGGCGATAGACGTAATGAAATTAATAGCCCGGACCATTTGCATCCGCGCGTCTGCCGGGCCTACGACGGCGTCGATGGAACTCGGCAGGGCGAGAGGGTGGGGCGGCGGGAGCAGTTGCGATGGCGTCAGCGGTAATGGCTGTGAGGGCGTCGGTCCATTCCGAAGTTGAGGAGAGGTCGCGACTACTGAATATTAAGCATTTAATATTCGTGATTTTATTTTATTTTGTTTCTTCTTCACTATTCAGAGCGTATTTTTATGTAAATTTGGCTAATTTAAAGCTCAGACACCGTATTGGTAGTTTGGTGTTATTACGAAATCATCAGTAGCTGGTGGGAGATTTGCATTTGAGATGGATGACACTTCCGAGGATCTGAAACATCGACCCACCACGACTATCGACTCTCAATATTGCACGAGAAATGAATAGATCATTCCTGTACGATTTCCTAAATAAGAGCGATGAGGTGGATTTGAAATGAGATAATATTTTTAAAAAATATGTAAACACAATAAACGGCTTAAATGATCACATTTCTCTCATTTAAACCAGAAAGTAACTGAAGAGTACCGTAATTCCAAAACGGTGTCATTAGTGAAAAGAAAGAACCAAAGGCCTGTAACTGGGTGGGAATATTTGCTGTAAATATTAGTATATTATATATTTCTTGTTTTGTCGTTAGTTATATGGTTCATGTAAACGAGTGATTAATACAAGTTTCATTTGATCAACACAGTAGCTATTAATATTTACTTTTTAGTATAGTAATTTTATTTAATCATATTAAACAATTTTTCAAAATTCGTCCGATGTTTTCCGTATGGAAACATTTTAAAGTACAGATCCATGTCCCGAGAATTGGCGAATAAAGAAACCATTTATTGTGCTGATGTATCGTGAAAAAGTCGGGCACATTTAGTAGATAATATTTCGGTACGTCACATATCTGAACAGCCTTCCATCTGCAATCATTTATCAACATTCGCTTTCATCATCATTCACATTTATCATCATTCGCAATAAGTAATCTGCTCATTAATTCACTTCCCATAACTTTGCCCCCGTCGGTTTTTGATTCCTTGATTGATGATTCCGGGCGCGTAAACTAAGGAGGACATTCGTCCCGTAAGTATAGTACATGATTTTTCATCGGGAGATGGCGGTAATCATCCCCCTCTGGATGGCGAGATCCGGCACCGACCGGATACCGTCAACTAGCAGGATTTTCCCCCAACCAGGTATCTCCCTCCGGCGGGGCACCGCCCCAGCCGTTACAAGCTCCAAGCCCCCGACCGGTCTCCCGTCGGAGCAGCCGTTGCCGCTCCACCCGCTGACGGGCCAGAAAAGTACTGGCGGCCCCGGAGCATGCCCGGACCGGGCAGGCTGTGGTGCTCGTGCGCGTGACAAAAATGAAAGAGCACGCCGCGAGGCGTCGCGTGACTGGCGTCGCCGTAGCGCCGTCGGCGGCCACCCCGCGCAGATGGCGAATCCAGCCGCCTGGCCGCGACGTCACGGAGGAGCTGGGACGGCGGCGGCGACAGCACACGGCGTGGGAGACAGCGAGAGAGAGCGGGAGGGACAGGGAAAGAGAAGTAGGGAGAGAGAGAAAGGCAGAAATAGAGACAGAGAGACAGAAGTAGAGAAAGGGAGAGAAAGACAGAGAAATAGAGAAAGAGAGAGGGGCAGAAATAGAGAGAGGAAGAGAGAGGGACATAGAGAGAGAAAGAGGAAGGGACAGAAATAGAGACAGAAAGGGATAGAAATAGAGAAAGAGAGAGGGACAGAAATAGAGAAAGAAAGAGATGGAGAGAGAGAAAGACAGAAATAGAGAAAGAGAGAGAAAGAAAGAGATGGAGAGAGAAAGACAAATAGAGAAAAAGAGAGAAAGACATAGAAATAAAGAAGAGAGAGGGACAGAAATAGATAAAGAGAGAGGGACAGAAATAGATAGAGAAAGAGAACGGGACAGAAATAGATAGAGAAAGAGAGAGGGACAGAAATAGAAAGAGAAAGGGGCAGAAATAGAGAGAGAGAGGGAGAAAGAAATAGAGAAAGAGAGAAATAAAAAAGACAGAGAAATAGAGAAAGAAAGAAAGGAAGACAGAAATAGAAGGAAAGAAAGACAGAGAAATATGGAGAGAAACAGAGAGAAAGAGAGGGATAGAGAAAGAAAGAAGGGAAGACCGCAGGCCATATTTCTGAAGAGCCACATTGCAATGAAGATTATAGTATAAACACATGTATACAGAGAGCCAAATTGCTCTATTTATAGGATCTCTATTATCCAACATTTTAGTTGTTGTTCTGTACGTTATATATCAATTTTCTTCAAGATGACATGTCGTCCAGCATGGATTATATCATTTTTTTCCCAAGAGTATAGTTTTTGCTCTGCATGGAGTGTATCACAGTTTCTCAACATTTTAATTGTACTCTGTATATTCACGATCATTGGCGTCGCTTGGCGAAATAAGACGGCTAGAGAGTCTTAGGATAGGAATTTTAGGTTAGGCATCACGGTAGTATGTAAAAACTTGAAAGTTTAACCCAACTACACAAATTTCCAGATTAACATGTGCGGGGACATGCAGTGAACATGTGGGGACCACATGGGGAAACAAGTGGGAATATGGGGAGGAGCATATGAAGAAACATATGAGGAACGAGGGAGAATACGCAGAAGAACAAACGGGTAAAGGTACAAATTATGTAGGGGATCTAATTGGGAACATGCAAAGAAACAACTGTGGTAGGCGGAAAACATGCGGGGTTCATGCATGACACGTGTTGGAAACGTGTGGGGAGAATTGCCCTGAAAATGCTTTGAAAATTCCAGGGAACATGTGAAGAACGTGCGGAGAATATTTGGGACCATATGTTGATAAGGTGGCGGGAACTGCGAGGAACATGCGGGACAACATGCGGAGAACTTGCGGAGCAACATGCGGAGTACGTGGAGGCCAACATGCGGAGAACTTGCGGAGCAACATGCGGAGTACGTGGAGGCCAACATGCGGAGAACATGTGAGTGACTATGCAGCAAGACATGCGGAGGCAAATTAGGTTTCTTTAAGCAATATTCAAAGTAACAAGGACCTTTTGAACCTTCTGTTACATTTCTGACGATTTATCACTTCAATATTCGTACTCCGCAGCACGCATGGGTGATCAGAACTGAGTAGAATCTCGAAATGTACTACGTGAAATTTAAATGACATGTAAATAGATCCGTCATGACGGGACCACAATGATTTAACATTTTAAGGTCTGACCATACGATTCAGATTCAGAGGCTATTTTCACTTTTAAAAATGATTTACAACGTGCGGAAGGTTTGCAGAGGCTAGCGAATAATAACTATTTAAATAATAACAAGAGTTCAACGCGCTGCTAAAGACAACGCATGCATTCTATATTTCCTCTTCAGAAGGGTTCTAAGAATTTTTAAATCAACACTGTCGAATGATTAGACGAACAGTCGCCGGAAATCCTAACGACAAATTCTTAACAATGCGACGTCCCACCAAACCACGCCCACATGACACTCCCCAAGGTCAAACATTCAGCCACTTCCTTTACTTCATCATCGTCTACGACAGTAACTCGAAGAATGCTAGTATTAAACGGATACATAAATAATTTCACAGTTAAGTCACTAGTATTCAAATAGAAGAAATTTGGCAGTTGGAACAATGGAAATTAGGGACAAGGGAAATTAGGAAGAATGACTAAGAACAGTAGAAACTAATGAACGCGGCCGTTTGTCTAAGATGTTTTATACGATAGTGTTTGACATTATTGGTCAGCTTCTAAAGACATTAGTTCCGAATAATGGATGTTCTTCTCTTACCGAATGTGGCGGTGATCTTTCCCCGCTATACTGCGATTTTTCTAACTTTGCCCCTGAAGGCCCGTCTTCAGGATGGAATATGTCACGATATTTCTCGACGTTCTCAGATGTGCCGCCAGGTATCGCATGATCGCGGCCATATCAAGCTGTGCTGTATCAAGCTGTCATGTGACGCCTAGCGCCACAATGGAGAAAGACGCAAAATGCCGCGTGATATTCCATATTGGCCGTAGGGGCTTGAGGGGCAGATTAAAAAAATCGCACTATAGATGGTGAGATCCTTCCCCGATCTACACAACCCCTTGCGGAGTTTTCCTCAACTAGAACTCCCGCCCCAGAGAGATACCGCCCCAGCCGAGACAAGCTCTAAGCTCCCGATATGTGTTGTTGCATAGTGCGTGGGTGTGTGTGAGAGAGGTGAGGATAGGACAAAGAAGAGGAAGGAAAGATTACGCGCGGTCCCAGGTTCCTTTGATAGGTTACTGCTCCGGCATTCACCTGGTGTTGACTGGATAAATCACAGAAAACTACCAATCAGAGCGGCGAGCCTCTAGAATTCTTCTCCAGACAGCGGGTTAGGTGGCTCAGGAAATCAACTGATGTCACTGCAGTGTCTCTGTCCGGGAAGACATAGTTATGTAGCTAGTGTCGCAAATCCTGCAACCATTGGCACTGAGACCCTAGATCCTCCTGGTCAGAGGCACTGTAGTTACATCAAGTAATGCCCTGATCAACCTAAACCGGCCAATTGGGGAATTTTTTTCAGTCCTCATATGTAAGATATGCCCCAAAAATCGTTCGATACTAATTTTGTGCACACACGAAGGCCACTACTTTTCAGTACTTTATTAGTATTGTACTCTGGATAAGTTATATTTATAACTCGCCTCAAAGTCTGTTGTCAGAAAATGTTAAACTTGTGCGCTGAGTTTACATATATTTTCCATATCGCGCGGACTTGGGCAGGCGAGTACGGCGGAAGGTAAACCACTCACAAGAAATGGGGGATACTATCAACTTTCTTTAAAAGCATGTAAGTACAAACATTTTTTTCTCAGAGAGAAAGAAAACTAATAACTAAAACAATAACTGAAAGCACTGGAAAATAATTTATAAGAAATCAAAATAAAAACACTAATACCAATGGGAGCTGGTGTCATGCGAAGAGGAAGAGAGAAGCTTCAAAATTGACGTATGCCGAAGTAACAGCCAATGTTTGCAGCTCCAGGATCCACACAATCCACAGCGGCCTTTTTACTGCTGCATTAACACTGCCGCTAATAAAATACACAATTATTAGAAATTATTTAATAAACATTAGATCTACGAGTAATCTAATTTTAACTTTAACTACTTGGTTGATTGAGGTGCCAACGTTTCGGCCGCCATTCTGCGTCCTTCCTCAGGGCGAAATGCCGGCTTGCCTCAGGGCATTTCGCCCTGAGGAAGGTAGCAAAATGGCAGCCGAAACGTCGGCACCTGTGCCTAGGACGCGGCGTCTCCCGGACGCGGGGTCTCCCGGCGTCTCTCCGGCCGCGCAAGCCCACTCTCTAATTTCACCTTATCTCAACATTTCCGAACGTACAAAATCCCGAATTTCCATCTGCAAAATTTCAGAAGTTGGTAACAGCCCCATCAGAGCTTTAAATTCAAATTCCTCACACTTTTTCACAAAGATTCTTTACATAATACACAACCCGAGGAAAATAGAACTTATGCCTATTTTTAAAGAGAGATACCTACATTCAAAAGCGGATTGCGCCATTCCGCCCGCAGTGGACGTAGTAGGTGCGAAAAGGCGCAGAGCTGGCAGATGACTTCGCGTCAGCGCCAGTAAATCAAGGGCGTTGCGCGGCGCGGCCGTCGCGAGGCGAGGGTCGAGGGGCGTCGCGACGCCTCCCATCGCGGCTGCGTCGCGTCGACGCGCGGGCCCCGTAAATCGGGCGACGATGACAGACCACGCCCCCATCGGAGTTATAAGCGGACAGCTGGAATCCTCCTGGGCACGCGCGGCAAAGCTTGATTCCGCTGCGCACACACACACACACAAAAAACATATCCCGCTTGCGCTGTATACAGTCGACTCCGGTTATAGTGAACTCGGATGTAGTGGACCCTCGATTATAGTGAACATAAGTCACTGGTCCCGTTTCACTTACATTACAAACAAGCACAAGAAGATTCGGTTATAGTGAAACTGAACCTCGGTAATAGTAAATGAAGGAAGACAGTCCTGGAAATTAATTGGATCTCTTATGTTAATTGAGGATTAAAAGGGCCTTTAGAATGTTGCACGGTGTTCCAACAGTGCAAGAGCCATTGAAAGGTTTCAAGAATGCATTACGATATTTAGAGATAGAGGACAATGAAGAATCTAATATGGAGAGAGCACGAACTTTGGAGAAGAATCTAGAAAAATTATTAATGAAAAATGTACGAAGCAAACAATTGAAAATAATTTATTTTTTTTAAGTACGAATAAAGATATTGAAATTTTCAGTTCGTGCTCTTAATGAATTTTACTGTATATCTATATTAATAAAATCAATCATTGTGGAGAAATTCCATTTAATTTTGACATCATCGGATACAGTGAACCTCGGATATAGTAAACCAAACATGTCAGTCAACTGTAATCTCCTATTCTTGATTAATTGATTATTTCCGGTCATGTCAACTGCTTTGGTCATTAGTTCCGTTAGTGTAGTGAATGTTTTGTGCGGGAAGGTGGCGGTATCCCTCCCCCGCTGGATAGTGAGACGTGGCGCTGATTGATTGATTAGTGTTTCCGGGCGCTAGGGCACTATTCCCGTAAGTGTAGTGCGTGTTATTGATCGGGGGGGTGATAATGATCATTCCTACTCGATGGCGAAATCTGGCGCCGGCCTACTCGACAGTTTGCAGGTATTTCCCTCTCCAGGACTCTCGCCCCAGCCGTGACAAGCTCTAAGCTCCTGACTGACCCTCCCGTCGGGTGTGGTAGTGAAGTGCCTGAAGTGTACGTGTGTGTGTATGGGGAGAGGGCAAATCGCGCGCGGTCCGAGGCCCGTTTGTTAGGGTACTGCTAAGGCCATTACTTGGTATTGCTTGGAGAAAGCACGGAAAACGACCGATCAGAATAGGCCTACCCGACCGCTAGAATTCTGCTCCAGACAGCGAATGAACTTCACCTAACTCTACAGCTAGTGTGGAAAATTCGCCTCCGACGGGACTCCACACATGAGACCTCCCGGTCAGAGTCACTGCACCAACATTTCCGATCCCCCTATTCGAGTCGGCGGAAGTAAGGAGTACGGAATGCATGTGGGTGGAAGGATGAAGTGTTTTTTTAACACAGGCTATATAAATGCTGCCGCCTTCCACATCATATTATTTCTTCTTGCCAGTCTCTGATGTCTATATTCAACTCTAACATTTAACACCGTGGTAGACTTTGTCCAAGAAATATTATACACCGTTCAATGACACTGAAAATAATCCGTGTCCCTAAAATGATGGTTGACTCTTTAGATATTGCATTGATAGACGGCAAGATTGGTAAACATTATTCATCAATTCGGGAATGAATTTTTTTATAACATGATTTGATTTGTAGATTAATAGTGATGTATTATATATATATATATATATATATATATATATATATATACATATATACATATATATATACACATATATATTAGGGTATCCCTAATTATCCGACTTTCAAATTTTTGACCGCTCACCCTCCAATTTTGTTCGAATGACCTTAAAACATGCATATACAAAATTTTGTTGAGATCGGAGCATTCTAACCCGTGCCGACTTGAGCGCGCATTCGCGTGACGGACATGACAGAGCTATCACCAACCGCTGAGTCAGGCCCGAGCACAACAATGTATGATTTTACTCGAGCGTGTCACGTGTGTTTAAAGGTTGCTAATCTAACAATGTCATGTGTAAGTGTCATATATAGTGCCGAAGAAAGTGTTTTTAATAGGAGATAGTATTAATTATTTGTATAAAACTCCAAATAACTGCACACGATTTACCATGAAATAAACAAGTGCTTGAAGTTTTATTTTATAACATATAGGAAATAAAATGAACAGTTAGTGGAAGCGCTAAACTTGTGGTTCGTGAGTGCATGATATTTTGGAAGAAAGCAAGAATTCCGACACGAGCAAATCAGCATTGTTTGCAAAAACTTAACTTGTACTATTCGGAGTGAAGAAAATTACAAAAAACGCAAGCAAGTGTGAAGATATTTGGAAGCACCGTGAAAAGTTTAGGAATAATTTTTACAATCTATTTGATATTGCACATCCGAATGCTTTACAAATAATTACGTTGGAAGAAGACAGGATGTTTTTATTTCGGTAGAAAGAGACAGGATGTAAAAGCTATCTTGCAGGACTAGACGAACATCTCGCGGATAGAGAAGAAAGGGTGCAACAAAGATCAATACAATAAGAAAAAAGATTACAAATTCTTTGCTGATACAACTGCAACAAACACTTGACGTTTTGAAGGAGTATACGTCTTTCTTGAAGAAAATTTGGACAGGGCATCGTTCTTTCCGTGCCGTCATCACATATTCAAACTTATTTTACAATGGGTGTTTGAATGTAAAATACGTAATGTAGCAAGCAATCCTGACCCCATTTTTCAGAATTTTAAGGAAATCTAGAAAAGATTTAATGCCATTAATTTTAAAAGTGGCAAAGAGAATATGGGAATGTTCTTTAATGAGTCCGAAATTAAAGAAATGTTGGACTTTAATGAAAGTAACAAACTAAAGATACATTTTCCCGGGGTAATGCATCTAGCTCGATAGATGGCAAGAGATATTTAATATTTGAAACATTTCTGCTAAGATCAGAATCTAAACTATCTCGTGTAATAAAAAATTCCTTAAATAATATCTCTCTGTTGATTGTAATTGTTTATGTAAAACCGTGGCTTTAGGACAGTGCAGCTGTACAAATTCCTCATCAAGATGCTTTATAATGCTTTAAATTTCAAGATGCTTTATCATCAAGATGCTTTAAATTTCTAAACTCGCTTGAAAGGATAGATTCCATAATTTCAAAAGCATTTAAAAATGTCGACACCGTATGTATTTTTGTCGTACCGCTTTCTGATGATGAAGTAGACGTTAAGAATCAAAATCAAAATGTTAGTGAATTAAGCCTGAGTAAATCTACACATGGATGAGTATTATATTTCTTTTTGTGAAAAATTGGATAGAGAAAAATATGGTAAGCTCAATTGTATCCCGATGACCGTTCTTTAATTTTAATTTCAAGCAGCCCACTTCGGACCACGCAGGGATGCTGAGAATACAGTTCATCACGGGGGATCAGCATTAACCTGGATCCAATTGTTACTCCCTAGGGTTGTTACCTCTAGATATGGAAAATGGATGATGATGATAGTGAGGGGTGAAAGGACACACATATTACATACACAAATACACCCACACCCGAGGCGGAACTCGAACCCACGACCCTGCGGTGTGAGATCGCCACGACACCACTGCTTTAGCGATTTCGGCCACGGGGCCGGCCAGTTCTTTAATTATTAATTTGTTAATATACAATATATCTCCTAATTCACGTTAATCTTAATTTCATTAAAACCAATAGCCGAATTTGTGTCAACCAAAAGCAGATATGTTCTCTTGCTTGAATTTGTGTCCACCAAAAGCAGATATGTTATCTTGCTTGAAGGTGGATACTAGTTTTATTCAAAACTGTCCTTTGACCCGGTAATGCAACTCTTCATATTTAGAAGCTAAAAGGATATTTATAAAGTAGAAAGCTGTGAATGACTGCACTGACAGGCCTATTGAATTAATGTAAGGTTTTCATGTACTACTGGACGACTTTCATGAGGCGCGAAAGCAATTTTTTGTGTTGTTCAAGAACATCGTTCACTGTACGCATATTGCAAGAATGGAACACTGAAAAAAATTATCCACAAGAAAAGTTAAAACTATAACACAGTTTAAAGATTGAAAATGAATTACATTGTAATATAAAATTATATATTAAAAGTGTATCAGTAGTTTTCCATTGACTTAACCCAACAAAACCAATGATACCTAACATTCAAATTTCGCGCTCAAATCGGCACGTGTTAATATCAACATATTGAGATGAAATTTTATTTTCGAGTTAATTTGACCAAATGAAAAATATTTAAGGGATGAGCCCAAAAAAATTGCAAAAAACTCTTTTCGGACAATATAAGGGACACCCATATATATATATATATATATATATATATATATATATATATATATATATATATAATCGAGAGAGAGAGAGAATTTTTTCGTCACTACAGAAAATTAGTAAATCCTATATTTCTGAATATGTGTCGACGGCTTCGTGTATGTGTGGGGGGGATAAAGAACTATAACTCCCCTCTCCAGATACGGCACTGAAAATGAAAAAATATTTAAAAATAATACACAGAAATGAATAAATGTATGAAATATGGACGTCCTTGATATTGCAGTATAAAATAATATAGTTAGTGAATTTGATTATTGTTCGTGCTATTCTTTTTTCTAATCTAAGTGTCTGGGAACTGAAGGATGTGTTTCCTCAGAATATTATATCTATTTCATGCGAAAATGAACATTCGCGAGATGTGTGCAACGAACAGTATTAAGGTTAACTGAATTTGAAAGAATTCTCAAGGCATACCATAAAGAATTTATTTTTGCGTTCAATTTTAAATGGACGTTCCAGTTGAGAAACCGTGCAGAAATTGTACTTCTCCCATAGTACATTTTATTATTTTTAACTATTTTTGACGTTAAATATGTTTAAATGAATTAAGTCCCAGAAATTTTCTTACCTTAACATTAGACAGGCCTAACTGCACATCGGTCATTTTAAATAGAAATGTTTTATTTATTACATGTCGGGGTATACATCTATTATTGCTAACCACTATTCACCTTCTTCATTAAGGGTTAAAAACTCAATGTTCCGCTCACATCTCGAATTATTACATTAAAATAATTATTTATGATACGAGTGGTAAAAGTGCCATTTTATTTTGACTTGAAATTGCAATATTTTCCACCCAGCAGGTCAACACAGAAATGAATAGCCTCTCTGCGTTCGTTTTGGTGAAAACCGAATCTCAAATGTCTCAACAGCGCAGGGGATTGATGTAATTGTGAGAAACATCTTAGCGAGCTTTATGTATAATTTTCCTGTCTTGACCATGTTATTATTAGAGACCGCAAAAATATGTAGCATTAAACATCAAAATCTGCACATAAATATGTAAAGAAAACAGGAATATATAAGAAATATGTAAAATTGGATAAAATATGTAATATTAAAATTCTCTTATTAAAAACCATTTACATAGCAAGAAATTACATTTAGAAAAACTGCTCACTTTACATCATACAACTTTCTCGTTCTTCTAGTAAAAGATTAATCCATTGTAATCCAGGATCGTTGTTTAGCAGCCGGACTAATCACAATAGAATCCATCGCACAAACTGGCGAGATCTACGACCAGCAAACATACACTGAAGCATCTTCATCGAAGTGTCACACGTCGGCTATCGCAAATTGTTCCCGGAAATTGTTACAGATCACAAAATGCGGTGTCAGTGATATTTTGGACACTTAGATTTCCCCAATAATGTAGGGAAAATGTCGATTTAAAAAACATATTTTAAAAAATGGAATTAAATTGAAGAAAATTGATAAAATAAAAAAATATATTGTGAAAACAGCAAAATATATAAAATATGTAATATAGTACTAAATATGTAAAAATATGTAACAACAAATTCGATATTGTTAGGAGGGCTATGATTCGCCAAGATTAGAATTTTGAGAATGGTAAGTATAAAGACAAAAAAGATGTAATTACGTAAAAATCCGGTCTCTAGTTATTGTATTCACTAATTATGGCTGCAAAATGAAGTAGATTATATTTTTACTAATAAAAAACCTTCACCATTGCCCCCGCCCCAACCACCGCGCCCACACCACCACCACCGCTCCCACCACCCAGTCGCCGCCCTTCCTCTTCGTCTATTATCACCTCCTGCCGCCTTAGCCGTGGCTGCTGTCTCGCTGTCCTCGACGACCCATCCCAGACCCCTTCAGACGGCTGTGCTCCTCGGCGGCACATATATCATTGCGACCAGTCTCCCACTGCTCCGCCTTCTGTCCACACTCCGCAAAGGTGCAGTGACGAACGCTTCCTGCCCTCGATGACGTGTTAATGCCACTGAATTTATGCTCTCCTAGTAGGTGGCAATGTATATCTGGCAGGCACATCTTTCAATCATTTTCACTGGAATGGTGATCTTTGCTTGTCTTTCATCCCTCTCCATTTCTACAGAACGGTCGTCATCTCTAAAACATGGTCAAAGTATTGGGGATTTTTCAATAATACTGAACCTTATGAGTATGATACGTACTCTTCGGCTCAACATTATGTAAAATATTTAATTTCAAACGACAAGGGAAATGAAATAGGTTTAAAACGAGGTAAATCAGTACCTGTGTAATGGTAATATTGGATTTACTTTACATTCAGTAGTTATTTTCATTTAATTTGTAATTTGAAAATAGAATTAGTTCACATTTCTGTAATTTCTAACATCTTTTGACTTTCCTTATTTTATGAAGTGATTTTACTGAGGAACATTAATCGTTGTGTCGTATAATTCTGTATAAATCAGTTTCAGAGGGGCAATACTAAGAAGGACTATAGAGGACCAGGGTCCTGACAATGTGAATAAATGGAAATAAACTAGGAACTGACAATGCGTTTTACTTCTTGACTTACAAACGACCTTTCAACAGGTTCATGTCGAAATTTAGCCTCATATTTTAAGCTGGGAAAGTATTACTATTATACAGATAAATTATTTCAATACATTTCTCTCACTGTAGGCACGGCTGCACAAACCCGCGCGAACGACGATTTGCGTCATGAAAAATGTGGAACTTCTTCTTTTTCTTCAGTAATTTTCAGTGCGTGACGGAAGCTCATTTTTTAACAGTATATATAAAGAGTGAATATCTTTCAACGGAGGAAAATCAGGACAGATTTCCATCTCAACTTGTTGCAAGGTCCGTTGTTAGTAGGGAAAGGAGGTAAAATATATTGGTTTTTAGTCTAGGATAATGAGCGTTCAATGTAGATGAGAATAAATGAAGAATCAAAAGTCACTTAATGACCCAAATCTTCACAAATGAGCTTTTTTGATTTTGATTTTGCGTACCCAAACCGAGGTACTTAGGGTGAGGAGTCATGGACAGGGGAAGAACGATTAGAAAGAAGTCGTGACGGAAAAAAGGCCTGGGTGAGTCGGGGAAAGGGACGGGAAAGAAGATGTGGGTCGAGAAGGCAGGCTAGATAGTAAGGGATAGGGAAGTAGGTAGGGTAGTTCCTAGATAGGGAAGTAGTAAGTAGGCACGAGAACGGAAGAGTTGCAAATACGGAAGAGTTGCTGCTGCCAAATACGGAAGAGTTGCTGCTTCTATTCTCTCTTAAATTTCGAAGTTATTTCCATGTTCGGATCACTTTCCAATGCCAGTGGCGATGGCGGTGCGGTGGCGGTAGTGTGGGGGCGGCGGGATCGCGGGTGGAGGCGGTGGCGGAGGCAGGGACAGAGGCGTGGACGGCGGCGGAGGCGGGGACGGGGGCTGTGGAGGTGGCTTTGGCCGCAGCGTCAGCGCAACGACAGAGATGGATGTCGACAGCGATTTCGTTGCGGCAGTAGTGACGGCAGCGGCGTGAGTGCGTTTGCGCGGCGCGGCGTGGCCCCGCCCCCGCGGCCCCGCCCCCGGCGCGCCCCGCCCCCGGCGGCTGCGCGTTGCGCGTCCGGCCGCCCGCGCACGGCCTGCGCGCCGCGCCGCCACGCGCCGCGCCGCGCCCCCGCGATCGATGCTGCGGCCGCCGCCGCGCCGATCGGAGTGGAGCGCCGGGAGGCGCGGCTGCGCGTGCTCGCGCGCAACAGTGGCGCACAGCGGTGGCGGAGCGTGGGTGGCAGCCCCAGAGGCGTATCTACGGTATGGCAGACATGGCACGTGCCATGGGCGCCACTCACAAGGGGCGCTGTTTAGAGTATACCCGCTAAAATAATAACGACAACCCTAATTTGAAATAACTTGACTGGGGTGCAAATTCTACGTTTGCCAGCAGCCCCTGATTACCTAGATACGCCTCTGGGCAGCCCCCGCCGAAGATGAACATTATTAAGAACTCTTTACGTAAACAAATCTACAACTGTATATAAACTAGGTAAGGCCCAAAGAGGTGCGCTGTATAGTTTCACGTTAGAAATAAGTTAGTTTTTAATTGGTATGTTTAAGATACCGCCCTCCCCTATCTCCATAAGCCTACTCGGCTGGGGAACTACATGTAAGCGCAAATTTGAATAAATTCCCGCCCCTCCCGTGTAACTGGAAAATTGAAAAAGCCCCCGCAGCCGCCTTCTTTAGGTATTTCAGTGCAAAAGACTAAAATATACAAGCTTCAACAGTGTAGCAGATAGTCAAACATACAAAAACATCAATAAAAAGCATAAATAAAATATTTAATACATAGTTGAATACGTACATGATAATTAAGATACGTATAATACATAATATACATAATACGTATAATATATATATATAATACATAATAATTATAATACGTATGATACATGATAATTAAGCTGCGGATTTTTGCATATTTGCCGATTTTTATCCAATTAAGAACGCAGTATCTTAGGTTCCTTATTCATTTTGAAGCATTAGGTGTATTAAAATACAATACTACTAATGTCTCAAAATGAAAAAGTAACCTAAAGTACTGCACTTCTAATCAACGCCTTATAGAGAACGATGTATTGATTTGTATGCGTCTCTTACAGAAGAGACGGTTCAAAAATCAAACTGGCGTAGTAGTTCATGTTCTGGTCCATAGAGTGCACAAATGGGACTATCTTCTTCGAGCAGACTACCTCAGGATGACTCCGATGCCCTGGCATTTCGTGTACCTTTCCTTGTGTTTAGCACATGGAGAGGCAGGGTACGCCGTGGGCGTCAGGTTTCCCCTCTTATTCCTTCAGAGATCTCACGACTGCTTTAAAAGATGTAGATGAGTTTTTGATAGTTTTAACATCGATGTTTTAATTTTGAACATCAATAATTCTGTGGTCACGGGGTAAAAGTTCTTAAGTCAAAAATCTTAGTTTGGAGAAAACGAGGGTTAGATTCTCGAGCCACCGCTTGTTCCTATGGTAAACGCTATTTCTTAATGTTTTTTTCTCGTTAAGGAGGCAACATTTGAATTCGGTCGTTTTACTAAAATAAAATATAGATTCTTAACTTACAGTTTCAGTACTTAACCCAATTTTGCCAAAAACTGACTTAAGAACTTTTACTCACTGTGACCACAGAATTGGTAACATTGATGTTTTGTTACCGATGTCGCATCACTAAATGGCACCACCAATAGAATTCCGCACCGGCCGCCACTGCTGGTTGCATGTCTGAATCGCATTTAGCCACTGTCGGGAGGAGAATTCCAGGCGGGTTGTCTCATGAGTATCGTTTGTTATCATTTTGCGTGATTTCCTCTTAGCAATACGAATCGAATGCCGGAGTAGTATCCTAAGAGACGGACTTCTGATCACGCGTAATCTTTCTTCTCCTCTCCCTTAAACACACATTTACATGAACTGCACTTCCACGCATGCGCCGGTCGGGAGCCTAGAGCTCGTCCCGTTTGGGGCGATGCCCTGCTGGATCTCACGTTTCTGTGAGGGAATAGCACCCCACTTCTGGAATGTAACATGCATTACACTTAAGGGATTAATGAACGAAGTAGCTGACGCTCCCGAAATCAAACGTACTACCTAACCCACAGCCCGGCCCACCGGACTTTTCTTCCGTATATTTAAGATATCCGAACTGCACAGCTAATCCTACAAATCTCACGAAATGCCGCCTCGGAGCATCTATTCTTACTGAGAATCTTCATAGTAACTGTTTTGGGAACAAGGGCCATCAATGCGAGAAATGCGATTAAACGAGGTGAAGGTAATGAAATTAATGTACTTAAATGTCAAATGGATTGTACGTGTACTAACGCAAGTACAGATGCACTATTTAATATGTACACGATACATTAATTTTCCAACTTTTTGTATGTAATGAGGCATTATAAAATTAATATACTTACAGGGTAAACTTTTGTACACCATATTCTAAATCGTAAATCTGTCAGAAAGGAATCCATCTAAAGATCGAGAAGATATACTGCTATGTTCTATTAAATCAAAGAAAATCATATTTTTTCTTGCAGAATTAGAAATAACTCTATTACCTAGCGATACAGACAAATATCTACATAAATTACTACAATATCCAAAGTAATGTATAATTAAATGTAACATTATCATACTTCTAATAATTTTCAAGTTTTAAACATCTCATTGATGCTTCGCCCATGATTTCATCGTTTGAGCTGACTAAATCTCTAAGTCTTCTATCATAGTATTTCAAAATTATTTCAAGAAGATAATATATTCAATAGCAAATTTTACAAGATCTTAAAAACTTGTGATCCATTATCGACATCATATCTAACGATTAGAAAAAATGCAAATGAGCTTTAAATATGTAAAGAACGGGGAGAACTCCTTAATACATTAAGAATGCTTTTCAGAGGCGTAAAACTGGAACAACCCGAAATTTTATATTCTGATCGAACTGGTTCTAAAACGGATCAATGTGGGAGCTATTATTTGGTTCTTACGCGTCATGTGCAGGTTGAAGCACTTACGATCGGCGGACAAAACAGGTTTCGCGGAATCAGACATTGAGGAGATATAAAACCCCTCAGTCTTAAATTATTGGGTTTCAAATTCTCAATTTTCAACTATTATTATTACTAGACATCGGATGTTTAGGGAAATGCCTATTTTTTTTCTAGCAAACTTATTTAAAGGCTGATAATATATGTGCACGAATCATGACAAAAGATGACATATGACGAAGTTGTATAATGCTTATTTTTGCTTATTTTATCATAAATGACTTTTTTTGCATAAATGCCTTTTCTTTAGAATTATTGCACGTTTTTGCCTTTATGTATTATTTTTATACGCCATGCTAAGATATCAGAAAATCGGTCAACCTGACCATTCATTACCTTCAATTCACATTCAATTTACCTTCAATTTACATTCAAACCTTCAATTCACGTATTTGTATTTTGAAAGACGAGAGAATTCCTGAAAGTATACCAACATTTTTTCTCCATTTCCCTATTTCATAAATACTAGCCATGTTCTTAGAAAATGGTGGATTGACAATACACCGAGGTGTATTGTTTTGAGTGGAAATAAATGTAAATTCTCATAAGGTTTCAGTGTTGCTAATATTGGACTTCTAAAATATATGCCAGACACATCAGTAAGTGTTCAGTAATCCTTCTCTGTATTCAAACTGATTTTGTTTCCCAATGGTTGCAAATTAGAAATTGCGATCCTTGAAAAGTTACTGGTAATATATTGCAATGATAATAGAATGTAGAAGAGTCGTTAATATGTATGGACTTTTACAAATAATTTTTAATTTTATTGTAAATGTGATTTATGACAAAGCCTTTTTCTCCTTATTCTTGAGTGCCTTTTTAGGCACCTAAAAGACGATTTTTTAGTGCCTAAACATCCGATGTCTAGTCATCAAAGTACTGTCTTTAGTTATGACAATTCTGTGATCACAGGGTAAAAGTTCTTAAGTCAAAAATCTTAGTTTGGAGAAAACAAGGGTTAGATTTTTAGCCACCGCTTGTTCCTAAGCTAAACGCTATTTCTTCATGTTTTTTTTTTCTCGTTAAGCAGGTAAAATTTGAATTCGGTTGTTTGACTAAATATAGATACTTAACTTGTAGTTTCAGTACTTGACCAATTTTGCCAAAAATTGACTTAAGAACGTTTACCCCGTGACCACAGAATTGTTTCAGTTGACGCCTGGAGGCCGATGCCATGGCTACTGCGCCGAAGCGCTGCGCCGCGCTGCGCCGGGCGCCCGTGCGCGTCCTCGTCAGCAGGAAGCGGGAGGCTGCGAGGCGTTGCCATGGGAACGCGGCCGCGGAAGACTTCCGGCCCGGCTTCGTCGGCAGGAAACTCGAGACCGCAGCCTCCGGCGTCGCCCAGACCCCCCCCCCCCCCGCGAGCTTCCATAGTACGATTTATTCAACTCCACTCCTGACAGCTGGTGACGGTTTCATCCAATCGGGAGCTTACATGTCGCTACAGTGACGTCACTATGATGGCGTTCAAGTTCCCGATTGGATCAACCCGTCAACAGCTGATACCTGCCAGGGGCAGAGTTGAATAAACAGCAGTATAAAGGTCGGTATACACAGTACAATTTTTGTTGAGATTGGACGTGCAGAAAACGTGCAATCCAGACTTCACGATTTCTGCATGAAAACGTTTGAGCGTGTTCGTAATTTTTCATGCAAGAAGCTAACAGTTTGGCTCAAGCGCCTCTAGCGGAAGAATCGTTCACGAACAGATTTGTTTACCCGACGCGACGGTAATCGCCCATTTCGATTTTGTGGTTTGGTGTGGCGAGGTGCGATTGTGTGAAGTGATATTGTGACAAACTAGCTCTTTTCCTATTGTCGTATTCGTATTTTTCGTCTCTAGGCTCCTCAATCTTAATTACTACTTACTAACGGTCATCCAACCTGAACGCATGGACAGACCGCCCAGCCAGATCGCCACTGAAAGTCCTCAGACGGCGCAATTCAGTTGTTTTCCAGTAGAACCCCTAGCGGCGTCTTGAGTCATTTCATGCACAATTTCTGCAGAACACGTACAGACCGTGTATGCGCGACGTTTGGTTTTTATACTTCTAGTTTAAGATCTAGACGTTTCTGTACAGAAACTGAATGAGAAACTGCACGAAAACAGTACCGCGTATACTGGCCTTTACACTACTGGGCGGGGGCGCCCTGAGAAAACCAGGGATCTGGGGCAGTTGATAAACGGGGGTCCATTTCTAACAAAAAATTTCCTCCGCCAACAATTCAGAAACAGAATTCGTTTCTCCGTGCATCAGAAATAATTAATAGCGTTAAATTTGGATTACAGATAATTTTTTAAAATTTCTTTTGATTAAAGAAGAAATTCGGGGCCACAATTAAGTCGGGCTTTAGGGCAAGCTGCCTTCCTTTTGGTCGCCCCTACTAGCAAGAACTAGTATTGCGACATCGAAAGCCAAACATCGGTGCTCAGAATTAAAACATCGATGGCACATCGTCCAAAATGTAGCGATGTTTCTAAACGTCGATGTTTTAAATCTGATTTAGTAACCTCTAACAATCAATTCGTGTGCAATAAAATTTAATTTGACAGTGACCGTGTATATTCATTTTTAATTAAAATATAACTGAAGTCAAACGTCTCTCCATGTGCGAAATAGGACGAAACGCGAAGGAAACACAAGGGTATCAGGATCATCGCGGGTGAGGGATACTCTGCTCCATGAAGGTAGTGCAAACAACGTTCGTGTGGTTCGAACACATGAATAGACAGTTGTATAGATACATTTTTATAAGATGGGACCTCTTTGACGTCTACTGCTTGGATTCTGTTGACAATATAACTGCGGGTTATGTCCATGCACTCAATTCGTCAATGCGTTCGTTTAGTTAGCTGGTTAGAAAATGGTTTCCATCTCCATCTCTTGCAATGCCATCACTCTCATCGCTTGCAATGCCATCACTTGGCCTTTCTAAGAGTAACTCTTCTATACCACCACTTCTTATTTCGTATTTTGACTTTTACAAAATTGTGATTACAGGAATGTTTTATCCACGAATAAATCATCAAAACGTAAAAATATCGATCTCAAAACATCGATGTTCAAAAAACATCGACTTCCGACTTCCATGTTTAAAACATCCATATGTTTTTAGAAACTTCAATGTTTTGGAAACGTCGACACCGATGACGCATTCCTAGTGGGAATGCGCAGCACATCGAAACTTGTCCTCCTCTTAAGAATTAGTTTAGGATTGGTAGTATTGTTTAGGACATTGCCACGTTCCACGTAGATTCCCGTTCCCCGGTACATCTTACGGGTTTAATTCAGAAATGATTGGGTAAATGACACTATTGAAATTCCCAAATTGAAGAATGCTCTAAAAATAGAGCCCGGAAGTTCTGACATTTATTTTACCTAAAATAGACAAGCAAAAGGCATTTATTTTTACTAAAATAGCCATGCAAAAAAGACATTTATTCTACCTAAAGAAGAGCTTAAAAAAGGAAACACAAAAGGTTTTAGCTTTCGACGGTACTATTACTGATTTTTGTATTAAAAAAACCGTATTTGGCATTTTTGGTCAGTTTTGTTTTTATTAGCGATTAATATAGTGTTTAATTATATTGCAACTAGTTTGACATGTACATACCGATTATTGATTGTTTTTAAATTTTCAATTAAAAAAATAAAATTATTATTTGAAGGCGTTTAATTGTTTGATTAATTTTTAGTAAAGTGGTAAAAATATCTAATCTCAAAAATATTATTGTTGCCAGTAAAAAGGGAAACCTCAAAAATATTTTAGCTTGGGGCCTCGAATATAGTTAATCCACCGGTTGTGCCTAGATAAATCCACCGGTAGTGCGTTAGTCCCTAGATAGAGAGAGCAGCGCAACCGCCACCATTTAATATCCTCTCACCCGATAGCTCCACCAGGCAGTAATCAGGAACTGAAGGAAAATTATAACAATTTGTGACATTGTAATGATTTTCAAGAATATTAATGTAGGTTTCGCATAGATTCATGGTTCTCAGCACACAGAATACCACACAGTTCCATTTCTCCTTATAAATGGTGGGGTTGGTGGAAGAATGAAATACACTACTCTGTTCTAAGAACTCTTAACGTGTAGGCACCAGATATACCATTTTCGAGACTCCCAAACTTAACTATTTTTGAGGCCTCCCTTTTTACTGAAAACAAAAACATCTTTGAGATTGTATATTTTAATATTTTTACTTAAAATTAATTAAACAATGAAAACATGCCTTCAAATAATAATTGTATTAAAATTTTAAACTTAAAAATGAATAACAATCATCTATAACATAATAATACAGTATCTGCGTGTCAAACTAGCTGCAATATATGAAACGTGACGGCGGGGAACCGCAGCGGCAGCGGCGTTGGCCGAGACACGGTGGCAATGGCGTCGACTTCGGGGTGGCACGTACGGGCAGCGGAGCTCTGGAGAAACCCCAGCGACTACAATGCAACAATGCAAGGTCGCCTGTGCGCGTCGTTTGCAGTCACGTGACGGGAAGCGCTCCTTTGATCGCGCCTCCCCGACTGGCGTCCATCGGAGACGTGCCACTACGGGCGCTGCGAAACGCGTTGCATTTTTTTCTGCTCTCTGCGACGCGAGCGGTTCGGCAAATGCGGGAGGAATGAGCCAAACCGCAGTGAAAAGCACAGTACTTTTGAATTGAATCGTGAAATGAGTTACATGAAAGCTGTTTTTTTATATTTATTGATCCTTGTTCGACAAAAATTTGCCTTTCAAGGGTATTAACAATCACAATAACTTCAAGAGGCGAAACTTGAAAGTAGCCTCTAAACATGCTACTGGCATTTGGAAGTTTTTTTTTTTTTTTGAAGAGTCATAATGATCTTAACAATGACCAATGTTTATAAATACAACATAATACAAGAAAATTTTATACAATAAATAATAGATATAGGGCAAAAAGTTAACTAAGGAGGATGTAAGAGATCTTTTCAGAACCGTGATTTAATTCGCGGAAGTGGATTAACTGTTTTTCGTTGATGGAAAGCTGTATAAACAGAAGAAGAAGAAAGGGAAGCATAAAATGTATCTGAGAGACGAAGGATCAGGATTTTAGAAGATGAATACCGAGTTCGTGTAATATTTGATCGTTTCTTAAGAACCAAGATGCTCTCAATGTTTTCCTTAAAAATTTATTTTACATAACCTCTAATTTTTGAGTATGAATTGAATTGAAGAGAGTTCTAACCACATCTACACTGATGCGGTCTCTCTATTTAAGAAAAACTCTCTGTAACGAAAGACTGAATACGGTTCTGAGAGTTTTACTTTATGTCCGAATACGAACCGGTTAAGTTGGCGCAAGGCAACAACAGTTTTCAACAACAAAAGTTTCCTTAAGCATGACACACCTTATTCCTTACGACTTAAAAGAGAGAAAGTAAAAAGAGTATGATGAAAAAAAATTGTGAGAAATTTCTCGATCACGATTCTTTTCACAACTGAGTAAATTTGTAGAGAGTGAAACAGATGTCCTGAATACTAGTCGACCAATATTCCTGGATTTAGCCCATTTTTCATATTAAAGCAGGTGTAATCTACATTTAATTGTGTGCGATGGAACTTCTATTCCAATTAGGTCATTTATTTTCTATAAAATAATATTACTTTGAAACAACACCAGAAAACAAAGGAAGGTCAAGAAAGTCCACAATTACAACTACATGTAATAAAATGGATCATAAATAATTTAAATAATATTTTTCAAATTAGTGGTAATATACGTATCAGAAATGTAATATACCCGGGGCGTGGCGGGGCGGGACGGGTCCGCTACTAGAGATCTCTTGCACACAGTCGCTGAATTAGACCCAGCTATATAACAAGAATCGAAAATGCTCCATCGTCTTTCGTCGATCCCTAAAGGCCGATCAACGACGTTGGCGAGGCAATGCATGTAGCCTATCTGTGGCCTGCCTCCCCTCACAAGTCTTTCACGGCGGTGCCAAACGTACACACGCGGTTGCGGGCGAGTGTTCCAATGAGCACGCACCGCGGTCGGCGCCTTGCAATTCCTGCCCGCCCCGCCCTGCCCCGCCCCGCCCCGGGCCCGCCACGCCACGCCACGCCACGCCACCCCCGTCACGCCACGCCACGCCACGTCCCGCCCCGCCCGCCCCGCCACGCCACGCCCCGCCACGCCACGCCCCGACACGGCACGCCCCAACACGCCACGCCCCGACTCGCCACGCCACGCTACGCCCCGACACACCCCAACACTGTAAATGTAGCAACGTAAACAATGTAAATTTTAGTGTTCCGCCACCAGGTTGCATAAACCTACCTGCGGAAATAATAAATATCTATCTATAACACGCCCCGCCACGTCCAGGCACGCCACGCTACGCCACGTCCCGCCACGCCACGCCACGCCCCTCCCCGCCACGCCCCGGCGCTTCGCGGCCGCCTCCAATCTCGCTGCAATTGGGGCGGGCGCCCCGGCGAAGGGTCGCGGTCCGGCACCGCCGCCGCAAAAACCGCGAGGAGGCGGCTGCGGCGAAAACGGTGATGGTGAAGGAGCGGCAGCACTGGTGTCCTGGAGATGGGGATGGCGGAAGACGGAGCGGTTCTAGTGAAGACTATGATTAATTCATTGTATGTTTAGGGATTGCTGGCGCGGCAACTGCTAAGTTTGTTAGTCCCATAAGGGTAGTGCATGTTTTTTATCGCGAGAGGTGGCCTAGATCTTCCTCAGCTGTATGGCGAGATCTGGCGCCGACATACATGTCGACTTGCTGGATTTCCTCAACCAGATATCTCTGTCCAGCGTGGAATTGCTCCAGCCGACAAGTGTGGTAGAGAAGTGCATTTTAGTATAAGTGTATGTGTAAGTAAAGGGTGAGGAGAGGTCAAGGAAGAGGAAGGAGAAATCGCGCGCAGTTCGCTGACCCGTTTTGTTAGGGTACTGCTCCGACATTCGGCTGGAGTTGTGGGAGAAACCACGGAAAACTACCGATCAGAGTAGTCGGCCGCTAGAATTCTCCTCCAGACAGCGCCTGAATTCGACCTACCCACGTAGCTAGTGTCGAAAATCCGGCTACCACTGGGACTCGACACCTAGGACTTCCTGTTTAGAGACATTGCAATGACATCAATCCAGCCTTGAGCCGCCTAAGCCGGTGTGAAAACAATGAGACAGTTTGAGATTGTGTCAGCAAAGACGATAGTGTTCATGATGATTGTCAAACGGGCTACTGCAATAGTGATTGAAATTCTGTGATGTTTGATCAGATTATGATAACGCCAAAATCACATTCAGGTGTAAAACGGGCTATTCCACACCATTACATTATTAAACAAATTATAAACTCACGTGGTAACTTTAAAGTAAATTATTTAAACACAAGATTTATGAATCAGAACTGGCAAGTTAGTTGCGAATCCGTTTGAAAATGTAGTGGCGTTCAATGGTCATGTGAAAGTGATTTTCGGGTAGTGTTCTGAATAAACACCAAAGAAGTGAGGTGCGAGGTGTAGGGGCCTTCCGTAGCTTCGTTTGGCTTTCAAATACGTATTGAATTTGTGGTGGCCAAAGCTGTTTCACGGCGATGACGGCACAGGTGGTGTTGGAGACGATGAACAGGCATGATTTCCGTGAAGGCAACTCGACGACTGTACACTTGGGTGCAGTGGCATCGACGATGGTGATTATAATGGTGAAGGAGCAGCACCTGAGAAGCGAACAGTGATAGTAGCAAGACTGCAATGAACTTAGTCGTGAGGATGGTAAAGAAGACGTGGATGTAGAGGGTGAATAGTAAGAACATGGTAGCAATATTTTTGGAAGCGACAGTGGGAAGTGATGTTCAGGAGATGGTAGGAGAGGGAATTGGCAACAAAGCAGGAGAAATTTATCGCAGCAAGTTTGATGGAACAAATCTGTGATGGAGGTGGTAAAGGAACAAAGCTGTCGCAGCTGTTGAAACAGCAACAACAAGTAGATGTGTTGTCGATCGAAACCGTGGTGCTACTGTTAATGCAGGAGGCATGAGAAAATTGGAAGTGGTGGTCACGGCAGTACTGGAGTCAAAGTGTTGGAGCATCTATAACTTAACGTTATGGTAGTAGTGTAAATAATATTAATAATAATAAAAAGAAGAAGAAGAAGAAGAAGAAGATGAGAAGAATTGGATGATTTTGTAAGTAATAAATATGCTGTAAGACCACATACTTCAAAAACGTACCCAAAATAACAGCGTAATTGACTACCCTCAAGCAAAAGACAAAAAGGAACTAGTGGTGCTACAGAATGGCACAGACTTTCCCGTATTAGTTTTCTATTTCCTAGGGTCTTCGCTAGCTATTAGGAATTGACACATACTCTTTCTTGCCAGCTACCATCTATCACCGCCAAAAGTACATTTTTTTTTTTTTTGTAATTTTCTTAATTTTTCGGTTTCCTATTGGTAGAACGAAAACATTAATTTTAGAATATTAAAGAACATAAAAACCTAGCCGTAAATTGCAATTTTCTTTTAAAAGCCGTTTAAGAGAAAATGGCGTTTTAGCACTACTAAAAATGCGAAATTTGAAGCTCATTTTCACAGAAAATTTTTGAATTTTCAAAATGCTTTATTTGAACTTATTTGAAGCACTTACACTCACAAATATAATAATTTTTACAAATTGCGGATAATGTACATATTCAATATGTGAGAGATCCTTTAAAAAAATACATATGTGTAATTTTTTTAAAAACAAAAAATTCCTCAAAATAAACTTGACGTCACATTAAACAGTGTAATATTCACTATCCGTTACAAAAGTTTCAAGAACAAAATTGCAGCCATATATGAGAAAATGGCGTTTGAGCATTTCTAAAAATGCCGAAATTTGAGTTACTTTTCACAGAAAACGGTTGTGTTTTCGAGAAACTTTACTTGACATTATTTAAAGCATGTATACTCGTAAATATAATAATGTGAAAAAATCGCCGATAATGTAAATATTAACGACGTGAGAGACAAGTAAAAAAATTTACATTTTTGTAATTTTTGAAAAAAAACAACCGATAGGGCAATATGGCTTTTATGTCATCTGATACAGTACATTTACCACTATCCCTACCGAAAGTTTAAAGAAAAAATTTGGAGCCGTTTTTGAGAAAATCGTTTTTTTGTAATTTTTAAAATTGCACATTATGCACGCAATATTGCGCGAAAAATACTAAAATTTTCAAAAAAATGTAGATGACCTTAAAGAAAGAACTCACTATGAAGAAAAAATCTTATTTGAAGGAAAAATCTCTATCTTCAATTTTGTAGTTGGAGAAAGACCCCGAAGAAACTTCAAACTTTCACAATTTTCGAAAATTGTGTGAAAGTGTATTTTACTCTATTCATACAAGAAATTTAAAGAAAAAATTTGGAGCCGTTTTTGAGAAAATTTTGAAAATCCCCGGGGGGCTTCATATAAAGAACCCCAAATTTTGAAGAATCTTTTTCAAAATCTCAAAGCTTTGACTAGAATCAGATCGACTGGGGAATATCTATTTGGAAGAAATCGTACGAATGGTTTAGGCGCTAGCAGTGTTCACAGACGGACGGACGGACAGACAGACGGACGTTTCCCTTTCATTTGGTTTTTCGGTATCAAGGACCTAGAAAACAGGGTTTCTGGCTACACCACGTGTTAGGGGATTTTTTTTCTTAATTTAGCAACTGGTTTTATCCACTTCTTCGTTTTCACGGCCCGGCAATTAATTTTTTTCCGCCGAAAATTGGCCATTTTTTTTGCGCAGCATGACATAACTTTCCCTATACTACGTATATCACTCCGTGTATACGTACGTATACGGGAAAGTAAAAATTTACTTAACATTTATTTCTAGTGTAGCAAACAAGACACCGTATCAGCACCCCCCCTTAGGCGGTGGGGAAAACCCATCAAAACCTCAATCGAGAATAGCCCCGGCCGAGAGGTGCGACGGCGGCGGCGGCGGCGGAAGCTGTGCGCGGGTTCCCAGCGAGCGCTGCCCCGTGGCCCGCTTTCGACGGCGATGGCGGCGGCGGCGGCGGCGGAGGCGGCCGCGTGGGACATCCTGGCCCGGGGCACCGCCGCATCCGCCGCCGCCGCCGCCACCGCCCGGTATGACGCCCGGGGCGCGAACTCACGGCCCCGCCGAACAGTGGTCCCAAATGATACGGCACAGCAGAGACAACGCTCTCCAAAAACATGTAATCACTACACTGCGATTTTCGTACCTTTGCCCCTGGCAGTTTCGCTGCCATCCAATCGGCAGCTTATATTTCGTGACAGTGACGTTGAAGCTCCCGATTGGATGAAACCGTCAACAGCTGATTCCTGTCAGGGGCAAAGTTACGAAAATCGCAGTATAGTGTAGTGGAGTTTAATATGTATGTCCTAGATTCTGAAGATGGAGGCAATCAATCACTCCGAAACATAAAATAAGAGACTGGTTGAAGCGAAGTTAGCGTTGTGTTTATTTGGTATGTGAAGTTGGATATACATGTGGTGATTGTCGAATGCCAAGGACCTATCGGGGTGTGAAACAGACATGTCCTTGCTAGCCCTAGATGTCAACAATACACCCACCACTGTCGAGTTGTACTCGCAGCAGGCGCGATTCAAGGAACTGTCTAGAGCAGGAGAGTCCAACATGCGAGGGCTCAAGGGCTACAACTAAAATCTTTAATACGGTTGAGAGCCATGTTTTCATGGTTCGCGCGATCCACATCTGACTTCCGCGTATTGTTGATCTCAGCAGTTTGCCCGATTGCTCTGAAACGTGGGGAGGGAATGGATGGAACCATGCATGATGTCAGGTACCTATCATGTATAACACAATGAAATACATTGTGATGTTTTTGAATCTCAGAATTTACTAGAAAAAAGTCCTTAAATCAGAACTTGGCCTATTTTTACATTAAGGGGGGAGTGTTGACATCGGCAGGCCGCCTGCTCTAGGCGCAATATTCTCGCCCGATAGACTTTCACGTTTGTCTAGTAACATCTTGTGGACCACAGTAAACGGTACCGCAGGCCGCCAGTTGGCCAACACTGCTCTGGCTGAGGGGAGGGCAAGTGGTATGGAAAATTCTTTGGTCGTTCATCCGACGAACAGATTCTGGAATAAAATGTCGTAGCTAAGAAACATTTATTTACATTTTAAAAATGCGACGTTTCTGGGCCAAATTTGTCCCATCATCAGGCTAGCACAACATATTTTTCATCAATACTGTACATTCTTTGTAAAAAAAACAAGGCGGTACCAAACACAAAATGACCCGAAACTCACCTTGTTACAAATTATACCAAGATCAAAATATAAAAAAATAAATGTTACAAAATTTTGCAGTTTTTTAGATTTATTTTATTCATACTTTGAATTTGGTTTAATTTATAATAAGATGAGTTTAGGGTTTTTTAATGAGAAGAAAGAGGGAAAGGGGAAGAAGGAGAAAAGGGAGGAGAATAAAAAGGAAGAGGAGAAAGAACGTGCAGAAGGAGAAGGAAGATGGAGAAGGGGTAGAAGATGCAGAAGAAAGAGGAGAAGGAGGGGAAGATGAAGGAGATTGAGAAGTGAAACGAGAAGAACGGAAAGAAGGGGGAGAGGCTTGGTGAAGTGATTCCAGCCAGTTCCTTTTCGCCCCGTTCGGGCCCACAGTGTTGGTCGGGGCCCGCCCACTCCGAGTGCCGCGCGACCCTGCGGCGGCTGCGGGTTCGATTTCCGCGCGGCCTCTCTTCCTCTCATCTTCTCCCTCTCCCTCTCCCACGCCTTCGCCCGCGCGGGAGCGCGCTCGGCCGCGCCGACCGCCCGCGGGTCACGGCTCGGCCACACAGGCCACGAGCCCTCCGGGGTGAAAGCGCGGGGGCAATGAGCGGCTTTATGACGTCACGTCACTTGGGGAATAGAATCTTGCCAAGACCACCAGCTAACTCTGAAAGGATTTACTCGTTACTTGTCAACCTGCTCGTGCCTTTCAACTAGGAAAAATATCTGACCCTCTACGATGTAGGATCCACTCTCGGCTCCCATAATTTGCACACACCTTGAACCCTAATTTCTTCATTTCGGCCATCACCACACTCGTACAATAACTAAATAGATCGCACATGAATTCTGCGCGGCTGGTTGGTTAAAGAGTATTGCAGAGGGAACCCCTTCTACTGTAGTTAACGATGCATGATAGAGCAATATGCACTTATTGATTGTTTCTGCAACATTTGTGTAAATTATTTTATTTACTGCACTGGGGAGTAACAAAACAAATTAAAAACAAACGTACAAAAAATTGACTCACCTGAAAATACTGGGTAGATGAGAAAGTGATGTGACAAAGAAAGAGGGTCTGTAAGTCTGAAATCTCGTCAATCACTAATTCGACACTTCGCAGGAAACTGCGTGGTCTGTTTATTTTACCAGAATTAATTATTATTCTACTTTTTTACTTCTGCTAATTACAGCTGCTGCCAAATACAGTATTCTTCTTTAGTTCATTTTAGTCGTATAAATGTCGGGTCATCGACATCCACATACTTGTGAGATCGTCAGGAAGGAACAAAACAACTACTTTACACACGTTGTATAGAAATTTCATTGAACTCTAGGACACTAGGATTAAAGTATATATGAAAGATCAAATTGGCAATATCTATCAGACCCAAAAGGCTCTCAACTGCAGATTGTCTATTAAAATTACTGTGCAACTCACAGAAATGCAATAACAGCAATTTCTGCACTAAAGTAATCTCTTAAAGGAGGCGATTACTTTATATAAGCTCAAAGTTATACGCCAACCACTTTCATTGAATAAAATAAAATAAAAAATGATGGAATGATAAATCATGATTTATCGAATTTCATTCTCTTCAAATGCTAAATTGTATTCAAATTATTTTGGAAATACTTTGCCTATTTTAGTTTATAAAACGAAAGACTTAATTTCCAGTATGTGTCAATTTTAAAACCTTTTGTATGTTTCTCCAAATATTTGGAATTCATTATCCAGAGAAATACTTCATCATGTCGCAATGCGAAAAGAATAGTTCTTTGCTCTGGCCTCCCTTCTTCACACTAAGCGTTCAGAACCACTCCCTTCTTACCACGCCTTCATGTCCTTTTTTGTCCAGTGTTCTGCTTACAAAGCGCCAGAACCTTAAAAGGAAGTGTCAAATTGCGCCGGTCCTTCCCAGTCCTCTCAGTCCGGGCCACTCCTCCATCAAACAAAAACTTCAAATATTTTTGAGAAGGAACAGTCGATGTCCCTACTGCCTGTGTTAGGAGTCACCGCTCTAGTCAATGACCGCTACATTTTAACTAACATTTTGTCAAAGTCTTTCATAACTTGCGCAACGCAAAGCAGAAAATTCTGTAAAAATACTATACATATCATTTCATTGAAGAATCATTTTCAATGTTATAAATATATAAAATAGTATGTCTTGATTGTACACTTCTTATTTTGTCGGATGAGTTAGAAATTTAATAATTTTTGCATAACTTGTGCTGTCAATGCATTCAATAACATTGTGATCCTCCTTCATTTTGCAGACATTTCAAGGCGGACATAATTTAAAAACTTCATTTAAAAAATAAATTTAATGCTGGTTAAAAAGTACAAATCCTTATTGGTGCAATATACACTCTGCTCTGGATATAGTGAACTCGGATATACTCGTACGTAGTTAAACAATGCCGTTTGTTCCTAGCCATGAACATTGCAAATATACACTAGAGTTGTAGTGAACTCTCCACTGAAAATATAATGAATATGAAGTCAAACAGAAAATAGTACAACTTACAGGAAAAAATACTTCGCTTCATGCCCGTGAATTTCAATAACCTCAGAGTGTGCAGACGGTGGATCTAAGGAATTATTTTTGTAGCATTTACGGCGAATAAAACGAAATGAGGGAACGTGCCACCGTTTCAGCTCATGTAAGGCAATTCCTTCGATCCTAAGGACTACATTGACGCGGATTGCGATATAAAAACAAGTGAAATCCCATCCGGTTAGGAAATCATAAATGCTGTGAAAGGACTTTCCAGAACGGCAGAAAATGAGAGTGATGTTAAAGAGGATAGAAATAATAAAATGTTTCAACGTTACAAGAGTTAAGAGACGTTGCAAGGTATAGAGATTGCACTATGATATTTTGCGAGTGTGGACAATACAGAACCAAGTGTGAGAAAGCACGAACTATGGAGAAGGATCCGAACACTATTAATAAATATACGACTCCAGCTAGGAGTAATAAAATGATTTTAAGGCTAAATGAAGATATTTAGATTTGAATTCCTGGGGTTTATATATTGTAACGAACCTCTGATACATCAAAATACATCATCCTGGGGAAACTATTTTATTTTGGCACATCAGATATAGTGAACCAAAAATATTGGTTCCTCGAAGTGCACTATAATCAGAACCAACTGTACATTTCAATTTCTCATATTACGTTTTTATTTGTATTTACCAGCCTATTCATTAAAATTAATACGAGAAATCTTCTGAATGTCGTATAACGCACCTTCGGATTCTATTACCAACATCATATTACACCAGAGTACATCTCCATCCTGTTCTACACGTTGGTCGCATAAACACGGTTCTGTTCGCCACCTGATTTTCTTTTCCTTCAAGCCTTCTTTCACCACCGTGAACGACGACACACTAAGCTTCCGCCTGACATGAAGAATAGCGGCGGAAAGAGCGAGCTCCGCGGTAGGCGATAGTCCAGTTCTTGAGGCCTTGGCGAGACCGGCTGAACCCAGTTCCCAGGCTGACCTCCCCCCATTCGCGACGGTAAGACCAGCCCAACCGGGATTTCATCTCCCAGTCTACAGGGGCATTGCGTTGTTCGCCACTCTTAACGTAATAAAAACGAAGTAAAAATTAGGAATTTTTTAAAAATAATTTGATGTAATTGGGTGAAAAGTTCAAACTAATACAAATGTACTCAAAGATGTTTGCAATGTCTATATTGGCTCTTTCTCCAAAGTAAAAATGAGCATTCTTGTCATTTGGCGTAGCTTAATATTATTAAATAAGTTTATAATGGCAAAATATTCAAAATCTTAGAATGTAAGATTTCCCGGGTTACTTCACTTAGTATTGTATTGCTTTTAATTGATTGTTACAATAGAACGTAGAATGTGATTTCTTCTGTTACTTGTATTACCACGTATTCCAAATTCTATAAGTCATTTCATCGTATGCACTTTAAATCGACAACTCAAAACTCGTTAAAATTGATATACTGTAACAGTGAAACGTTTCCTTTTTCTTTCCAGATTCAAAATTCGCTGAATATGAATTTCATTACTGACGAAATTCGTTCGTCGCTCATTATATTGTCTGCGTTTTAATGTATTTCTTTTCATGTTCCAGAGAGATCCAGGTGAAAAAGTCCAAGAGGCAATTGTTTGAAATTGAAATACGACTTTCAAATATTTTTGGAACTTTACATTTTTTTTTTAATTATACTTCGGTTTAACCCACGAAGTGCGGAGATAGAGAGTTCGAGATAAAACATTCATCGCTGGGGGTGGATGAGGAGTTCCTGAATGTAACCAGTTGTCACACAACAGAGAGGGGTTAAATAGCTAAATCTGTGGTCGCGGGGTAAAAGTTCTTAAGTCAAAAATCTTATTTTGGAGAAAACAAAGGCTAGATTATTGAGACAATGCTTTTTCATATGCTCAATGCTATTTCCCAACGCTTTTTTTCTGGTTAAGGAGGCAACATTTGATTTGGGTCGTTTTACTAAAATAAAATATAGATACTTAACCTGTAGTTTCAGTACTTAACCCAATTTTGCCAAAAATTGACTTAAGAACTTTTACCCCGTGACCACAGAAATATTGCGAACGTACTTTTGACCGGGCCCCAATTGTCCCAAAACAGAGATTTGGGTGCACTGTATCATGGTTAGGCCGCGAGCCGTCACGCGACCACAAGAAACAAAAGCGAGTGGGATGGCTCTCATTTCGAGAGATCGCCGTGAGGTATTAGACGCCAGGGCCTGCTCGTTCGCCGGTCTGGCGAGCCGCTTCCCGTCCACCTCATTCAAAACGAGTCGATGCCCGTCCGGTCTGGTGGCAAGGTCGGGACCGCCCGCTCCTGGTTCCTTGTCAAATTCCAGCGAAACCGGAACTGAAATCCACTCACCGTCACCCGAAATGGAGCGAGAAAGCGAGGACCGCAGCTACAGTCGTAAAGAAATGCAGTAAATCCTCATAAAATTCCTATTTGTAGTTCGAATAGAACTGGAAATGTTTGAGGAAACGTAAATGCCAAATTCAAACCGTCCCCAACGACGCAGTTCAGAAATTTACACGTTACATTATATTATGGAAGGGGAACACGTTCAAAGTCTTACGCATCAATGAAATCTTAACTTTCCATTACGATTTATGAGAAATAAAATATTTAAATGTGAAATTTCTTTCATTATTGGCATCATAGATTCTATTATAATACTGAAGAAAGGTGAAAGTTTTTTTTTTAACAAACCTGGCTTAATTTTTGCATAGAAAATTTTTCATAGAAAACATTACAAATAGTATTTTTTTTACACTTCATAATTCTGGATTTAGTCAACTCCTGAGTTCTTGGATGTTCTGCCATTTCAAGCATACTCCTGAGAGTATTTCTCTTTATTTGTCATATCCTTCCGTTCTTCCTTCTTCTATTGGTTTCTCCATCAATAATAGTATTTCAAATAACAATTTCTTTAGCTCTAATGTCATAGTTTTCACACGCATTCTCAAATGAAGTATTGTAGGTATTTTTCTAGGACGGTAGTTAGGAATGCCTTTAACCACTCAAATATAAAGAGATCTTGTTGATCTATTTTAAATATTTCTCTCTTTATTTCTCATTTTATTTATCACTGGTATGGAATTTTAATACGTACAACCAGGAAATCGTGGAGAGCGAAGTGAATTCTCTAAAAATTAAAAATTTGTTGTTTTTTATGGTTCAATATGCCAATAGATGTCAAGTGTAATATATCATAAGGGTTATAATTTATACCACAAAGGTTTTAAGGCTCATAGAGAAGTGAAGTGAAGTGAAGTGCCAGTGCAGTGCAGTGCAGTAATTCTACAAACACTCAGTGTGGTGTTAGATTATAGAAGTTTCTTTTTCTTAATATACCTAAATGTTTTATAAATCAGCCAGTTTTATATTATTATTGTTATACCATTATTTTTATTATTGTACCATTATTATTATTATATAATTTGTATGTTAGTTATATTGCCTTATTTATGTAAATAAGCTGCCACCGGGTTATAGCCAATTGCAGTTTAAATAAATTTATCTTTTATCTTTGTTTAAAATATTCACGCATTTATTTTACACTCAACGCAATTTTACCGTTAAATTAAATGATCACACAAAACCAATATCACCGTTAAATGCTGGTAAAATACAGCAACTTCTTAATGCAGCAAGCTTTTTTAATGAAAAATTCGGTCGAATGAAAAGAAAAAAAGATTTTGTATTTCTAGAAGTGAAAATTTCTCTAACTGAAATGACATCAGGGCTTAAGAAATAAGCAGGGAATAATTCTATTAATTCCATGTTTCACTCACTTTTCCCTCGCTTAGTCTTGTCCTCTGCTATGTCACCAACATCTTCGACACCAAACCAAGCAAAGAGACAGTCGCCAAGGCCTCCAGGCCAAGAGGCCGCCATTCTGCAATTCTGCAGCCATTCTGGCTCAGTCTCCCTTCTGCATTTTCGAGCCACTCCTATTATGAAAAGTATTATTAATCGTCAAAAGCAGTAAAACTCGTATCCAACATATGGGGAAAATTATGAGCTCTAACATCTCTGCAACACCCTTTTATTATTCTTAGTTGAATGATGAAAATAGGTGCCGATAAATTGTGGTTAGCAACATTTGTAATTATTGTGGAGAACGTATTACAAAAATTAATTAATATCTAATTAAAATATGAGCTTTTTTAAAAAAAGCGTTTTCTTCAATTTTCTAAAAAGCATTTAATAGCCGTACTGTGGAAAAAAAATTTCAAAATCGAGATTAAATTATATTGCACGATTATATTCTTTTAAGAAACTAGTGGATAAAGAGGGGAGTAATTGCGTGTAATAATAATAATTTTCATTTTGATAAATTCAAGCATATCTTTACCATTTGAGGCTTCTATTTGATGACGTCATATTGGTTCTGATTTATTTATTTATTTATTTGTCAAAAAACAGTAAAAATTGTATATGACGTGTGGGGAAAGAAATTTATCTGCGCACATTTTCTTGAGGGCCAGAATAAAAAAAAAATGCAATCTGAACATGACCTATTTTAGTTAGGTCTTGCAGTGTATATTTATGATCACCGTCGTGTCTTATAGCGTTTTCCATTCGCCGCACTGGTGCGCACTCAGTGCACACTCAGGGCAGCTTTCGTGTTCCAATCGGCCGCTAGGGCGCACCAGTGCAGAGAAGCCTATGTTCCATTCCCACAATGACACGGAACCAGTGTGCACTCGGGGCGCCCTAACCTGCACTGACGAGCTCGACGGTGCAGTCCATTGCACTGGGCCATTTTGAGGTTAGGTACGGAAGTTATGAATGTTGATTTGGATTCGTGGTGAAATAGTAAGGCAATTGAGGATCTCCTCTCACACAGGGACACTTTGAATGATGGAGTATACCATGTTTTACAAGAAATGCTTTAAAATAACTGTGACATACTCGAAGTTCGGAAAATCAGTTTGTGTTTTCGTAAAATTCAACCGAGAAGTACTGCATGAGAAAAATCCAGTGCTATTCAGTAAACAAACCTACACCCTTACAAAATCATTAAAATATATAATGTGCCAAGAAGAGTTTCTTGCATGCGCAAGCGGAAATGCTCATATTCATATTTTAATAGTTTTCAATACTACCCAAATAATTCTGCAGAAGCCTTTTGGTTCGAAATGTAGTGCACTGTGTTCGAAATCAATCACTGGCAAATCTCGAGAAATGAGCTTTCGACAGATTCGCTTTTGAAGTTTTCGATAGTCTTTAAATAAAGAATCACACGTTAATAATAGTCTATGAATTAAGGAGTAAACAATTACCAAAAGACTTCGTACAAGATGTGTTAAAATAATAACAATAATTATTATAAAAATTATAACAACGATCACAATTCCAAAATTCTTATTTTTTGAGTTATGTCAGTGTGTCAGACCAAGAACAGCTGTCTATAATCTCATTGCGTAGCGTACACGCACTGACTCAGTTCCGAAATACGATTCATTCGTGGCTGCCCCACGACTGCCCTTCATGCGTGTGGGGCAGCACTGTTGCGGAGCGATGACGTATTTGCCCTGCACTAGGGTGGGTTTCAGTGCAACGAATGGAAAACGCTATTAGAGAATAAAGTTTGTAATAAGAAACGTTTGAAAATGGAAGATATTTATTCCGAACGAAATATTAGAAGAAGCTGACAAAGCCACGAAAACATTACTTTGCAGTAAAAGTAAAGGCATATAAGAGAGAACAATGTATGTTAATGTTGGAAAGGATAAAAACGATTCAGTTTTGACTCATAAGTTTTGCTGGCGTACTTTTCTGAGCGAGTAAATACAATTGATGTTTATATTTTTTATATTTATAATATGCTAAGATCAAATGTTTTACACGTAACACATTTATTCATGTTATACTGTCATAAATATTACTGTTATAAATATTGACTGTCATAAATATAAATATATTTATAAATAATTTATAAACTTATTTACTTACTTTATAAACTAAATTTATAAACTTTATAAATACTGTCATAAATATTTTAAGTTGTGCCTTTAATCGGCTAGTGTCAACCCAACATGCGTATGATTGTTTATGTTCAAGACGTGGCGTGTAAAAGAGAACATCGAAATTCCAAATTATAGCAATTTAATTGATTTTGTGAAGAAAAAAAATAAGGAGTTTTGCCAAAACGACGGCTCTCCCTGCAGCCATCCAAAGACAGCGTTATACAGCGTTGGGAGTAGAAAAAAAATTTTTGATCATTTTTCTAAGTTTTGATTGATAGTTGTAGTTAGAGATTGCACGGTGAGTTTGCACCGTAGAGATTGCACGGTGTAGTTTTAATTGCACGCATGCAGTAAACATAACGATAACCAACGGTTTTTCATGAAATTAATGGGCATATTTAGTTAACTAAACGAAAAACTTTTTAAACATTACACATTATAAGAACAATACATATGTGTTACAATTATTTCATTGTCACAGTCTTCTTGCATTAGCCTACTTATCCTGACCCCCTGGCCCTATCAGTCTGTTCTTATGTAAGAAAGAACACATTCAATAAATGGTTTAATTGACAGTCATAATATTACACATTTTGGTCACGTATTTAGTTTAATTAGTGATGAGAGTGGTAATTTAACAGTTCCAAGATGTCTTCAAGTTTCAGTCTGTTTACGTGTTCACTATTGTCAAACAGGTTAATAAATAGATGATTTGAACATTCACTTAATTTCTTCAGATACTCCTTGCTGCTTTTCGAAATGACTTCGACAATAGTGCAGAAGCTTGTGCCTTTATAAACTATTTTGTTAGTAATAAATCACGGGGCTCCGCGTAACTTTAACGTTTTTAATTCGAACTTTCTTACGGTCGTATTCTCAATCATGGATTACTTCGAAAATAATCTGCGAATCGAGGAATTCGCGGATTAGATTAATACTCTGTTCTTATTCACAAACCGCGGTCATCAGAGAATTGAAGGATTCCAGGATTACCCTTGGCCAGAATGTTACAATAAATATGACTGGCTGTGGAGTATTATATATCGATGTCGTGGTTCTGTTTGTAAACAACAGTTATTCAGCCACTTCAAACGCCATCTCCAATGTCACGTTATATCACTTCGCATACTGTGTAATGGCTCCAAGGCCAATAAATCTAACATTTCTATTTAAGAAATTAGTACTTTCACAATTGTCATTGACAAATATGCGAATATTATTGTATGCAAAGTTACAATAGCAAAAAAGAGGCATGGTATAACCTTAAAATGGATTTCAATCCAGTAAGCAGTGTTCAGCAGGTTAAGAACAAACGTAAACCAATGAAAAGTATGGTTTAAAAAGCAGGTGTGATAGTAAAGTTCCTAATTACAACGATGGAAACAGCTACAAGCTGTGTACTTAATTGGATGAGAGAATGATTGCATTCATCCGCCCGAAGATACGTACTGCACGCGACTGTGATTTGGGATATGAAAATACAGTTAATACGACTCTTAAGTGCTTTTGGTTATATCTATCTAGTAAGTTTTGCGTTTAATTTTCGAAACAAAAGTATTGGCGAGAGTTTTACAAATATTTCGATAAGTTTGGTACTTTGTGTTCTGGTGAAGGGCTACATGCAAAAATTGTTCCAGTAGTATTCACAGCAACTAATAAAATAATTTCACCCCATTGGGAGTCAAGACTATTCCCCCCCACCAAAAAAAAATTGATGTCATGGAACATTAAAATGCAAGTAGTACCTGCACAACATATTTTTACAATGAAATGTATATAATAAAATGTTATGACAAACCATGTTCATTAATGAAACAAAAACAAATTTAGCATACATCCAAAGATTGGAAATAATCCTGCCCAGGTGTTGTCAGAGTTATTTTGTCTTCTTCAGAAAATAGAAAGTAAAACATTATTTTGTTTTTATGGAACGTACTGGAATAAATATGAAATGTATACAACATTCACATAGAGATTTCGAAAATCACATAAGTTGGTTAGTTTTACAAAAATGTTTCCAAAAATGTTGTCTGCATTTTGCATTTTCATGAACACTTATTCTCAAATGTACTAACTCATATTCATGTTTTGTGTTTCTCTGAATCCATAGTAATATATACTAGTATAATGAAAAGTATGCTTCTATTTCTAGGTGATTTAAGGACTAATCTGCCAGCTGTTGCAGATTATTTTAACTTCATTACTGAAAATGTAATGTAGGCTAAATTTTAAAAAAATATAAATTTTAAAATTCAGTTACATTTTATATCACTGAATTTAAAGAAACCTTAATTAAATGTCAATAATCATTATTGATTATACATCTGCCTTATGATATCTGATTCCACTATTTCTATGAACAGTTTATATATATGGTTAATGTGCATAGTCTAAACTAGATTGTTATTCCAATACCAAAAGTGTTTTTAGAATATTAATGTCTGGACTGATTGTAGAGTTGTATTTCTGAACTTAGGATCTTAAAACTCAAGTGCTAGTGTATAAGGGAAGTAATTAAAACAATGAGTTTTTCAAAGTGGCTATTTCTATTTTCTAGTAATTTTATCATCAATGTTTTACAACTGAACCATCCTAATGCATTTGTAGAATGCAGAAGTTATTTTTCCATTTATTCTTTTTTTCTTAATCTAATTCTACACTCTCAATTCTAAATGAATTTAAACACTAAAGTTTACTGAAGTACTTCTTTGGTAATCTTTCCTGTAACGTTGATGGGTGGGTCACTATCATTGACATTGTAGATAAAGAAAAAAGTTTTGTCATTACCAACAAACTTTTATTCGCAGTGATGAAACCAGTTATTTTAAAATTTCTACCATCATATTCATAATAATAATATTCATATTTAGAAAAAGTAACTAATAAATGTCCCTCAATATGAATACTATTTTATTTCCAAATAGGGTATATCGGGCAGATTACCAGTAGCAGCAGCTGCGAGGACCAGAAATAATGACAATGGTACCTCCTCCCAGGAATGCAAACATTACCTCAAGGATTCCACATTCTAAAAGCATCACAGAAGAATTTGAATTTATGAAAATGAGTTGAGGGTGCAATATTTATTTCCTTAAAATTTGAATATTATCAAGACATCATGAACAAGCAATGTATTCTTTAAGAAAATTAAATTTTGTTTACACCTGAAATTGGTGATGGAATTAAATATGGACTACATCCTTTATTTGTTTGGTTTTAGCAATTTGATCTTGGTAATAGAGTTTTTATATATGTTCTCCAACTGGTTAACAAAGTAATGAGTGTTGATTACATTGATACCATTTAGTAAGTTTTGCCAGGTCTCTTACTTTGTATTTTCATTTATTGTGTTTATAACTAGGTGTTCAATAATATTCATGTATTTGTGCATTAAATTTGTCAAAAGTATCATTTATTTACCAGAAAAATTTATCTGTTTCAATATTGTACATTAATGAAATAAATAAAAATATTTATTAACTGCATTCAGTTTTTATGTATTTACTTCAAATGAACAAAACTTGTAACTGAATTTAACCAAGAATCTACTTGGTAGCATTTTTGTCTCATTGTTATTGAATTCTTTCTTTAAACCTTTGTAATCCATTTCAATTCATTTCATAGCTGTTTATTCAAAAATATAATTTGAAATTCCCTGACCATTTATTTGACTGATTTTGTTCACGATACCTACCAACATTGATTTTGGGTATTGAAAGTATATATTTCTGATGATCTCTTAGTAAATGTAAAAGTCAAGAGACTTTCTAGTAGATGAAAGTAAGATACACCGTGACCATACCTTTAATTGAAAGCAAAAGCAAATAATGTGACTTTATCAAAAAGAACCTGCACTGATAGAATGATTAGACCAAATAATATAATATTAAATACCCTATTAGCTCTACCCATTACTAGAAACAATATTATTATTCAAAATTATTCTGCATGTAACTGGCTACCCAAGTGATTTATATTACTGATGATGAAAAGGAATAGCAAATATCCAAAGAAAATTTATATTTGATGTTGAAGAAATTTGATTTTAATAGGAAATATTTTACTTCCTTACTCAGATGTAAATATTAGACTGATTGTAGGTAAAGTCATGGAGCATTACATGATCTTTAATAGTTATTTTGTCAAACGTATCTTTCCCGAAAGATCAGTTCGCCTAACTCATTCTAACCATTTTTCTGCTTTCTGAAACAAATAGAGGGAGTCTCTTTGTTTTAAAAGCATTCCATAACTTCATCAGCAAACTATTCATACCTTTCGGAGTCGTCTACATTGTTTAATAGGATAACCAAGGGCAATCAAGTGCAATTCGCGAATTGTACGCCGAAATCGGAGGTATTACCCACGGATCGTAATCGGTGTGCTATTGGAATGTGTAATCCGCGGATCGCAAACAATCCTGCCTTGTGAATAAAGATTTTTGCTATGATTCGCGAATTATCAGAACTCGACGACAAATCTCGAATTACATACTATTGTGAATACGGGCGAAGGACAGATTTGAGGTTCCTCAATAATGCAATGCTTAAAGTATTTAATGATCAATTATACAAGAATAAATCAAGGATGCCCTTTACGTATTTGTTATTTCTCTTAACGATGGGTGTTCTCAAACGTCAATAATAAAACATAACCTACAAGTTTAACAATAATTTCTTGCCATATGCATGACACCAAATACCATAAAGATCTTTATAGTATTTGATGACACTTATGCAACATAAATAAACGCATTGTTGATTGCAGGATATTCATCAGCATTGTTGATCATCGCATTGTTGATCAAAGGGTCCTTCAAATAACAACAATAATAATAATAAATGAAATGTTCAATCAAACAATTCTAACCTATTGTTCATAAAAATTCCACCAATTGCCAAGTTGAGATCTTTAACACATGAATAATATCCTTCGATGTACAAGATATTGCCTTGTAAATGTGAAGTTGAGATATATTTCTCTAACCCCTGAATAATCCTCTCAATTTGATGAACTGATAGTGTTTAATTAGCAAGGATGTTCCATAGTCAAACTTTTCATAATGTTTTCTCAATTCGAAATAAATCCAGATGGTTGAACTTACCGTCTGGGCGTTTGTGGCACGTCACACCAATGAAAAATGAAATATGCTCTACCAATTGGCTGGTGTGTTTACGACGAAATGTCGAGATGACCTTCCCAGGCAACGGCAAGTTCTGTGACTCAATTTGCATGTTGAGTTCCCGCGCACACTTCCGAAATTAAGAATCACATGAGTAAGTAACTTTTAGCCATAGACATACACTTTTAGCCATAGACATGTCTATGCTTTTAGCACTCTCAATTGCAACGGATCACATTACCAATTTACAACTCATGTATCGTCTTACTGTCTACAGACCCTTACTACGCGGCTTTCATCTATTATCTGGTCTACATCTGCCCTAGGCACATCGCACTCCGTCCTAGAACACTGACTCTCCCGTTCCATTTGTTGAGGTCTCGCGATGCATCGTTCACGCGAACCAGTGACGTCACAACGCGGGCATTCAAGCTCCTGACTGCGGGTCAAAACAGTGGCCTTGAGCTTTCAGGACACGTTTCTTTTTCTTCCAAGTCAATTGTTCGATGCAAGTAGCGTAACACAACATGAAGTAGCGCATTCTTGTTTAAGTAAGAAGGTATTGTATTCAGCATATTTTGTCCAACAAATTAGACGTTTTCGCGGTAAGCATTTATCATCGTAGATTTGAAATCACTAAACATGTTAAGGCTTACAGTTAGCTTCTAGAATATGTTTTTTTCACACAATTAATAAATTCCAGCACAGTGATAGAAGTAACATTTGCAATAAATATTGCAGCAATGTTATTTAAGCGCCCTGCCTGTAGTTTCTTCTGTTTCGTTTGTTAACAAAGAAAATCGATTACTTAATTATATAACGCTTGAGTTCTTTTAAAAAGCGGAACCACTGGATTGAGATTATTGCTAGATTTTCTTCCCTTGCCACCTTGCCAATACTGATACTTGTTGTAAAGCAGTGTTCTGCTCAGGTTCTTAGAGTTACCCCAGAAGATGAATCCTGTGCTGGAAACTCTAGATATCGCAGGTCACTCCACGGCTGCAAAGCAGGAATGTTTTGCAGTGATTCGAGATATTAACTGAGAGCCACCATGGCCTTGCGAAATGCTGTCTTAAGAAGACTACTCCTGTTGACATGCTCCCCGTTATCCCCGTTTTCGGCTACGTCGTATTTCGGAGTCTAATGGCATGATGACGGCTAGCGGCACGACACACCGTAATCACTCGCCCTCAAAACTAAATCACGATTTGCACTTGATTTCTTGATAAATAATTAAAATAAATGAATAAATAAATATCACTATTTGCACTATCGCTGTGAGTTACTCTCAATATCGACGCAACACGACATAGTAAAGAGCCTTTGCACACAAGCGGAGTCCGCGAATTCACAAGGGAGCTCCGAGGACAACCATTCGCTATAGTATTCGCTATAATTATAGTGAGAAAATCGCTATAGTAGGATCTAAACCTCGTCCGTTTTCAATGTATAAACAGCAATATGTAAATAATAACAATATGTAAATAGTATTTACTATTTAAGACGTTATCACTACCGCGGTTTAGAGAAAGTTATGTATTGCTGAGCGAAAAACTATTTCCGTTGAAAACTAATTTTTCGAAAATTGAGAAACTTCAAAAATTTTTCGGCGCTTTCTACAACTACTAATATGAAGATAATCTTTTTCTTAATGAAACATAATCGTCAAAAACAAATCTTTAAATAAGGTCGTGTTGAATTTTTTGAAAATAAGAGTATCTTTGTGTAGAGTGCCAACAAACATAGTCGCCCGCTCCAAATTTACTGGGTCATTCCATACAAAAAAGTAGGAAATCTGACACTACATCTCAGAATTTAAAAATATTTTGCCATCTTACTTATCATGATACCTGCATGAACCAGGTACAATATTTTTGTCTCATCAGCCATTGTTTAGCAACAATGGTCACTTGAAATATTAGGTTAGCAATCTGTAGACATTCCGTTATGATTTTTACCAATGATATGCAAACAAGCAAAAAATATGAAAGTTACACTATTTGTAGAAGAAATGTAAAGGATAATTTTACGCTAAAGATATTTTTTTACCGTGAGTCTTTAACAATTAGGAAGTAAACAAATTCTAAAAAATGCAATAAATGGAAATGTAATATTTTTAAATTCTTGAATTTTGGAAGAAAATTGCTGAAACTACTTTCAAGCTACTCTGTAAATTTCATCATGGAATCTTGAATGGTTTTAAAGTTATGAATAAAAGTATCTTGCCGGCGCTCCGTGAACGAACTCATTTCAGCTGCTGGAGCCCAGCCCTCTTCGTCAGCACTCGGCGTTACTTTTTAACTCCGCGGCGCGATGGTGGATTTCGCAAAACTACTTCTCGAGGTGTTAATTTTGCCGTACGAGCTACATGAAAAGATACGTCAAATTCGACCATTATTTTTTGTTTACTCCAACTTTTTGGTAAACACGTTAAAATCATGTATTTATCATTAGATGTTTTCACATTTGAAAATTTTTCTTTGAATTGTGTCAACGCTTTTTTCTCCTTCATTGCTTTCTGTACTCACATGAAATAATTCAGAAACTGTTTTATTTACAACACCTTTCTCCTTGCCTACGATTTCTCTCGGGTTTGTTTTCGCAATGACAATGATGATTGACCCAGAGGATTCAAAATGTTTTCATTACAGATTGTGGCTTCCTCTGCATCTTCTGGGGCTACGTACTCCTCTTCACTTGACGTTTTCACTTCACTGTCTGTTTCAGTTGAGTCACTAAGATCTGCATTGGGCATTTTGGATATTTTGTGACGACACAGAACGCATATTGCTTCTCCTACCACTAAATTTGATATTTTCTTCAGCATCGCCTCTGTTATCTTTCTCTTACCCACCCGACTTTTGTGCTTCGCAAGTCCGAATGGATTGCAGCACCAAAGCCTGTTAAACTTATTCACAATCTTTGACATTTTCTTTCACGATGTATCATTGAACAGTAACACGCGAAAACTAAGTCTGTAAACTGGTGTCCCTTCGAAGGCATCGATGGATATCCCTAGGGAATTAACTTGGCGGTGCAGTAGCCTTTTTTGCCGATGGCACATCCCTATTCACTTCTCATGCAGACATTATAACTGGTCGTGATAATTTACAAGATGATTTAAATACTCTTGTTACTTGGTACAATAATTGGCAAATCAAAATTAATAGTCAAAAATGTCAAGCAATAATATTTTCTTTAAAACGAATCTCTCCAACTTATCCACTTATTATTAACTATAAAGCAATTTCTTGGATTTCTAACCAGACCCCAATTACGTATCTTGGATTAAAACTCGATACTAAACTAACGTGGGAACCACACATTACATCAATAATAAATAAAACGAATGTCAAGCTTTTAAAATTATACCCATTTTTGAAGAAAAATTCTCATCTTTCTTTAGATTCAGCTTTATGTATATTTAAATATATAATTCGCCCATCATTGACATATGCGTGTCCCATTTGGGGTGGTGCAGCGAAATCGCATATTCAAAAACTAGAGGCTATACAAAATAAATATCTTAGAAAAGCTTTGAAAGCACCTTGGTTTATAAGAAACAATCAAATATTACACGAACTCGGTATTCTGTCTCTAAAATCCTGGATCCTTCGTCTCTCAGATAAATTTTATACTTCCCTTATTTCTTCTCCTGCTTATACATCTTTTCAACTTGGAAAAACAGCTAATCCTTTCCCGCGAATCAAATCACGCTATTCAAAAGACCGTTTACATCCTCCATAGTTAACTTATTTCATGTAACTATTATTTATTGTAAAAAAAATTATATGTATTTTGTACTATTTATAACCACAGTTTATTTCTAAGATCATTGTGTGTTCAAAATCAATAATACCTATACATATCAGTAACATGTTAGAGGTTACTTTTGAAGTTTCTCCTTAAATTGTACCATGTTAATGTAAAAAATTCACACACTTGAAAGACAAATTTTTGTCGAACAAGTATAAATAAATATATTTAAAAAAAACTTGGCGGTGCCTGCGTACGACCTTGCGTCACCCTTCGCTGGGCAAGGGCACGCGACTTTCAACCTTAAGAGCAAAATGCGCGTGTACTTTTTATTTAATAACTTACGCATTTTTCAAGATTCCATCGCGACAGTTTGCAGAATGGTTATTTATTGGTTCATCTTACAGTGTGTAAAATATGAAAGAAAAGAAAATATTACTTTTGAAGAAAAATGTATTTGTTTAATTTATTAGCACTTTTATTATAAACAAATACCTCAATCCTTAATATATTATCAACTGCTTAAAATATGATCATTTATCTTCAAAGTAGTGTACCCGTTTTTGAAGTTTTATTCATTTTATGATCGTCATAATTATTTTCATTATTGAGTATATTGTGTCATCGTCCATGTTTAACCCGTAATTGTTGCTAAACTGCTAAAGATATTAATTCCATAAATTGTCTTTTAACTGTTCATCATTAGTAGATTAATGCAATAAAATATGAAAAAATCTGAGACTCACTGTCAGAAAACCTGAAATTTTGCGTGGAATGACCCACTGTGTTCCGTGAACGTAATTCCAGGCAGTTGGATGTTTCATAAGTTAGAATTTGTGTACTATTTCATATTTATTTGTTCGTTCTCCCATTCCACCATTTCTTACACATTTACACATTAATATTTTATAAATTATTTGAAATATATGAAATAAAATTGCTAGCCTTCAGAGAATATCAGATTGGAATGCAACAATGGCTTGGCAACATTGAATCGAAAGCTAATACTTGTGATTCACATCTTATTGTTAGAACATGATTAGTAAGAAAAGCAGTTATAATTGTCAAATTTATGTTGACATTTGCTTGAAAATATTTGTTTTTTGCACCAAATGAACAATTTGTAAGGAGTTTTACAAACAATTATGACTGAAATGTGTTAATTCGGAGAGAAATTTTGGTATAAATAGTATTGCATTACTATTACTAAAGGCGAGAAAGTGCGTGCTGTTTTAGCACCACTAGTTTGTAATAAGTTTTCTTAGCATTATGTCTCTTACTGTCCGGCGTGGGCGGTAACGTCATTTCTGCCTCGGTTCCTGATTCACCATTTTTTCGTCCAATTGTCTGAAAAAAAATGTGAACAGTACGATGAGCCCATTTACATTTAGGTCAAACTATCCTGATTACAATATTCTCTTACTGACTGTTCGTCTGGTACTATGACTTCACGACATCTATACTATACAAGTTAATTCAACGACATCTAACCGTCATCGATACGATAAAAAGCACTACTTGAATAGATATGAAGTTTTTACAGGCTCTTCTTCAGAATTGTCGATTAAAATATGGTACTAGTCCTATTTTCGGCAATCTCTGTTTTCTTTTGAAAATTCCAAAAAGTTAACATTACAAAACTACACAATTGAAGATAGTCTCTTCCTTAATCTGTTTTAAAAAATCAGCTTTTTAAAACATGTCAGGTACAATTTTTTGAAAAAGCTAGTAGATTTTGCGTAATTTGTGATTAAAATTTATGGAATTTCTAAAAAAGATGTTTTCTCAAAAAACGCTTCATTCTTTTTCTCATTTTTTTGCGGGATAGAAGAAGGGACGCTTAAAAGAATGGCGCAGGTCGCATTTTCGTTGAACTCTCAATATTCAAAAAGTGCAGATTTAGAGATAATGCGAGAAAGTGTGTGCTGTTGTACCGTCACTACGGTCCGATTAAAATAAGTTGGTATTTGACAATTGTGCTTCTGAAGCTGTTGCTTCATACAATGTGAACACATGATTTGGTTACTTTTATTAATACTTTTATTTAATACTTAATAAAAGTATTAATTTCAAGTGTTTATTTTCGTGTCCCAGTAACACGTGCTCAGTGGTACGCAACCTGTCAATGTCGCGCCTTTCCACATGCAACTGTCAATCACCAATTTCATTTAATCGGACCCTCGTTTTCAGGAAACGTCTTTCCAGGGCGCAAGCGCGAAAGGGCTTTGTAAGCGCGGACCCGTCCCAATCGCGCACCGGCCGGTGGGTGGCTCCCACACCTGCTCCGGCAGCTCTTCCCGCGCTCTTTCAACAAGTTGCCTTTCCTATCGGTATCACCTTTCCGCGGCACGCCGCTCACCGCGTGACGCACGCACGCCGCACCTTGTGTGTTTAGCTGTACACATAGGAGGAGAAGTGGAGGCGGTGGCGGAGACGGTTATCGGCGTTTCCGCTGCTCTCTCTCCCGCTTCCCCGACACCGCGGACCTCTGAGGCGGCTCAGGGCATCGACTGGGACTGCTGGGCCTCTGACCGTGAAGTTCCAGGATTCGAGTCCCCACAGTGGCTGGATTTTCGATTCTATCTGGATAGCTAGGTTGAATTCAGCCGCTGTCGGAAGGAGAATTCTAGCGGCCAGCTGCTCTGATCTGTAGTTTTTCGTGGTTTCTCCGATCGACAATTGGCGAATGCCGCAGCAGGATCCTACCAAACAGACCAAGCGTCGTCTTTCCTTCCCCTTCTCTTTCTTGTCCTCTACTCGCCCCTTACTTACACTCACATGCATTACAATACCACACATATCGGGAGACCAGTTGATAGCTTAGAAGTTATCAAGGCTGAGGAGTTGCCAGGCTAGTGGGAGGCAAGTAGTTGGGGAAAATGCAAGCCTACATAGGTCAGTCCCAGATCTCGTCAACCAGCGGGAGAAGATCACCAAAATAAAAGCATTCACTACAATTGCGGGACTAATGACCACAGCAGTTGATGCGCCCCCGAATCGCTAATCAATCAAACGACACCGCGGAGGCGACGGTCGTTAACAAGATGGTCCCGTCCCTTTTTCGGTCAAGCATTTTAGAAACAAATCTTCAATCCATCCAATCGAACTCTCCAAATTGATTCAAAATTTTGCTAAATAATATTCTAAATAACACAAGCCCTAAAATGTGATATATGGGATCCTTCAGGAACACACTTTTCTTTAAAAAAATTGCGATCTTTATTACAGAACAGATGTACGAAAATGTAACAGGTATAAGATCATAAAACAATTGCGCGAAGAAGCAACGGTAGCAGACCTCCAGAAGACTCCGAAGTAATGATTTTTTTTAATCTCCTACTAAACAAAATGTCCAGGAAATCAAAATAAAATGTTCTAGATTGAAATGCTGTATATATCTAATTTTAGGTTATTCAGTGTTGCTGGATAATATTTCAAAATTTAAACTGTGGGGTGATCACGAGATTACTGTTTTATTTTCCCATATTTTCTTCTACGTACTATTAATGGCCGCAGAAAAATATTCTGCCTGTTTCTGTCATATTCTGCATTTAAAATTTCCATAACTTGTTTTTGGTAAAGAAAATTTTAGACAAATGAAAGGCGCGGTAGCATACGGTCCTACGCCAAATCTGAAAGACAATTTTTAATCATCTTGTAGTACCATGTTAACATACAGTTTTTACATCAGTATTTACATATTTCCTGTACGGTAAATAATACAATATTATTAATTTTGTACACATTCACACGTTTCCCAGTTTTGCAAACCGGTGCCTTCTAACAATTTCTCACATTCATTTAAACTCCAGGCTCCTTCGCCAGTAAACACTAGTGCCACATCCCGCGAATAACTCACGAGCAAAGGAAGTGGATCTCTGCCGCAGGTCTCCCCGGCCTGTCTCCCGCCTGTGGGAAAACGTCGACACCTCCTGCCCGGAGGGGGCGTCGAGGTCGGCAGAGTCGGTGGTGATTGCGGAAGGTGAAATAGTGGCCACGCTGATGCATGTGCATATGGCGGAATATGCATTTAAACCAGGGTTGTCCATTTATTGTGCCCCGAGAAAGGTTATTAGTAGAGACCGGAAAAATAGGTAGTATTAAACGTCAAAATGTGTACATAAATATGTAATGAAAACAGTAAGAATATGTAATAAATTTGTAAAATCCGATATAATATGTAATATTAAAATTCTCTAATTAAAAACCAATTTCTTAACAAGAAATTACATTTAGAAAAACAGCTTACTTTGCATCATACAACTTTCTCGTCAGTAGTAAAAGCTTAATCTATTGTAATCCAGGACCGTAGTTTAGCTGTCAGACTAATCGCAAAAGAAGCCGTCGCACAAACTGGCGAGATCTACGACCAGCAAATATACACTGTAGCATCTTCATCCAAGTGTTACACGTCAGTGATCGCACATTTTTCTCAGAAATTAAGGTTACGGATCACAAAACGCGGTGTCAATGATGGTTTGCACACCTGGATTTCCCCAATAATGTAGGAAAAATGCTGATTTTGTAAAAATACATCTTTTCATAAAAAAAATATGGAATTAAATAGAAGAAAATTGATAGAATAAGAAAATGTATTGTGAAAACAGGAAAATATGTAAAATATGTTATACAGTACTAAATATGTAAAAATATGTAACGAAAAAATTCGATATTGCGTTAGGAGAGCTATGATTCGCCAAGATTACAATTTTGAGAACGGTAGGTACAAAAACAAAAAATATGTAATTACATAAAAATCCGGTCTCTAGTTATTAGTGAAAAGTCCCTTGCATCCGTGTAGGGCGAGAACATTGCGCGCCTATACTGCGATTTTCACAACTTTGCCCCTGACATAAATCAGTTGTTTCGTTGCCATCCAATCGGGAGCTTCAATGTCACTACTGTGACGTCACTATTGAATTGAATTGATGCCTTATTTTACGTGGCGAGACTCAGGCCATGAGGCCTGCTCTTCCGTCTGACCACGCAAATTTCGCTACACTCCTTTCACCAACTAGCGGAGAAAGAAGGTATTATATCGGGCGACGAAAAAGGCAATTTGAATTTAGCTCAGAGGTTTCATTTATTCATCGTCAAAAATATTAAAAACTGTATGTGGGTGTTTGACGTATCGAGGGAAGTATAATCTGTGCCCGTTTTCTTGAGCTCCGGAATATCTGCTCTCATTTACAGTTATTGTTGGCTGAATGATGAATAATGGTAGGAATGACAGGTGATGAAAATATTTGATAACAAAAACGATACGTTTCGTTAAAATAGAAAGTACTTAAATTGGATACATACTGGATTTGAAGATAATTGAAAAACTACTTGTAAACCCCCACTTCCTCTCGTATCTAGTAAAATTACCTTAAAAGAGTGCACAGATAGTGAAGTTACATTAGCGGTTCGGGAACAACGTAAGGGACCATCTGAACATTATTAAATGCAAATATAGACATACACAACACAATGGATACAAATAACATTGCGATGAATAAGTTTTAATATTATGTTGATTAACTATGTACATTTGTAAGTGTTTCTTGACAAACGAATAAATCGCAAGAATACAAATCGCTAGTGTTCTTATATAAAAGAGTCATTCAGTTTTCTTGTTATTTTCTTGGATGTTCTTGACTGTGTGAGAATTTGGGATAAGTTGAAACGAAGGCACCGGTGTGTGATTGCAGGGATTAGGAACAATAATTTCACAATAACCATAAATTTCAAAGTAATGAATATTATCTTTTGATGCTATTATGTGATTCCTCAATTTAACGACTAATAATAGACTAATAATAGACTATATCATTCGTGTACGCCCGTAACGTAACTTGTAAAGACAGCCAGTGCATCAAAATTACAATGCAAACTCATTAAAATATCTAAGTGTCTTACAAGAAAGAATTATCAAGTTCTGTAAAATTATCGACGTACATGAAAATTTGAAAATGGATCGTGCAAATCTGAGTGCCATAGACATTACAAAACTCTTAAAACTGCATTTTCATACTACTATTGAAAATGTATTGTAATCACTATTTTTATGTGAAGTGTATTGTAATATTTAATTGTAGTTTATAAATGTAATATATACCAAGGTATTCGCCAACAGCCAACGCAGTAGATGCTACCAAAAATAAACGTAATAAAAAAGGCTGTATCAAGTGTTTTCTCACAGGTGAGGTGGGTGGGAGCTTTCAAGAAATGAAAACAAGATCTTGAAATAACATACTTATCTTACTCCACACACGCCACGCCCCATTTGTGAGATGCTGATTTTCAAGGTGAAACCCATCTTGAGCGCTTCTAGTAACGGATAACAGGGCACGCTAGAAGCCGCGCCAATAGAAGTCCGAGATCAGCTCATTAGGCCTGGCACTCAGCCACTTCATGAAATGTTTGTAACCGCTGGTATCATTTTTTATTCGAGAGTACAATGAATTTAAAATATTAAAGCCTTATATGATTTAAACTATTTGTTGAAATTTGTTGCGGTGAAAATAGCAAAGAGAGTGGAAGCGTCAACGGTGATGGAAGACGAAACGACGGAGATGGAGACAATGGAGATGATGGAGGCAGGGACGAGACGAAGGTAATGGAGGCGACAGAGGCAGTAGGTTGCAAAGGTAATGGAGGCCGTGGTATTTAATTGTACATTTATTCTTGAGATTAACGGGTCTTCAACTGGTGATGCCATTAAGGCAAAGCTTGATGAGATCTAATATGTAAATGAAAGTGCTTATGTTGAGAGAAAAAATAATGTAGAAATGGTAGAATGAGAGACGGGAGAAATTGAAGAATCCTGAGATAACTTGCGGATGCAGCGATGTCACGGAGGTGATGGAAGCGGGGAGGGAATTGAAGGAATGGAGGAGGCAGAGATGGTCGCAAAGTCGACGGAAGTGGAGGAGTAGGCGCGGTTGCCGAGGTTTCCAAGGCGCAGGTAGAGGAGTTAAATGAGTTAGATGAGGATAATGTGGAGGAGGAGATAGAAAAGGAGAAGGAGATAGAAAGAGGAGGAGGCGGAGGAGAAGGAGGAGGAGACGAAAAGGAGATGCAGGAGATTTTTTATAAAAAGGAGGCGGAGGAGGAGGAAAAAAGAGGAGGTGATAAGGAGTCGAAGAAGGATGACCGGAAGGAAGGGGAGGTAGATAAGGAGGCGGACACGAAGATAGAGAAAGTATAAAAAGAGGAAAAGGATATGCAGAACGAGCAGACGGTGAAAGAAGAGGCGAAGAAGGAAGAAGAGATGGAAGAGAAGGAGGGAAGATGAGCGGAAGGGGGAGGGGAAGGGTAGGTGGCGGAAGTGGCAGCGTGGCTGGACAGGACGACGAGGCGGAGCGTGGCGGGACAGGACGGGGCAAGATGCGGCATGACGGATCGGAGCGAGGCGTGGCGGAACGTGACGGGGAGGGACGGGACGGGGCGAGACGGAGCGTGGTGGGCCATGGCGAGGCGGGGGGCGTGGCGTGGCGAGACGGAGCGAGATAGTGCGGAGAAGAGCCGGGCGAGGCGTGGTGGGACGGGAGGGGACGGAGCGTGGCGTGGAATGGCGGGACGGGGCGAAACGGAGCGTCGCGGGACAGAACGGGGCGGAGTGGGGCGGGACGGGACGGGACGGGATGAGGCGGGGCAGGACAGGGCCGGGCTGGGTGGTGGCGGACCGAGGAGGGGCGTGGTAAGGTGGAGAGGAGCCGGGCGATGCGTGGTGGGACGGGAGGGGACGGAACGTGGCGGGACAGGGCTGGCTGGGCGGGGCGGGACAGGGCGGCACGGGATGGGACAGGACGGAGCGTGGCGGGGCAGGACAGGACGAGGCGTGGCGAGACGGGGCGGGATGGGACAGGACAGTGCGGGACGGGGGGGGGGCGTGGCGTGGCGGGCCGGGAGTGGACGGAACGTGGCTGGCCGGACGTGGCTGGACCGGACCGGACGGGAGGGGGAGGGGCGGGGTGATGGGAAGCGGGGTGGGGCGTGGCGGAACGGAGCGAGATGGGGCGGAGAGAAGTCAGGTGAGGCTTTGTGGGACGGGACGGAGGCGGGGGCGGGACGGAGCGGGACGGGAGGGGGCGGAGCATAGCGTGCCATGGCAGTGTGGCGGGGCTTGGCGGGATGGGGTTGGGCATGGCGGGACGGAGCGTGGCGTGACGAGACGGGGCGAGATGGAGCGTGGCGGGGCGGGGCGGGGTTGCGAACAGAGGCTGCGAAGCGCCGCCGGGCGCGCGCCGTTTCCTGCCGCTGTCCGCGGGCGGCCGCCCTCCGTCCAGCGGGCGCGCCCGCGCAGGTGGGCGTGCGAACTGGCGAATTCGCGCGCGGAGCGTTTTATAGCCATAATACAGAGAGGAGTTAAGAGGCAGCGGCCGCTGATGCGCAAAACCGGTCCGGACGAGGCAAACGTAGTGCTCTGTCAACAGTGCGAGAAGGAAATGGTATTCCTGCGGCTAGTTATTCGGACGCTACATTTTCCTCGTGCTTGCCATACTTATGCAGTACTGCTCAAATGGGTTTTCACACGGATGGCTTCTCGCGTGATGTTTTAAGTTGTTATGGATGCCTATTTTTCAATTGCTGAAGGTCGTTATTTATAAATATAATTGTTGACATTGACATACATATATCGAATTTAATTTTATGAGTAGGTAAATTAGAATTGAGGGTCAAAACGTGATGGCAAATCAAATATTTGGCCGTGTGAAAATGTAAATAGGTACTTGTCCCAATTAAACGGTACGATTGCATTAATTTTTGTTTTATATACTAATTTTAAAATATGTAATTTGATAATACAAATGTGTGGACAGCTGGTTGGGCACCTTAATTTTGTTTCAGCTTTCGCTTCGACTTCTCCCAAAACGTGCTTCAGCCCTCTTCTGGGATAATAGATTCTGAGCTGATCCACGAAATGTGGAGTGACTTGGTAACAGAGGTTACAGATCGGGGGGCGGGTAATTTTTAGGGAAACAATAACACACTGAAAAAACGTATTACTCTTAACTGCAGGATCCTTGGCAGTCTGCATATTTACAAAACGTAAGAACTCTTCATCTTGGATGGAATACACCGTTCTTCACACTTATTGCACGTTATAATCTATTCATACTTATTCACAGTTCTGATATAACTTAAGCGTCTGTTCATCAGTACATTTACATCTTGCCAACGCATTCAAATGTGTCTGCATTGTTCTTCATCGAGAAATGTATTTCAACTGCGTACACAATTTGTTCACAACATTCCATGTACAACCGTTCCTGATAGACTTTCTATTCATGGTTCACGTTTGAACATTCGAAGACGGCACTTTTTCTTATCAGAACGACTTGTGCACACCACCAAAGCGGTGGTCGGCGCCGCAATAAGGGTTTTCAAAATCCCGGGCTCAGCAAACTCAAGGAGGTAAATTATTTCCTACACTTCATTATCACTAAGGGTCGGATTTTAATGAAATGGCATTATTTTTCTTTTCATTTCCGAAAAATTCCATTTAGAATGTAAATTCATTTCATGTTATGACAAAAGGAAATAACCCGTTTTTATAGGTCATTATTTCGTATTGTTTGTCGATTTCGACTAATAAGTCATTTTTTTTACTCTTTTCAGTCATTTTTAATACGTTTTATCTGATTTCAGCGATTTTAGTATCATTTTGATGGTTCTTGCCTCAAATAATATGTACAAGATGCAAAAATATACACCACAGAATTCCTGAATACCTATACCTGGTGGCCTGTTTGATTTCTTCGCTCAGAAGTTGTGACGTCTGTCAGCGCCATTGGCGGTTCAGACGGTTTCGGGAAAAGTAAAGGCAGAGATTTTCTGGTAAAGAACAGTCCACACGAAAAGTTTGATAGCTGAGTTCACTTGAACGTTCACTTGAAAAAGTCTCGATTACACAAGCATCGTACATCATCAAGTTGTTCATCTCAACTGCTTTTGATCACATTTTTTACGTCATTTTTTTTGCTTCCAGGACATTTTCAAAACATTTTATAAGCATTTTTATTGATCATTTTTGCGATGTTTTAGTTCACCAAAATCCGCCCCTTAATTATCACTATCATGACACATCAACATCTTTTTTTTTAATTTCTTCCATTTCTTATTTATTTATAACAAATAACTGATGTAAGTTTATGTACCTTTTTTTTCGAATGAGTACCCATGCGGCCAATGGGCCCACCTCCACCTTACCCTACACACAGGCGCCAGGTACCCGGCAAAGCACATCTCTGATCTCAAAGGTGGGGGGGAGATTACGAGGGACAATAATTACGATAGGTCTGAAAGAAAGAGAGTTGAAACGCGATACATTCAGGTTGGGAGAGCCCCATCATACTGCTACATACTAGTAAACATCCACGACTAAGGCTAGATGCGACCCTGCGATCCTTCTCCCCAAAATTATTTCAACGCTATCACCGTAACGATCTCCGCCACCCAGGAATTCTTACATATTTTTGGGGAGGACAAACGTGTCTCCTGATAAATGTAACAGGAAATTGACGCACATACTCATACAAGTATGGGAATCACTATTTGCCTGCAAAACACATCGATAAGTATTAAAGTAACGTTTTAGCATATTATTAGCGGCTTGCAGCAGCATGAATGCTTCTGAACAAAACCACTCAAAATGGCTCACAAAAACTACCATTCACACTGCTCACTCGCAAATAAAGTTATTTCGTGTAACACTGCAATAAATTAAATATTGTAACAAAAATAGCCTTTGCGAATACTGCAAAAACATTTTGTAGTATGTAAACAGTACAACAATTCTTTACTTACCAGCAATATAAAAAAAGTTGCTGTTCCGTAATACAACAAGTAAAGAGCAAATATTCAATGGTAAACGACCTCTTCCTTGAACCCTTCCTGTCGATAGCTTTGTCGTAAGCAACAACGTACTGAGAACGAGAATTCAGTAGGTATGCGCAATTTGATAATAGGCGGAATAATTCAAAATATTTGCACTTTTCAGTCAAAATTGAAAGTTTCATTGTTTTGGATTATTCCCGAGATTCCGTTTATCAAAGGTGCTTTGGAAATTGTCGATAAATCCACGACTCAAGAAGCGAGAAAGGGATTTATCTGAGAATTTCCAGAGCACGAATGGTATTTAATAGGACTATTCCACGAATAAAATTACGTCCAACAGAGTTCCAAAATGCGCCAAATATTGAAAACAACTGAAGGCTCTGTTAAAATCAAAGAGGATACATTACAGTACATACGCGGTTTTCTGGACATCGACATAGCGATTGATGTATACCGTCTCCAAAGATAGATGAGACACAGTTCATGACTGGCCAGTAGGGAGAAGCGGTAAGAAAAATCGGATAGAAAAAGCGATTAACTTTTTGGGATACACCGCCCCGATTGGGGCTTTTTGTATATATAGTTGTAGACTATTGGTTATACATTTACGAGTGGAATAGTCTAAGGAAACCATAGACGTCTCTCACACGGTTGGACGGAGCAAAGTTTTGTTTCACCTTCTGCACGCATTGAAAATTAGTACTGCAGATACTTCAAGCCATCTATAATTTTCCTTATAAGAAAAAGCTGTGCTTCAACGTCGACTCAGAAATGAATGCGGTGTGCGCGCTGAACACACGGGCGTATTTCTCCGCGGAGCGACTCTGCCCTTTCAGAATGCGCTGGAAATCATGCGTGGTGCTCGCCGCGAAACGGTACCGTCGAGTGCGACCATTTATCACCGAGCGTAAACAGCGCCTTCGCCACCTAACAACGGGTGGGCTCTCGGTGCTCGGTACGCCCGCCCACCCACACCCTCGCACGCCCGCTCGCGAACCAGCACGCGCACAGGCGAACTGGTGTATGCCCACCCGCCCACTCACACCCCCGCGTGCCCGTCGGCCCGTCCGCCCGCTCGCCAGCCAGCACGCATACAGGCGAGCTCGAATATGGGTGGGGTGGGCGGAAGGGCGGGTGAGCAAGCTGACGGACAATACCTGCCGGAAAAAACGTTGTAACCCCCAAAATGTAAATTTAGCGACACATGACTTTCCTCCTCCATTATTAAAACGTTTATGCACCCGTGCGTCTCGCGGCGAAATTGAAAAAAAAGTAAAAGGGCGTTTAATGTTCGTGTTTGCCAACATAATTCCCTGCATGCCTTACTCACACCACATACGACCTTTATGGGAGGAAACGCAGCGTTCCAAAAAAGTGAGGATTACAACTTTTCTGCCGGCAGGTATTCAAGTGAGGAACCAAGCTTGCCCCCCCCCGCCACCCGCCCGTAAGGGCGCGCATGTAAGCTGGCGGGTAGATAGGTGAATAGGTGAGTGGGCGGTCGGGTGGGAGAGCCAACAAGTCGGTAGAGGTGTGATGGAAGGTGATTGGGCGGGTGGGAGAGTAATCGGGCGGTTATGTATCTGGCGCCGAGTAGGAGCGAAAGGGCGAGCGGGCGGTAGCACGGGGTGGGGTGTAGGCGGATGGGTAACAGTGCATGTAAGTGAGTGGATATGCAGGCGTGGAGGCGGGTAAAGAGGCGGTAGATGGACGGGAAGACGGGCGGGGAGGCGGTGGGAGTAGACGGGCGAGTAGGCCAGTAGGTATGTGGGTAGGCAGATGGCAGGCAGGCTGGCAGGTAGGTGGGTGGGCGGGTGGGCGGGTGGGCGGGTAGGCGGGCGGAGTGAGGAGATGGCGGGGTGGTGGGCGCAGTGAAGAGATATTTATTATTTCCGCAGATAGGTATTTGCGGAACACCACAATTTACATATTATAATTAGGAATTAAATTACTTTAAATTAAATTATAATAATATAAATTAATATAATTAGGAATTAAATTAAATACTTAAAATGATTTTAAGACAATAATAATATTGGGATAGTGGGCGGGGAGACGGGCGGGAGCGGGCATGAGCATGGGGGGGGAGCGGGCGGTGGGCGGGTCGAAGGGTGGTGGTGCGGGAGGAGACGCTGGCGGCGACACAAAGCGCGCGGGCGGGCGGGCGGGCGGGCGGGCGGGCGGGCGGGCGGGCGGGCGGGCGGGCGGGCGGGCGGGCGGGCGGGCGGGCGGGCGGGCGCGTGCCGGGCGCGTTCCGCGGGGCTTTCATCATCTCCGGTTCAAGGCCCGGCGAAGGCAGCCCCAGCCAAGGTGCGGCCCCGGCCGCGAGCCACGCGCGCACCTGAGAAAGGAAAGCGGCGGGGGCGGTGGGGGCGGGGGTGGCGGCGGGGAGGGATCAGCGGCTCCGAGGCGGTGGAAAGGTAGAAGATCAGTGTCGCGACAACAGGTCGAGAGGCCGAGTGACAGACACTTCAAGGCAGGGTTCTGCTTTGTCCTCGGATATTGCGAATACTTCTCAGAGGTAAGGCAACTTGTAGAAATTCAGAAAAAACGTCAATAAAGACACAATAAAATTTATTGTGACAAAATGCATTTAGACGAACTTCTACAACTCCTGTTTGGAACGGAAAATAAAAGTACAAATTGTGTCATACGAGGTCCAAGATTTCGACCTACCCATCGCGACAGCTAGCGCTTTTTCCCAATTGAGTATTCCCACCCACGGGGCACCGCTCCGTCCGGGAGAAGCTCTAAGCTCCAGGCTGGTCTCCCGGCATGCGTAATAGTGTGGTATGCATGCAAGTATAAGTTTGTGTGTGTATCTGTAAGTAAGAGGTGAGGAGAGGACAAGGTAGAGGAAGGAAAGATCGCGGTCTGTGGCCCGTTTGGGATCGATCTCGCAACCTCCTTGTCACTGGCACGCTCGAACCGTAAACGCATGCCACTACAGGTGCGGTTAGGGACTTCTGAAAAGAGTTCAAGACTCGTGTTACCGGGCAATATCTCGCGAACGAGTGCTCAGATTGGAATTAAGAACAAAAATGACCGCAAATGATATCCTGCTGAAACACTGTCTGCAAGAAATAAAATAGTGGTGAACGTTTTACTTTGAAAAGTCTGGATCCAATACTTTTGAAAGGTTATTTAAATTGGAATTCCATCCGCTGATCCCAACACGAAAGTGACAGTAATGCTAGTGTATCTATTAAGTATATTGTAAAAATAAACTGTACCTGAATTCCAACAGAAATTCAAAATAAAGTGATGTTTCCAATTAATGACAGTTTTGCTAAGAGAATTAAGACTGCATTTCTATACACGTCCGGCGAGCCCGAAAAATTACTTTTGTATTTCAGTATTCTAAATATCCTAATTTTCAAATCGCCCAAGAATGAATTTGAATCATAGTTTTAATATTTGCGGCGTACGATGTAGTTGAAACTGAAATAGCTTAAACATAAATAGAAAAGTCAAGAGAAATTTCAGTGGAATCGGACAAGGTAAAAAAGGTGCGAGACACCATACAAGTAGAGAAGTAGATCACGAGGTGTTAGGAGATGAAAGCAATAGAGGCAATGTTGTCGGCGGAAGTGACAAAACAAACGCGAAAAGGTCACAGACTGCACACATAAAACGAAGGGAGGGGCAGCAGTTACGACTGTCATCTGTTAGCGTCTTTCAACGAAACTTCTGTCGAAACCAATTGTACCAACCACAACTCGGTCCTCGACGAAGGTGACAGCGAGTGGGGACGTATGCTAAAGCACGCTTTCGCGACACCTAAAAGGACACGCAGATAACAGCAAGGACGCGGAAGTGGAGAATGGTGAGAGGACCGACTCGAGGAGAGAAGATGAGAGGAAAGCGGGCGTCTTGTTAGCGCGAAATCATGCAGCGGTGCGCAGGCAGAGATGCAGATCGGAGGTACGAAGGCGCTTTGACCTTTCGCAGGGCTTTTGTACGCAGTTGGCGCGGAGAGACGTGCGGTATTCGCCGCGACAGTTGCGAGGGAAATTCACTGCGCATAATACTGTAGTAAATGAGTAACGCACGTAAGTGCAAGATACGATCATGCGAATTCCAAAGGAGATGTGCGGGGTGATTCCGAGAGATTTACTGATTAGCAGAATATATGTGTGTATGTGTGTTATAAAAACGTAAGTTATGAAGGCAGCGTATAAATCATGAAAGATATATGTACTTGTAAAATAGAGTAGTGTATCTCAACACCTTTCTCCATAGATGACACACTTTACAGAGACCTTATACCTACATACATTACCCAATATGACGCTGGAAAATACCTTTATTCAAACAACAAAAAATTCTGGATGACTATGATATATTCCGAAAAACTTTTGAAGATTAAAATACGACAATGAGTAACATTTGGTAAGAGCTTTTCAATTCGTTTGAAACAATTTTTTTCAAAATAAAAATTAAATATAAAATGTTTACAGGAAAGAGGGCATATCCAGTCGGGCAAAACTCGCACGTATAGGCAACCTGTCGTGTGTGGAGGCACTACACAAATTTTCAGAGACAATGTCTAATACACAATATTCATAATCAATTAAAACTGTGAAAGAACCGTAGCAGCGACGTGTCTCATTGGATTCATTATTCATCTCAAGATCTGAGGAAACTGAGCAATTCTATAAAAGTTATATTTTTATGTCTAAAAAAAACTGACATTACACTCTTCAGTGCTATCTTTTCTATTTCTTTTTTGTTATTTATTTAATGCATAAACATTTCGAGATCCAAAATGGTGTATATCTGTGGTTGAAACAGCTTTGATTCAAAAGGTATTGAATGTGACTGCATATGTCATTGATCTAGCACGAAAATTCTCAAATATACATAGCATGGTATTAATATCTGACATAAAAATAACGCAACTCGCTGGGAGCCAGAACCGGGCTAATGGCGGATGGTCAAACAGCTCCCAGCAGAACTGATGCAGAAGATCTGTTGTGAGCGTATCCGTGTGTGGTCGACCGAATTTTCATTTAGACTATAATGCAAATTTCGCTGTACAGTGTTTTCCCCCTCAAAGAATTCCTGTCCAATCAGTATTACGCGTTTGACAGTGACGCATAGTTGCAGATGGCTGACAAACACTGATAACTGTTCCAAGCGGCAGACTTCGAGACTAGGAGTACAAGGAGTTGTGTGATTAAGCAAAAAAATAGCGCAACATATACTGAATCTGCTACAATAAAATTTTGTCATGAAATCGTGTTTTATTTTTTTTTTTCAACTCGAACTGGCGACCCGCGGTCCGATATCGCTACGGCACTACTGCTTTAGCAATCTCGGCCACCGGGGTGGCTGTTTCATATTTGTTGTCGTCGAAAGGAATGTTAACTTCTGGATACATCTTGCAATCAGTGGCGTAGCTAGAGGGGCAGGGGGGGCGGCACGCCCCGGGTGACACCATTCTAGAGGTGACACCAATTACATTATTTTATAGTAGTAATTATATAATTTAAATCATTTACTAATTTTATATATTTAAAGATAGTTTTCTTAGTTTTAATAGTTTAAAAATTTTATTGTTGGAATTATATAATTTTTATAATTTAGTTAAAATTATTTATATTAATTTAATAAATATAGATTTAAATCATAAGCATAAATTATGATTTAATTGCAATTATATTGCAATTATTCTTAATTACATAGAATTTTTAAATATATTATAAATAACTATCATGTGCAGATATGTTTGTATTTTTAATAAAATAATGTATAATCAATGCAGCAGTAGATATTTTTATTCTTAATATATGGGGGGGGTGACACCATTCGCTTCGCCCCAGGTGACACCAACTGAAGCTACGCCATTGCTCGCAATTGCAATTTGATTTCCTGAACCGAAGGGAAAACACAGTTGGTGGCGCCGCCTCCACGTTGCGGAGCGGCGTCGTGCGTCGTGCGCCACCAAGCCGAGATAAGTGCGGAGGTAGATCGGCCGGAGGTGCGGCGGGGAATGGCCTGCGCCGCGGCGGGCGGCAGCGGGCGGCGGCGGGCGGCGGCGGCCGATTAGGATGTGGCTAAGGCGCGGCGCCGGAAGTGGAGGTGGCGGAGGTGGCGTAAGCGAGCGGCGGCGGCGGCGGACGGCCGTTGCGGCGACGCGGCGCGGCGGAGGCGGAGGCTCAGGGTGGCCGAGGGTGGTGGGTGGGAAGACGGGTTGGCGACAAGTCGATTCGGTGGAGGAGGAAAGGTAGGGGCAAGGATGGGGGGGTCGAGAGGGTGGCGGAGAGTGCGGGATGGGCGGGCAGAGAAGGGAGAGTGGATGAATGAGAACCTGGAGGAATGGCTGGGCGGAAAGCGAGAAGGGAGGGCGAGTGGGAGGCGGTCAGGGTGTCAGCGTGTTGGTGGTGCGCAGAGCGGGCGGGTGGGGGGGCGGGGAGGGCGAGTGAGTAACGGGGAGGGTGGGTGTGAGAGCGGCGGGGTGGGCGGGCGAAGGGGGAGAGTGGGCGAGTGAAGCGCGAGGAGGGAAGGCGAATAGGAGGCGGTGAGAGGGTGCGTGTTGATGGTGCGGAGAGCGGGTGGGTGGGTGGAAGGGAGGGCGGGCGAGTGGGCGATAGGAAGGGCAAGAGAGTCAGAGTCTGGAGGGTGGGCGAGAGGGCGGCGCGCATTCCACTGCCTTGCCCCCGCGCCCGCCCCCGCGCCCGCCCCCGCCCCGCGCGCGCCCCCGCCAGCTCTCCGCAGGCGGCGGGTAGGGCGGGCGAGGAGGGAAAGTGGGCGAGTGGAGAAGGAGAAGGGAGGACGAGTGGGAAGCGGTGAGGGTGAGCGTGTTGGTGAATCGGAGGGCGAGTGAGGGCGGGAGGGTTGGCGAGTGGGCGGTGGGGAGGGCGGGCGAGTGGGGACGCGGCGGACGAGCAAGTGGGAGGCGATGAAAGTGGGCGGGTGGGTTGCGGGGAAAGAGGGTGAATAGCGGCAAATAAGGCAGGCGAGTGGCGGAGAGGAGGGAAGCGAGTGGGCGGCGAGAACGGGGGTCGAAAGTCTCGCGGGGAAGGCCGGTGAGAGCGAGCCGGGGGGGTGGAGCGGGATGGGCGGGTGAGAGGGAGCCGGTGAGGTTGAGTGAGGGGGCGACAGGGAGGATGGATGGGTGCATGGCGGGGAGGGCGGGAGAGTAGATGGCGGGGAGAGTGGGCGAGCGTGTGGCGGGAGGATGCATGACAGGGAGGGCGTGTGAGTGGGCAGAGGGCTGAGTGGGTCCGGGAGGAGCAGCGGGGCAGACAAACGGTCAGTAGCAGTGAGCGAGCAACAAAGGGTCAGCGAGCCTCTGCCCTGCCTTACTACGCGTTTCCATTTTTAAAATTTGTAATATCTTTCACGAAAGAGAAATAAAAATGACAGCCTTCCCGTACGTAACAATTGATTACTTTCTATTCTCTCACAGCTTGTAATTCCGAAAATATCCACCAGTACTATCTTTCCCTATATATTTCTTTGTTAATTTGTACTATATTCTCCTTTAGAATTTCTTTCTTTCTTTACATACGCAAATTTACTTACTATCATCTCGCGCTGGACACCAATCTGACTGTCTTTCCTCTTTCTCTTCCACTACCATTAATTATATCGAGGATTGAGGACCGAGACGGAACAGAAATGGCATGAGCGGGAAGGGATGGGCGGGGAGTGGAGCATCGGGAAGGGATGGGCAGCATCGTAATGCGGATAGGTGAGGTTTGGCAGGAATGTCGGGGTTTGGTGGCGACGACAACATAGCTAGTTTCTTTTTGATTGACGAAAAAATTAAGAAGATGATCTTGTTGACTTTATCTCCATCTCAGAAAGTTCCTTGAGAGGATGAAAAAGGCAACCTTTTAAGAGAAAGCAAAAAGTAGGAATTAATTCCAACGGATTAGATCTTGTATCTCTTGCTGAATTTTTCAAGAAATAGGACTCGTTATGAGCATAGAGGGGCATCTAGAAACGGCATTTAGAATGCCGTTTCCCGAAGTAATATTGTCTGTGAAATGCAATAACTTTGTATTTTTATTATGTTATTAGAGATACTTGATATCCTAATCCGATTGACAAATGTACGTAAATGAAGCTTTAAAACCAACCTTTTCCAAGGCTTTCTAACAACGCATTACAGGAACAAACTGCGTGAGCCTGTGCCATATTCTGAGATTGACCTGAAAGGAAGGTATTATTTTCCCTTCATGTGTGGAGAAAGGCAGATACACTCAGACAGGCGGAGAGCGATATGTCTGCATGGCAGTGGTATGGGTGCAGCAGACCCGGCGGCGGTCGCGAATAGCGGCGGGGCGGCCGTGTGGGCGTGGCGGGAGGGCGGAGGAGCTGGGCGGGGCGCATGGGCGGGAGTGGGGGCGGAGGCGGCGGTGGGTTGGGATGGAGGCAGCTGGAGCGGGGGCGGCTCGAAAGCGGGGGCGGGCGCGGGGGCGGGCGTGGGGGCAGGCGTGGGGGCCGGGGCGGGCGCGGGGGCCGGGGCGGGCGCGGGGGCCGGGGCGGGCGCGGGGGCGGGGCGGGCGCGGGGGCCGGGGCGGGCGCGGGGGCGGGGCGGGGGCGGGCGCGGGGGCGGGCGCGGGGACGGGGGCGGGCGCGGGGACGGGGGCGGGCGCGGGGGCGGGCGCGGGGCGGGCGCGGGGGCGGCCGCCGGGGCGGGCGAGGGGGCGGCCGCGGGCGCGGGGGCGGGGCAGTGGAATGCGCGCCGCAAACAGCGCGAGGTGGCGCCCGATAACCCCGCGCGCATAGACGATAGCGCGGGTGACGCGGGAGTGGGCGCGCCGAGCCCCCTCCCCCCGGCCACCCGCCGACGCTCCCTCGCCGTTTGACGATCGCACACTCCGCCGCTTTTGTCAGGCCAGCCTCTCTATACAGAAGGTGACACGAGGTCGAAGATTCTGTCGTGCAATTCACTCTCAGATTGGTGATTACAGGACATTTCTTCTTCTTCTTTCTCTTTTTTACTTATTTTAATAATCATCTTGTTTTCATTGTAGTGTTCATCATTTTTTCATTTTCTTTATTTTCATCTTCATTCTCATGGTCGTCGTCATCTTTAACATAATCATCTTCATCTTCTTGTTATTCAATATAATCTTCATAATCTCTTTTCCATCTTCTTCTGTATGGTCTTCATTATCATCTTCATCCTTTTTTTACCTTCTTTATTTTTATGCTCTTCTTTCTTATCATCATAATCATCTTCATCTTCTTGTCCATCATATGCTTCATCTTCATCATGTCTCTCCTTCTACCGTATGTTCTTCTTTACAATGTTCAACACTTCCTTACGATTTTTTAAAACTTTTCTATACATTATAAGGGATATTTCTGAATTAGAAGTTGGGAATTTCAATGAAATATTTGCCACCAGTTTCAGTAATTATGTACCATATCACATCTTGCCTCGAACCATATTACTTGTAACTCAAATCTTTGCTTGTCACACGCAGTTGAAAAATGCAGCAGAATTCGTTCTGGTAAAAAGTGTGTACAGAATGCCTGAGAAGAACACTTCGCTAGGCAATAAGGACTCTTACTCCATTTACACCCTTTCTCGCATCTATCCATCTTTTCTACAATCAGTAAGTTTGTAAGCTTTTAAGTGCAATGCTGAATATTAAAATATCAATATTAAAAATCAAAATTAACAAAAAATATTTTTAAAATGATTCGGATTGGCGAAAACCACACAAGAAAAAGAAATCCCGGCTGGAGGGACCAAAATATTAAAGGACGGAAAACACTAAGAGAAATTCCAGATTCACAAAAAATGTAGTACCTCAAAAATGAATTTTAAATTGTCTGCAAGGGCCCTTGTTTTTCCTAAGTAACTGCGTAGTACAAAGAAAGTATATTAATGGCGAAAAGTGTCAATTTTTCGACAAATAAAATGGCGATCTCTGATATCGAAAATGGGTTTTTCTTAATCTTGTATTTAGTAAACGACTTTCTCGAATAAGTACCTACTGTGATGAGAATTTACGTTTTGTGGGCGTTTGATACCAGTAGAGAGCCGATTTTTCTTCAGAAATCTGGCTCTCTTAGTCCTTGATAACGAAACAGTGCTCTTTTCTTCCTCAGGTATTTTGTAAATTAGTTTCTCGAATAGATATTTTAGTCAAAAAGTTTTGAGTTACTTTGACACTGAAAAGTATTTTGGCAAAAATGCTGCCGCCGTTTATCTGTTAACGCTAATGCATAAACCGTTAACGTGATTTTTTTTCAAAATGTATATTCCCCAATCGACTTTGCTGAACTCAGCGTCTCTTGAATTTGAGAGGGATATTATAATTTTGGGTGGAACTTTACTTGAAACCTCAACGACTTACAAAAATTTTCACAAAAAACGGATCCAAATGAATTCTTTCTTTTCTTTTTCTTTTCTTTTTTTTTCTTCCCTCTCTTTCTTTCTTCTTCAATAGAGCACAGTACACCTATAAAATGGCGCAGATTCGATTTTCGTTATATATGAATTTTCGAATATTGCAAAGGTATAAAATTTTATTAACGCTCTCATACAATTCCATCATTGAAGATAATTTAATATTTTATATTTAAGAACTTGAATTCTTACTACACATAATTTTAGAGAAACATTTACTTCATAAAGCAATTATTATCCACATTTTCAGTATCAGGAACCCACAAAATGAGTTTTAAATTATTGTAAAGGAAAGTAAAGTAGCGAAGGAGAAATATGTGGATGAGCAATCACAGTGACGTTCAGGGTCTTCAGTCTAACTCTATTTCAAAAATAGGTTTCAAGCTTGGTTAAAACTAATCATTGTCATTTGTAATATTGTTTTAAATCTTAAACCAATAACTGAAGTGTAGATTAAGTGAAAATGTATTCAGAATGCAAACAATCGTTTAACAATGTGAAAAGGTATAGATTTAGAGGAAGCCTTACCCAGTTGAGATCGAGAACAGAAGGAAACTTATGTGCCCATCTTCTTGTTTTGCATACAGTGTGATGTTTGTATTTTGTTAGTAAACTTTGCTTTAAATATTAACTTAAAGTGTTTTTATAAATTCATTTAGGTGGTCATAGATGGCAGCCAGGCAGGGGATACTCACCCGAAAAGTATTCCAAACTTAAAAGAAAGAGATGTAGAGTACTAGAGTGCTATGGTATTTTTCAGCACCACTAGCTTACTTCCGACTGTGTAACCTTTGAAAGTGCTTTATTTTCTCGATGAGATCAATTTGAATTCGAAAGGCGGTGAGTGTGAAACGTTCATTATTCTATTCGTGGTAAAAGGGTCATGGGCGCCGGCGTCCTAACAATTCCCGCTCATAATTTCTTCTTGTCAGATGAAACGAGTTCCTCAACACGTGACGCTCATGTCCTCCTTTTGATAGCAAAGCTTTCCAAGGTATTTCCAACTCCATTGTAAATATTGTTCAACTTCAACGCTTCAACAATATTATTCAATTTCAAAGCTTCAATAATATTATTTACTAACATTTTTCATCTCTGAGGAATGTTTAATAATTCCGTGGAATAAAGTTAGTTAATTACTAAATGTTTCCTTTCTAAAAATAATTCTAAGCTGAGATTTGCTGTTTGCTTTTTCTGGCCAGAGTGGCTTATCCTTTAAATATAAAGGCAATATTTCGCTAGTGTAAGGGTCCTACGACAACCTCTGTTGCAATGCATTGTTGTAATATAACCAAATTAATAAATAGTCGTAAACGTTTCCTTTAATACATGTTTATTCGATTTATAATAAAATGTATAGAATATGGAATATTACTAATGGATAACACATAGAATCTCCATTATTTGATCACAAAGAGAAACAAGAAAACTATAAGTTACCGAATATTTTCAAATATATCACGAGTAGAATCCGAGAAAAATAATACATAAGTTTGAGATTCAGAAAGGGGAATTCACAACCGGAACCACATCTGCCCTTTTAATAAAGCGCCTATTTAATTAAATGCGGAAATGGTAAGAACAGACGCGAGACAATATTTTTCAATACTTTCTCACAGCTTCTGAGATAAAATAGTTGCGCAGAACAGGCAACTGTTTCATTCATATTGGTATATGTCAAATCGCGCTACGTACTAATATTTGAACAAAATATTTCGTCAAAGTAACTTTGACATATGACGAGAGATGAAAATTACCGCGAACTCTAAAAGGAAGCTGCGCTGTAGGGAATTGGAAACACAACGCGCGCGTCTGTAAACATTGCCTTCCAAGTTAACATGGAAGTCACTGACGGTAACTTATAATCGATTTCGAAAGCAAAGACCCATTTTTCTGTTTAATGTTAATGAATTGATAATGCTTTACAGCAACGTTAAATAGAATTAGTAAATATAGATGACCGTCACGACAAATATGATTTCAAATTCGCCGTAAGTGTAAAAATTAATATTATAGCTCACTAGAATTCTCCACTGGAATCACTCGAATCGGTCAACATGAATCATGGAAAATTAAAGATAAGAATTTCAAGTTGAACTATAGATTGTCTCTTGTAAAATTCTTAAGTTAATGAAAGTTCCATATGATTTTCAGACAGTCGTAATGTTTATTCAAAGAGACATATATGTGTATTATATGTGTATCTTTGAATAAACATTACGACTGTCTGAAAATCATATGGAACTTTCATTAACTAAAGATGAGAATTGCCTGCAGTATTGGCTGCAAAATATCTTGTATGATTGAAGCAGGAAATTCATCTCCTCTATTCAAGACATAATCGTTTACTTTTAGTTTATCTTATAGCATATTACAGTTCATTATAGGTTTCATAGCTTTATCACATTATAAAGAGTGTATCAGAATAAATGTTGCATATAGGGAGGTCAAAGGTGAACCCACCGAACAAGTGGTGGGAAATTTCATATTTTGAAGTTACACGTATGAGAGATGCTCCTGGTTTTTAGGCAACAGCTCATGTAATGTTATGGGGCGGGTACTGTAAATAAAATCACTATGACAGCATCAGTATATGATCAGTTACAATGTCTGTTCCTACGACCCACCCACGTCCCCTGGCGTGGCAAGGCATGGCGAGGCGGATTGATAGTGATTCTGGACGCGTCAACTACAGAGCTCATTGGTCCCGTACGTGTAGTATATGTTTTTCATCTGGGGGTGGCGGCGACGGTGATCTTCCCCCGCTAGATGGCGAGATCCGGCGCCGACCTACCGTCGACTAGCGGGATTTTCCTTATCCAGGAACCTGCCATCAGCGAGGAACCGCCGCAGCCGCGACAAGCTCTAAGCTCCCGACCGGTCTCCCGGCATATGTAGTAGGGTAGTGCATGTTAGTGTAAGTGTGTATGTAAGAGGAGAGGATAGGAAAAGGAAGAGAAAGGAAGGATCGTGCGCGGTCCGTGGCCCGTTTGTTAGGGTAGTACTCCGGCATTCGCCTGGTGTTGATCGGATCTGAGTAGTGGGCCGCCACAAAATGAGTTGTAATGATCAATTTTTGCCAAATGAACACACCGTACGGGATATTTAATGTAAAGAAGTTACCTACATGGCATTGCGACTGGTCACATACTGATGATGTCGATCTACTACCGATCAGAGCAGCGGGCAGCTAGAATTCTCTTCCAGACAGCGATTGAATTCGACCTAGCTGAGAAGCTAGTGTCGAACATCCCGCCGCCATCTGAACTCAGACCCTAGGACCTCTCGGTCAGAGGAACTGCAATGATATCACTTGAAGCCCTGAGCCACCCAAGCCGGCCATTTTCTCATGAACGGCACCAACTGTTTCAATGAAAATGAGCACGTAGGACTAGGTTTTACCCCTCTATATATCCCACTAACCTAGGACCTCCCGGTCAGCGGCCCTACAGTGACATCAGGAGGGCGGAGCGGGGTGGGGGGGGGCAGGGGCGGGCGCCGGCGCCGCTGCCAAGTGGCGGGCGGGCGAGGAGGACCGCGCCGCTGGGCGCCCTCCGCTCCGCTCTTTAAAATTAGCGGGCAGCACCTGCGTCGCCTGTCAAGATTGAGCAGATCTCGAGCGGAGAACAAGACAAGAATACAGCCTCCGCGCCTGTTCTCCGCGGCGCGGGGCTCTCATTAAACTTCTGCCCTCTCCGTGCGCGCCGGGGAGGCGGAGTTGGCGGTGGTGGATGAGGCGGTGAGGGAGGGGGCGACCATTCCACACGGCTTTCGGCTCCGCCCCCAGCTGAATCGCGTCGCCGAGCCGATTTAGAACGCGCGGGCGGCGACCGAGGAGGTGGTCGGAGGCGGGAGGTGGGCGGCGGCTGCGGGTTGGGCTATGGCGGCTGGTGGTTGGTGATGGTAGACGGGTGGTGGTGGAGAGTATGTGGGCAGATGGTGGTGTTGGGGGCGGGAGGTTAGCGGTGTGTCTGTGGCGGGGGAATGTTCCTTGGCTGCCGGTTGGGCTATGGCGGCGGTGGTTGGTGATGGTAGACGGGTGGTGGTGGTATGTGGGGAGGTGGTGGCTGTTGGGGTCGGCAGGTAGCGGCGTTTGAGTGAGCTGAAAATGGAGATAGACAATCAGCAGGAGAAGGGGGCCACGAACATGTCATTCAATACAATATCAGATTGTGAACTGCCTGAAAGAAATAATTTACATCGAAACTGTATAAGAAATTACACATTAAAATATATTAAATCAAATATATTTTTTAGTACATTGTTGACGAATTTTGACAAGAGCTATTAGTGACTATTGTAATAAGCGACACACAAGTAGTAATACTTTTGTGTCACAGCAAGAGTATAATAAATTAAAGGTGTTTTATAATATTTTAATGAAATGTCAGGATTTGAAATTAAATAATGGTACGACAGAATAATGAAGCAAGGGAGCTAGGTTCGGCGATTCTCCTTCACTTGTCCCTAAAGAGAGATGCACGGTGAGACAAAATGTACAATTATTCGTTCTTGGAAAATCTCCTGGAAATGTTGGAATAATTCTGTTTGTTGACAGCATTTTATCCTCTTGCCCTTGTAGGTGGTTCATTTAATTTCTTCAATGATTCCGATCGATTGGTTTTGTCCCTCTAATTTCACCCAGAAGCTGAAGCAATATCTTAAACAACGGGTCACACACGAACCTTGTTGCCCCATCCAGTCCACATTCCCGTCTTTAGGGCCGAGTCGATGGTCAGAACTTACATCGACCACTGATCTAGAAAATATCCGACAAGCTTTATTGATTTTCATTGCAACTACCTTTTAAGATTTCTCCGAGGCACAATACGCGTGATAGATTGATTGATTGATGGACTAACTGATGAATGTTTCGGGGCACGTCAACTATTATGGTCCTTAGTCTCGGTGTTGTAATGATTTTTTTTCGGGAAGTTGGAATGTTTCTCCTCTGCTGGAAAGTAAGATCCATCGCCGACATACACGTCGGCTAGCGGATGGAGGTGTCCTCTCTCCCCAGCGGAGAACTGCCCCATTCGGGACAAACACTAAGCTTCCAACGGGTCTTTCGACATGTGTGGTAGTGCAGTGCATGTGTGTATGTAAGGGGCGAGGATATGACACGGAAGAGGAACGAAAGATGGCGAGGAGTCCATTATCTGTTTGTTACGCTCCGGCATTCGCCTGGTGTTGATCGGAGAAACTACGGAAAACTACCGATCAAAGCAGGAATCACTAACGAAAGGAATCACTTAATTGTACTTCTGCTGTTGTTTTAATATATTTTCATTTTACCTTTTTTTGCCTGTTTTAGCTTCTGGTGCCTATTTTTGGCTTTTTGCCTTATTTGTGCCTTATTCTTCCTTATTAGTGGCCATTTCTGCATTTTCGTTTGTTTTTTTCCCTCCGGGCACAAATCTCTATGGAGTTGGAAGCATACCTGCTGCCCTGGACAACATGAAGGCACGGTCGTGTATTGTCTTGCTGAGGATGCGGAGACTCCAGTGTCAGGTTGTGTTAAAAATCTAAAAGGGAAAAGGAAAGGGGAAGATGATACCAGTGAAGATTTTTGATATTTTTCATTGATGCTTACAGACTTGTTCGTTTACGAGAAATCTCATCCTATGTTTATGTATGGTCTCGGATCCCTTCTGAGCGGTTTGTACATGATTATACCTTTCGCAGTTCCCTCTCGTTCTCTCTTCCCTTCTGACGATTACACAAGTGTCAAGAACGAAATCTACAATTCCGTTTTTACTGCTACCATTTCAAGATACAAAAGGGAGTCCACAATATCATTTCACAGAGACAGGGTTGCGAGTAAAATAAACTCGTTGTAGTCAACCGGATGATCAAGTGCGATCAAGATGACGAAGAAAAAGGTAGTTTCCTTCCAAGGTTGTGCTAATGTTAATTTTGGAGTTAAAATAAAAAGGTGAATCAGATAATTATTAATTTTTTACACTAATTGCTTTTAATTGATTGATTGATTGATTCGTGTTTCCGGGCGCGTAAATTACTTTGGGCATTAGTCCCGTTAGTGTAGTGCGTGTTTTTTTATCGGGAGATGGCGATTGATCGGCGATTGAGGTGGCGATCGGGAGGTGGAGGTGATCTTTTCCCCAATGGATGGCGAGATCTGGCGCCGACCTACCGTCGACTAGCGGGGATTCCCCTCCACGAGGTATCTCCCACCAGCGGGGCACCGCCCCAGCCAGGACAAGTTGTATGCTCCCGACCGGTCTCCCGACATGTGTGGTAGTGTAGTGCATGTTTGTGTAAGTGTGTGTGTACGAGGAGAGGATAGCACAAGGAAGAGGAAGGAAAGATCGCGCGAAAGAAACGGCCCGTGGCCCGTTTGTGAGGGTACTGCTCCGGCATTCGGCTGGTGTTGATCGGAGAAACCACGGAAAACTACCGATCAGAGCAGCCGGCCGCTAGAATTTTCCTCCAGACAGCGACTGAATAATTGCTTTTAAATTGTGTTTTTTTTATTGTGTCCTGTGTTTTACCTCCTACTTTATCCAGAATAAATGTCTTTTTCGCATGCTTATTTTAGTAAAAATAAATGCCTTTTTGCCTACCAATTTTAGGTAAAATAAATGCCTGAACTTCCGGGCTCTAGTGATAACATACGAAAACTCCGCAAGACTTTCAGTTCCAGATCCCTGGAGCGCAGATTGAAGTAGGTTGAAACGCGCTGCCCTCGCAGTGACCTACCTGTCGGCCGGCGAGGAGGCGCGCAGGTGGTTGCGGGGCCGGCCGCGGGCAGGCGCTGGCGCCGGCGGGTCGCGAGGCCCGTAGAGGGCGCGCGCCGCCCCGGCGCCGCGACGTGCCGCGACGCCTCCGCTGCGAGTTCGCGCGCCCGCCGCAGGGCGCCGCGGGGCGCGCGCTACGCAATCGCCGCCGCCGCCGCCGAGTACGCACGTGCCGCTCGGATGACGCTAAAAAGGCTCATCGCCAGTCAAGCGTGGCACAGTGAAAAGTGTGACATACCGCTTTGATTAAGGAAACAAACGTTTCAGATATCGGATGATAGTTTTTTTTCTTTCTCGCATTATTAAATATAATTATTATTATTATATTTAATGTTATCTAATCTAATAATAATAATAATAATAATTGTACTACGGAAGTCATGCTTTGATAGAAATATCTGTATGACTCCTACATATTGTACCAGAAAGCTGTGAAAAATAAACAATAATAATAATGTTATCCAGGATTTTGAGAAAAAATCGTGTCTACTTGTGGATGTTGCTGTGCCTTGCGATAAAAGTGTCGTAACCAAGGAGGCAGAGAAACGTCTTAAATACAAGAGTTTGGAAATCGAGATCAGCCGAATGTGGGGCGTAAAAGTACACGTCGTCCCGATAGTTATCGGAGCTCTGGGATTTGTTCCGCAAAATTTGTGTAAGAACTTGGCTAAACTTCCATGTCATTCAAAGGACTGGGAAGTGCAAGAAATCGCTTTATTTGGAACAGCCCAAATCTTGCGCAAAGTATTGTAGAGGCACCGACAGTCCCTAGATCTACTCCTTACAATTAAGTAGCTTGGTTGCAACGTGGAGTAGATTTTATATTCAGCCGACACATAACATCTTTAGTCGTGATTTAGAGGAATAATAATAATAATAATAATAATAATAATAATAATAATAATAATAATAATAATAATAATGTTATCCGGGATTTTGAGAAAAAATCGTGTCTATTTGTAGATGTTGCTGTGCCTTGTGATAAAAATGTCGTAACTAATGAGGCAGAGAAACGTCTTAAATACAAGAGTTTGGAAATCGAGATCAGCCGAATGTGGGCGTAAAAGCACAGGTCGTCGTGATAGTCATCGGAGCTCTGGGATTTGTTCCGCAAAATTTGTGTAAGAACTTGGCTAAACTTCCAGGTGATTCAAAGGACTGGAAAGTGCAAGAAATTGCTTTATTTGGCACAGCTCACATTTTGCGCAAAGTATTGTAGAGGCACCGATAGTCCCCAGATCTGCTCCTTGGGTAGCTGGTTGCAACCTGGAGTAGATTTTATATTCAGCCGACATATAACTTCTTTAGTCGTGATATAGAGGGATAATAATAATAATAATAATAATAATAATAATAATAATAATAATAATAATAATAATAATGTATTTTTTTCTGGCGAGGTTCAGACCGCAAGGCCTGCTCTTCCACCTAACCACTTAAATATTTACATTTACATAATCACAATGGAGGCGTTCGGGCGGAAACAATGGTAGCTGACATTTCACGTTACTTACGAAAGTGCAATGATCGTAATAGCTAACGGAAATGTGCTGCACGCAACTAATGAAACATAAAGTATGAATGTATTTTCATTGTCAAATTTTCTGGACTCTGGACTTTTCTTATTTACAAGAAGGGCGTGGAAATTCAACAAATTTACTTTCGCAAAATGTCAAAAATTATCTTCTACACCCGAATGCCTCGACTGTGGACAAATTGCAAGAAAAAAAAGAGGGCAGATTTTACATTTACATACTACTTACGTATTGCAAAGAAAGTATTGTAATACTGTAGCAAACTACGGCGATTTTGCAATTTATTGATAACTGATTCTGGGCGTGTCAACGGCTGAGGTCATTAGTCCAGAAAGTGGAGTGCGTGTTTGTCCTTCCAACTGACGGTGATCTTCCTCCACTGGATGGCGAGATCCGGTATCAACCTACCGTGGGCTTGCTGGGTTATCCCAACCAGATATCTTCCACCAGCGGCACACCTCCCCAACCGGGAGAATCGCTAAGCTTCCGACTGTTCTCGCGGCATATGTGGTGGTGTCGTGCATGTAAGTGTGTGCGTAAGTAGGGGGTGAGAATAAGGCAAGGAAGAGGAAGGAAAGATCGCGCACGGTCCGTGGCCCGTTTGTTAGTATACTTCTCCGTCATACGCTTGGTGAGAAACCACGGAAAACTATCGATCAGAGTGGCCGCTAAAATTCTCCTCTAGACAACGACTGAATTCGATCTATAGCTGACAAGCTAGTGTCGAAAATCCTGCTTGGATTTGAACCCTAGGACCTCCCAATCAGAGACACTGATATCAATTGATACACTGAGCCAACTAAACCGGTCACCGATACCGAAAAATTGAATAAATCTTGTTTTTAACTTCTGTGGATTCGCTTTGAAATTCTGACAATGAATTCAACGGTATTTATAAAGCTTCTTTCGAATAAATATTTTCGAGAGCTCTCACGCGATTAACTACGCTTCGCCGTGTAAAAAAATGTATGGTTCCATTTGAAAGAGTTCCCTAAAACAGTAAGGTCCCACAAATTGTGTGGGAAATCTCTCAAATACTTTACCGCGTTCTCCCGTACGTCACCAATCGAATGCCAGAAAACATTTCCTTATATTAAATAGTACGAAAACCATCCTCGGTGCAATCATGCTATTCTCTTATGAAGTGAGCGGCTAGGACGATTAAGATTATTTTGCGTTTCCGGATCCGTCAAGTGCTCATTTGTCCCGTAAACGTAGGAATAGTTATTTCCCCGGAGGTGGAGGTGTTCCGCCTCCCTGAATCGTGAGATCTGGCGCTGACCATTACGTCAGCTTGCGGGGTTTCTCCCTTCACGACATCTCTGTCAGCGGGGCACCTCCCCAGCCGGGTCAAGCCCTAAGCTTCCGACTTGATGTGGTAGTGTATCAGGTGAACGTGTGTGTGTGTGAAGGGAGAGAAGTGCACATTGTTAAGGAAGGTAAGATCGCGATGTCTTACCGGTTTACTCTTCCATATAAAGACAAAGTAAAAGAAGTTGTAAATGATAAACGGATATATTTTGGACATAATTTTGTAAATTATATCACGATAATTCACTTTTCGCTGATATACAAATGTGTCAAAATTCCCCAACCATTCGCGAAATGAAACAGTATAGGCTCAATAAAATGCTCACGCTGAGTCACACACTTTGCATCTTATGCAAAATATTTTGAACAGTATGTTTTCATTACCTCTAGCCAACACGCAAACGAATAAATCCATTCATAAATTCATTGACATAGTAAGTCCAGCCCTGATTGCGTAAGTCTCTTCGCACTACTATCTTATTTCCTCTCAACTCACGTAAATCAAAGTCAACCAGGATCATACGTCCGAATCAAATGAGCGAAATCGACGATTAACAGTAATCAACGTACATACCGTTTTTCCTTCATCGCGTGCTGAAACTCGTGTTCAAAGGTGAACACGGCATTGGTACTTAGCTGAAGGGCTAGCCAACGATATCTTTCCATTCCCTAAGGTGAACAAACACACGCTGCATGTGTAACCTACGGTCCGTAATGAAAAACAAACATAGAAGTTTACAATTTCCACCAGACCATGCCACGGGCAGATGATGGACTATCAGATCAGTAGTTGAGGCAGTTAGAAACATTAAACCTCACTGGACATTAAGGTGCCCTGAGTAGTTTCCCGATAATTAGCTTTCTATTATTCCAAACAACAACTCTTCAAAATCCCTTTTTTACGTTTTATTTACTGCTAATTTACAATAAGATTTTTTAACATTCAGTAAATTGGTTCTGCGTGATGAACACTAATAGACATTAATCATTGTACAGAATATCTCTTGCGTAGTTAGTTGGATCGGAAAGACAGGTCTAGGACGCGATGTCTCTTGAGTCGTTCAAAGTTTTCACTATTGACTAGAAGATTGATGGCCAGAACGTTTGCGTGTTTGTTCATGCGCGCTTGGTATTTGATGCTGCGTTGTATTATTTCTTCGTATATGGAGGGAATTTGTAGACCTTGTTGTTTGGCGTTGTGGTATACGTACCAGGGTGCGTTGATTATTTGACGGAGACATTTTGATTGAAATCTGCGGAGAATATCGGTATTGGCTTTACCTGCAGAATCCCGTAGCTGGATTCCGTAGCTTCATACTGATCGAATGGCAGCTTTGAAGAGGAGTACTTTGTTTACAGCATTTATTAATTTTTCTTGACCACTTGAGTTAAATAGGGATGGATGAGGTGTTCTTGAGTTAAGGTCATGTCAGAAAAAAAGAAATATGCATAATTTTTCTCTATTTTTGTTTGCCAACGTTTCTGCTCTTTATTGGGCCTTCATTAGGGTTGGAAGTGGCTTTATTGGCCCCGGTGAGTGATTCTACCGCTCCGCGCGACGACAAAGAAACATACGTAGGCTGATCTATCGTAATACAGCGTCGTTCTCCTAAATTTGTCCAAGAAGGAAATGTTTATAGATTTAATTTCCTTATAAATATTAATAAAAAATATTTGACGTAAAAGTTTTGAACAATTTTTCAAGATAGAAAAGATTTACATCTAATGAATGTTGTCCATTGAAAGTGAATGATGGAGAACAAGCTTTTTTTACCTTCATGAAAATATCTAGAAGTTGTTGATCTGCAACTGTACAACAAATACGAGTGTACACCGAGATTCTAAATGACTTTAAGGGCTTTTTGAGGAAAGAAAACCTGCATCTGAATCAAAAACAGATCCCATGTCTTTTAACTTTTGGCGCGTATTTTGCTAAATGTACCGAATAACATGAGGGTCATTCCATATTAAATCAACACAGTTTTTTACCTCACCATTTTAGATTCAAATGAAATTTGACACATAGGTAGCATGAATGAAGAATAAGAAAAATACAGATTTTGAGTAAAATATCTCTACCCATTTGTGAAATACAGCCATGTAAAAGTTTACAAAATTGAGTTCCCGAAAATTTTTAAATTGATGTAGAACTTCTCCAAATTACGATAGGGAGCTGGAACAGGTGTCATTTTATAGCTTTCTTTACGGCCTTTTATATGATATGCAACTAAATGGGGGTTGCGATCAAACATTTTTTCACATTTGAATTTCAAATTTTGATTTTGAGTTTTTTCAAAATGCTCATCTTCAAAAAAATTGAAAAAATTCTAAAATAATCCTTATATATTTCCAAACAGATGGTGCAAGTTTAAAAATGGGACTGCAATGGGTTCACATGGTAATCTTTACTTAAAATGCACAATATTTACTTACTCTAGATTTTACTGATTTAAAATGCATTTTATTTCATATTATAAGACTTAATATATACAAATTATTAATTTAGTGTTTTTTGTTGGTGAGTGTTTAGTTTAGTGTTTTGTTGGTGAGTGTTTTGTTGGTGAGTTTTTGTTGGTATTTCCCAGCTCGTCAACTGCTTAAGGCATTAGTCCCATCAGTGTAATGCCCGTTTCCTCACGGAAGGTGGCGATCTTCCCCGATTGGAATGAGGAACCTGGCGCCTGACCTGGGTGAACACGTCGCCTAGCGGGTTTTTTCTCAATCCGGTATCACTCACCAGCGGAGCACCACCGTGTAAGAAAGGGTGAGGTCGTTAAGGAAGATCGCCCGTTGTTGGTGGTGCGTTTGTTCGGGTACTACTCCGGAATTGGCCTGGTGCTGACCATAGAAACCACGGAAAACTACCGGTCAGAGCAGCCGGCTGCTGGAATTCTCCTTCAGATAATCGCTAAACTCGACCTAACTATGTAGGCAGAGTCGAACATTCTTCCGCCGTCTGGACTCGAAACCTAGGACCTCTCGGTAGAGGAACTGCAGTGACATCAGTTGATGCCCTGAGCCACCTAAGCCGGTCATTTTCTCATCAACGGCTGCAATTGTTTCAATGAAAATGAGCATGTAGGACTAGGTTTTACCCCTCTATAATATTCTTGAAGTCATATATCAATTCTATTAAGTGACCAAAAAATTTACACAATTTCTAGTAGGCGTCAATACATTGCAGCTGAAAGATGAGGCAAAGAGATTACAAATGCGATAAAATATGTGCCATTGTGTAGCACCACTAATTCACGAAAGAAACAAGTGTCCCATGGTGCTGGTTTTCTTTTCAGAGAAATGTTTTGGATTAGAAATGTAATATAGGGTTGGAACAGGAGTTTTGAGAATTCCTAACCTTCTTCTTCATCTTCTTAAAAAGTCTAAGACTTAATCCTTTCCAAGAATTGTAACGAGTCTTTTCATCTTCTCCTTGTTCTACCAACTTCTCTTCTTCCCCTTGACCTTTCATTTCTAGCAATCCTCACGAATAGTAATCCGAACTCCGCCTGTGGTGTCTGCTAGGTGGATTAAGTAGCTTAGCAGCCCACTGCCGGTCGCAAGCCCGGATAAAGAAGGAGGGTTCCTGAGTGAGGTTAGCAGCCTGCTCAAGGTAAAAGCAATGATACCGCTCAGAGGTCCAAGAATTTGCCTCGGATCAATCCTATATATAGGACAACTCTGGCAAGAAAAAGGACTATGAATTGGAAAACAATTCCTAACCGATTAGGTGAATTGATTTTCTTGAAAGTGATTATTACATAATCTAGAATTTGTATGTAAACAATCATTGGTTTTCCGAATGAGGTCTTCCTTTCCGACGTTGTTTATCTATTTTCTATATCAGCAAGTAAAGACAATTCCTTGAAACTCTGAAAAAATGTTTAACTAAAGTAATAATAAATCTGTTGTGTTCGTCAAGAACTTTCCGTTATACCCCTTAGGGAGTAGGGTATACGTTAGATGTTTTGAAGAAGAGAAAAAACATAAATCACGGTTCTTTCCTTGATTAATGCTGCATTTAATTGCAGAAAAGTAAGCCCCTTTCGACAAACGCAATGTTATTTTTGTAAAAGTAAAAGAATTCAGTTGGTCCATATCAAATGAATTGATACTTGTCAAATATATGATTAAAACTTTGGTTCTATTTAATCATACGAGTTATTTAATGACTCGTTCTTGAAATAATCCTGAGAATATAAAACTACGAGGTCAAGAAACAACATGTAATACTTTTTAAAATGTTTAACCAACTCTTAATAAACGCAACTTCACAAACAAATCCATATCCCTGTACTTCAGAACCAGCTATCCGCAGTTTTACTTTGTCTCCACCAGCTTCGTTTATTTCCCATTAGGCATAATAACATTCCTTTTTAAATACTTTTCCTGCAGTCACTTTAAGGTATTGCTCATCAGACTCACTTCAAGATTAAGTATATTTGTATGATATTCCAAGAAATTTACTCATATCAGCTCTATATATTTTAATGTGAAATTCCAGACCATGCTCTCCTTAATCTTCATTTCTATTTCATACGGCCTGAGAAGGTCTTAAACGAGATATGACAGTTGAAAATCTGAAATTCCTTGCCCACTTTGCTTTCCAAATATCACTTTAGATAGAATCATCTCTCATTGAAAATTATCTAGACCCATCTCTATTACGAGCGTCCCAATCTGGCAAGCTTCCTTTCTCGTTCAAAAATAAACCACCTCAAAATTACATATTAACCTTCACGTTTTGAAGGGTTCGACCTAGGTCACTACATAATTGTCCAGGCCAACTGGTTAGGACAAGTATAATAATGCTATATCTATATTTAAAAAGCAAATCATTGTTACTATTTACGGTAAAACCTACAATTGCCGTCAACACTCTGCACGAGAATTGGTAGCTGCGTTTAGGGCTGTATTCAAATAATGTGCAGTATTATTTCTTTAGGAAACACTAATACCTACCCAAATTTATAATATAATAGTTTCTTTTGAAACACTGACATACTAAAAAGTAAGTTATACATATTGTAATATAATGAACAATAATTCATATTCAGGAAGCCCGTGTACTCATAGTAACAACAAAATCAGTGTTCATAGTCTTACATCATGTTTTATGGGAGGGAGCTAAAGAAATAAAGGTTGTAATTTTAAAACTGCCTCTGTGAAAAATTGAAAACTAAATTAAAAGATTGATTTAATAATTTTGAATAACTCTAATGAAAAATAAACATAATGGTTTCTATATTTAATGAACTATTTAATAATATGTCTCACTTGTATCTGTAATTTACAAAAACAACCTACGCCTGTTTTAAAAATAGTAGAAAATCGCAAAAAAACATTAATAGACGTCTGAGGCGATGTTAAATGTTTCTTTTAGATCTTGTTACTTGAGGTGCTTTTATTTCGAAAAGCATGTGAAAAATAAAATAAAGACACAGATATTTCAAATAGCTGATGTGATGTGAAAAATTCAGAATTCAATAATTTCGTATTTTATATTTGATATGCTGAGTTGTCATCAATCGGATCTTTCCAACAATCGATCAGCAGCCAATCGTGCATTTCCTGGAAATAAATATTTATGAATAGAAGGGGAAAATACAATGTACTATAAAGTTCACAAAGAATCATTTATTCAAAATAATTATTATATATTAATATGATATTCTCAAATGCAATATTCGAAGCTCGGCAAAGAGAATACTCAATAATTAATATATGTTTTACAAGTGTATACAGAAGAATGTTGAGCAAATGTGAAGAAACGCAGTATGTATATATTGGAACCACTTTTACCAGCAAATGGTTCACGTTGAGTTACGATATTTAGGTATATATAATATTCCCATTGTTTCACAGACAAAGATAACATTGGATTCAGGGGTCCACGATCTCCGAACATAGTCGGTAACACCTTTGATATTACAAGTATCTGTACGTTTGACGATGATTTGACATAACGCTGATAAAATATACACAATATGTATATATACGAACTTCATAACAACATGTATCATAAAACATGACATAAAACGAGGCGCCGCCGTCGGGGACGGGCGTCGCGCGGTGGCGGCGGCGGGGCCCAGGCCGGCTGCGCGGGGGCGCGGGTTCCACTCCCGGCCGGGTCGCCCCGCCCGCCCCGCCCCCGCGGCACGGAGCGCCGCCGGCAGCGCAGCCGCGGGGGGCGGGGCGGACGCGAACTCCGGACGCGCGGAGATGGCGCTCGAGGGCTCGACGCTTCCGGCTGCTCGGCGAGCCAAAGCGGCGAGCCGTATCTACCTGGAGATGAATCGAATGGCACTTCTGTAATGGGAGAAGCAAATGTTTCCCAGTTGTGTGGTTTTTCTGCTTTTGAGCAAGTTGTTGCCATTTATTTCCCAAATTCCGATGTTAATTGGTACATTATAAATAAATCTTCATTATATTGGGATAAAATATTCGGAAACATTTTTAGTACTATAATCCCACATTTTTTGTAGCCATCAATGTTAAAAACAAGTGTTGGGGGGGGGGGCTGAGTTTGCTAGTGATGTTTCGAAAATAAAATGTTCACACAGATTTTAAGTGAGCTCCATCTCCATTAAGGGGAACCTGCATTAAGCCCAACAAAGGCTCAAAGATATCGACATCTTTCCGAGAAAAAAGATCGCAAGGAAGTTGCAGTAAGTCTTGTAGAACGATATGTATGGTCGTAAAGGGAAAGACAATAAGACACCTCTACAAGATGTCTCTGGAAACTGTTCCTGGAAATACTTTCAGTGGATAGACCACTATCCTGATGAAATATTTCCGGAAACTGAGATAATCCGTTCAGGAACGGAAAGCAATTTCGGAAAGAGTACAGGAAGACGCTCGCTAGACCGCAGTCCGACAGGCATCTCTTTCCTTCAATTCCGCGTTCCCTTTCGCGCAAACAATTCGACGCGAAAGCGATGCTTTAAAGAGTTCTCGACCTGGTTCGCCGCACCACCAGCATTTACTAGTCCTCTAAATATACATTAAAAACATAACAACGTTTACAGAAATCGCCTGCAATGTCGGCCAATACACAGAAAAAGGAAAGAACAAACGAGTTTCCTCAACACAGTGAAACCGGCGAGGTGTGGCCCCCGCTTCCTCCCACACCTCTTGACGGCAGCGGCCGCTGTCTGCCGCTCGCCGCCGCCGCGTAGCCGCTTCCCTTTAACGTTCTGGCTTTAAGGGCTCGCTGCACTGCGGCGGCGGCGGTGGCGGCGCGGGTGGCGGAGCGAAGCGAGGAGACAGCCGTCTGCGGAATGCGACCGGCAGGAGAACCCTGCGGCACGCCCCGTCTCGCCCCGCTCCGCTCCGGCCCTCGCGCGCTCGCACGCCGTCGCTCTCGGCTCTCTCTCTCTCTCTCTTCCAGGATGCCGCGAGGTGTGGGAGGAGAAAGACCGCCCAGCGCGATAGGAATGGGAGCAATCTCGCTTCCCCCCGCAGGAGTTGTTGGGTGGCTGTTCGCGGCGGAATGGGGAGGAACGGGGTGAAATTCACACGCATGCGATATGGTGTTTGGATGAATTTTAGAGCGCGTTTTAAACGAATCAACGCGACGGAGAAGTTTGCGCTCGTGTGCAGATGTGCTGTTGCCGAGCGGGAAGTCTCCCCGCCGTTCCTGGAGTCGCGAAGTTAATTTGGAATTTAATCCAAGGCTTTCACTGGCTCTTGGAGCCTTGTTATGTAATGTCTCTCGGTTCTCTAATAGTTTATGCACATCCTCTTTGGAAAGAAATTTTATACACAATGAATAAAATATTATTGCATCCCAAATGGAACACTATAATCTTAGCACATGCGTATACAATACGCATAAAAGTAAATTTTCTTCGTTTGAGATGATTTATTGATTAAATAGAACATCACCTTTTCTCGTGAATGAATACCAATCCTTAAATCCTTTATTATCCAAATAAAAGTTTAAATACACTCTCCCAATGACTTCCTATTAAAGGGCACATTATTATCACGTTCTATCTATTCAACAAGGGCGAACTAAAAGGCTAAACTTTGAACTTCGTCACTGATTTAAAACAAGATAAGACTAGACTAAACAAATTGAACAGGATGTGAAAATTTGAAACCATATCTGTACTTGAACATGCACAGAACACAGTGCACACACGACTGAAAATGTAAAGACGGAAGTCACAACGCATACAATGAAAAGTAATGGTAAATCAGGAGCGTTAAACATACTTGCACAGGAAAATCTAGAGGGATAGAGGTGTTTGCATGCTTTTACAGAATGATGCATTATTTAAGACCTTCCCTGTCGAGATGGTGTAGTAGGCTGAATTGACTTTCCATTTTCACTCATTGCTTATTCATACTACTCTCCATCGAACAAGATTTCATCTTAGCCTCGTAATAGCAAAAGGAACTTGATGAGATGAAGGGGAACGTGAGAACATTTTACCATGACAGGGGTAGTACTACGCGGAAAAGTGAAGTTCACTCACGTATTCTATAGCAGATTAAATTAACTTGTTCCACATTGATCGGGCTTAAGAAAGTGCTTGTGAAATCTGAAAACGTTAACAAAAATTCACTGATTGGTGATTAAAAATCCAAGAAAAAAGCAGTTCTAGGAAATTGGTATCTCACAAGGGACCAAAATATTTGCACCTTGTGAGACTATTTGATATATATTTCCAAGCTCAGGCAATAATGACGATTTATTATCTGGATCTAAGGAAACAGAAAGATGTTGACAACTTAAGGTTCTTCTTAGGTTAGGTTTTAAAGTATAGAAAATTAATCATATCTTCGAAAATAATTTTGACATAGCAATTCAAATTCTCGTGCACGTGTCACTGAAACTCACAGGAATAATTTTGTATTTATCAGGAATTTGCAAACTTGGGTTCTTTAACCCGACATTCTTAAATTTCAAGTCCATAGGGCCATTGCGAGTAGTGATAACTCGTAAATAATAATTTACTAGGACTCCGTGGTAGTCGGTAACACCGTGATACTGACCAAGGTCGTATATCAACGTTTGAATTGCCTGTCCGGTGGCGAGAAACAAGAGACGGCAACCACACGCAGAGTATATTGTATCCTCATTGAGCGGCGAGACGGGAGCAAACCGCCGTCACGCCCTGCACGTTGCATACACACATACAAACACACACACGTCAGACTCGTGAGAGCAATTTGGCGGGACCGAAGTCGCCCACGCATGGAAATTCAATATCGGCGTGGATAGCGATCTCTCGAACCTAGCCGGTAGCAAGCCCCGTGGAGGAGGGAATGACCCTTCAAGAGGAACGAGAAGATTGAGAATTGGAGAAAAATGCCCTAGAAAATGTGTGTTAAGGGGCTAAAAGAAATGAGAAAAAGACGGGAGAAACAGAACGATTTGAAGATGTTAACTGCATTACGCTAGGGTCATTAGGGGTGAGAAAATTTTATTTTATGCAAAGACTACAGTAAAATATTGTTTGAAAGGGTCTGATCGAAGGTAAAATTAAAGTGAACAAATATACTAAAAAAACGAATCCTGAAAGGGAATTTTGTTGGAAATGAACAAGAGAATATGAATATGTGGTCTGTTATGGCAATGAGAATTTCTCATCGTAAAGATTGCCTTGACAGAACTACTGTCCTTGTTCTATTAACTAACCTCAAGGGTAAAATTGAAGTTATGTTGGGAAGAGCAAAAATGCAACTTAAGAAATATTATTTACGATAATATGGCTGAAATTATGACGGAACTTTCTATAAAGTTCGTAAACACGTCAATTACAATCCTGAATCCTTTGGATTAAAAGTGGATTGTCAAAAATTAATCCGAAGCAATATTTTATTATCTTGGTATATTTCGTCTGGAAACTTGAGGGTGAAAAATTATAAAATGGCATTGTAAGGTATTAGTGGAAAATGCAGACAACACAATTGAAAGTGACAGTAAAGGAAATAATAATTCCAGAATAACAAGATGTACCGGGTGTGGCCGTCGGACGATGGTGACGCGAAAGTACCAAAATTTGATAGTAAAAGTGATGGTTACAAATTAATTCGCCATTAAAACTGATACTCGTGATAATGTACAGACGCGGATATCATGGTTGAAATTAAAATTATGTTGAAATAATGCTGTGGGCAGTGGAGACGCTAGTAACAATAGCATGTCGCTGATTGCGAAGGTATTAATAAATTGTACTGGTAAAATAGTAATGGTGGTGATACTTGTGATGATGACACTGGGGAGTGTGTCATAATGATAGCGCTGCTGGTGTTACTGATGTTGATGATAGTGGTTGAGTTGTGCGATGGCGATGGCAGTGGATGTGATGTTGGTAAAGTTCCAGTGATGACGTGAGTGACGGCGCTGAATGCAGTATTGATGATGGTGAATGGCGATAGTGGTATTTTTGGTGGTACAGGTTAGGGTCGGATCTAGGGCGAGCAGAGGACCCCCCTCCCTCGCACACATATTTTGTTTTGGTAATTTCACTTCATTCACTCAAACTACTTTCACTTTTTGAACGTAACAACCAAATGATTATTCCCAATACGATTTTTTTTATTTTAAACCAGCATCTTTCTCAAAAACGCATATCAAAAGTATTTAGGGGGGAGTCCGAACTGAAATGGACCTACCCGCCAGAAATATGTTCTGGCTCCGCCCCCAACAGTGTTGGAGAAAAGGGGTGGAAATGACCGTAGCAACGGCAGGGCTGCCTGCGGCGGCAGCGGGGGCAACCACACACGGCTGTCACCCCTCCATCACTCAGCCCGGCCGGCAGCCGCCCTCGCGCCAGCCTGCAGCCCCCCGCCCCGCCCCCCTCGCCAGCGCTTTTTGCCCGGGCTAACCGGTTTCGCTCAATGTATCATTTGCATCGCTCTCTCCGGAGCATCGCGGCGCAGCTGCCGAAGTGATAACTATCATTTGCGCCGCTGACAATGAGTATCTATCACGGATTCGTGAACGGCATCTCAATGGTTCCAACGCTTGAGTCAATGACTCGGGGAGGAATTCTCCGCCACGCATGCCCACGCAGGCGGGCAGGACCGAGAGGAGGGTGCAGGAAGCGGGAGCTTGCTTTCCCTTCTTGTGCCGCTCGTTTGGAAAAGAACACGACCACAAGAATATGTGGCAACCGAGTTACTCAGTAGGCTACTGCCTGCAACAATGGAACCCATGAAATATGTAACGGTAGCACAAATACGGGTAGTGTGGAACGAATAATTGTTAGCTCTAGACATCAACATTTTTTTAAAGAAATGAAAGGATATAAATAAAAGTCAACATAATACATTAATGTTAGATTTGCACATTGTAAAAGCTCATTATTCATTACAGAAATGTGTGCATGTATATTGTTTTTAACGCTCTGGCACATCGAGGTTGATCCACTGCCCCTTCACTTAAAATTTTTAGATGGCACTCAACACGCCGCAGCGCCGGCGGTAAATTTTGACCCCCAAATTAGTCGCCAGTGACCGAGAGCCAAACAATCATATCCTGTACATACCACGTACGGATTATATATCCTTTATTTGACGTGTGAATTGAGACGGAAATTGTCAGATAACTTAATTCTAAGGGACCAGTATTCTTTTACATGTCGCAAGCACAATTTTCCGTCCGCAGAAAATCCACGCGCCTCACTGAAACTCGAACACACCTTTCGAGAAGTGGGTTGGCGACTAAGCAAAAATGTACCAATCGAGGTGCTGTATTTATTATATATATTGAATATGAAGAATTCTGACGTTTAGGTAGTACATGAGAAAGAAATGTCTTCGTGAACGGGAAATAATACATTTTATAAAGCCTCCGAGAAAATTTGTTAATACCGTTGTCGACATGGTCGCAGAAAACGAATGAAAGTCATGTGTATGATGGTGGGGGGGGGGAGAAAAAAAACAGAAAATGCAGTCATTGTGCGGCCAAAACAATTTTGTTGTATTTGCTACTTTCCTTCAACCGTGAGGGAATATTTGGAGTTGTAGGTAATTCAATATTTACATCTGTAAAAAATTTATTTAAATCATTTCATTAAAATAAAAAAATGTTTCTCTTCAGGATGCTCAGACTCCACGAACTGCATTTTATCACAGTATGATACATCGGACGGAAAAACAATGAAATATAAAAAGAGACATCAGTGGAAAATGTTACGGTAGGAAAATAAAACATTAGCTACATGTTCACAGTTCTGTACCCTAACAAATATCACGGTATGAAATGATCATTCTTCATGGAAGATGTAGAGGTTTCGTAATTTAATAGCAAGTTATCAATTATATTAACCAGTTTTAAGTATCATTACATAAAATGTACGACCCTATACATAAAATCGTGTTTGTTATCCAGACACGAGGCTTTCTTTCGTCTGAAGTGTGTGGTTTTCTTATGAATGATTTTACGATTTTTCTCAATTAAAGAGTTATTTCATGATTTACGAAGTAAAAAGGAACTTTTAATTATACATAAAATGTTTAACATACATGCCTTTTGATTTTTAAATTCTTACGAAAATCATGTGTATTCCGATTCCAAGTTGCATTCATTAAACAACACGAAACGACCACGACTGGAAGACGTAATATAAGATTTTTGATTGTTGATTCCGACCACGCACTAGGATGGTAAACAAATGATCAGCGTGGGTCACAGAAATAATGACTGCATTTTTTTTACGAAAATTAATTCACATAGGAAAAATGGAAGCAACATATGATTGCAACACCATATCAGAACGTGAGAATTTCAGGAAGTAGAGTAGGGCATTCCGCTCACAGCACCTTCACCATGTTGTTACAAAAATACAAAATCTAATTCTATCGCTTAGATCTTTCCGGTCAGAACAACACATAGGATTCCCGAAGGCAGTATGGGGGTTTGGGTGGTACAGATACGGAGCGGTCATCACAGAACATCTGACATGTACGTGCCACGTCACAGAACAACAGCGAGTTACATACATCTACACAAAACTAACAACACCTCAAGCCCTGTGGCTTGTTTGTTTGTAGACGTTGGTCGGTTTTTTGTTTGTTCTCTAGTTTGGAGAGGACGCCCTCCGCAAACATACAGTTTGCCGTTGACATGTCATCATGGCCGTCACCAATGCACCATTGTATCCACTTTCTTACATACCAGCACATCTCACAATCAATGTATAAGTAGAAATTGACAAGTTTCAAATAGTAAAGAATTTGAAGTGTTAACTTTGTTCAAATCGAAAAGTGAGTGGTGAAATATTTGTTTATAGGAATCATAAAATATATTACAAAGCATTTTATGTCGAAGTTTGAAAGGAGGCAAAACTCGATTCAATAATTTCTTCTAATCTGAATGTACTCTTCCTGAAGCTATATTCAAGACGACATAATTACTATAGCTGAATAATAATCTCCCTCAAGTCTTAGACTAGGATCGTCTTAATTACGTATAAAAATGCAACTACTCCTTTCCTCACAGGTGAACGCAAATCCAGAAACAATTTCACAATGTAGATCACATGTCATTAGAGATAAAAATGAGCAGCTTTGCTGTCAATACAATCCAACAATGTCATCTTGAGCACAACTCCAGGAGAAATATAATCTAAATCTTTAAGTCTGGAAATAGTTTTGCATCTGAAAGACCATTTTCTAGTAAGTATGCACTTATGGATGTACAATATTTTCAAATATTAAAAAATATGCCATAACTCGATAAAACTGTAAAGTGGCAGTATATAAGATTTTATAGCAACTTCTGATTAAAATAGCATTATATTTTCCAATGGCTACACTATAATCGCTTTTAAATTTTCACATTACATCCCTTCAAGAGAGTTTGGACACTTTAGCACCATTAATAATGTGACTTGACTGAGCGTGGCCCCCTCAGCTACAAGTTTTATGAATGTGCCCGTGAAAGAGAAAAAAGAAGAATTGTAGGAAAAATTCGAAAAATGTTTCGTATTACCCTACAGATACGCCGTAAGGTAAAATTACAGGGAGCCACGCTGTCCTAAGTATAATGGTAACTAGCTTCTGGAGACGTCCATGACGAACCCATGAAACTTCCCTTAAGTATTGTCGAGCATGCAAGTTCTGATATCTCCATGTTTACAACCAGCTTATGATATGTTACAGTACGTAGGCCAGAACTCAAGGAGGTTTTATTCACTCAAAAATTAACTAAAAACTAAGAAAAACAGGGAAAGGATTTGGGGAAAAAAGCAAAAAATGAAAAATGATAAGCAAAACAGTGTGTCAAAATAAAATCATTTCAAGCTTTTTATTTTTTCATAACAATGCGTCTTTGTACTCTTGAGCTTTCATAGCACTTCTCGTTCAAATGCAGCTACGATTTAAGAAGTAATTTGTAAAGATACAAAATGTAACCGGATAGCATGACTACGCCGCTGGTTCAATATTTGTGACAATATATTGCAAATATGCACGTTATAACATAGAGAAAGAAATAACTAGCATTGGACGTAAGAAACGCCGTTTAGTCACAAAAATGCATTTAAAAAAAGAATAGACGCATAGGTTTTGCATAAATAGACTAAATACAATCGTAAATTTCACAATATCAACAAGTCGAAGCTTGAAACAAAACACCATTGTGATAGAACACTTGACTATAACAAATTGAGAAAAGACTCTTCGTCAGAACCAGCGGCTAGGACAAGTCCAAGCAGAAATAAACAGAACGAAAATGAACTGTATAAATAAAATAGAAAAGTTAAGGATCAAAATATGCACCTTAAAATTATCTACCTGCAACTGTACATAGCATAAACTGAACATAATTTTTTACAATGGAAGATTCCTTCTTTTAAAGAAGAACAAAATAAAGGTAACAAAATAACTTATACATTAAACGATTACAATAATGTGGCACAAGTTTTTTCGTAATCACGGGAACAAGGCGGTAGTAGGGCGTCTCCCACCACAACCGCGAGAGCGTTCTAATCTTTAATAGTTTTTTCTTTCTAAAAAATATATAAATAAAGCACAGAACATAAGTCTTTGTGTCGAAGAGAGCTTTGCAGTAAGGACACCGTTTCGTTCGAAGCTCACTCTGCGAATTCTGCCTTTCGATACAACACAATGAAATAATATATCCTATAATGCCCTTACCTCGCCCGTTAGAGTAACGCTGTGCCTTGTAACATTCGCCACACCACTCAACAATGCCGCTTCTTGCAGACCCATGCTTAGGATACGTGATGTGGTTTTCTTACAAGTGGTTTTCTCAGAACACTACCACAGGAATTAACAAACGTACGCCCTCTGCCTTACAATGGCACTGACTAAGGAGATGAAAATTGTGTTGAAGCTTTCAATTAGGAAAATACTCTCTCAATACATACGGACACGAGGTCAACGTACGTTTGTCGGAAATACAAATAATATAATATCAGGCAGAGGGCAAGTTACAAATAAAAGTTTAAAGTCTAATTACAAAAAAAAAAACTGGCACCATTATTTTTCACAGATTGAAAAACAAATTTTCTGCTGGCTGAGCATGAACGTAACTGGCCATTTCATTTGGCACTAGAGGTAAAGCGAACAAAACGCACGTGGAGAGAGAGAAATTGCGGGAAGATGCGCAAAAGGGTTGCGCACTCAGTCGTGAGCTCTCGCTCCCTAGGAAGCGCTTGTGCGCCGGGGCAGGACGCGACGGCGCTCGCTCGCCGCCCGCTGCGCGCCTCACGGCACAGCACGCAGGACAGAGGACTCAGAACAGAGGACTGAGAACTGAGGACTGCGGACAGAGGACAGGGGACAGAGGACAGGGGACAGAGGAAAGAGGGCAGAGGACTGAGGACAGAGGGCAGAGGAGTCAGGGATGGACAGCTACGACACAACAGCACTCCCTGGCGATATTCCTTTACGAAGCGTCGCCCCCGATCTGGTTTACGGCACTACAAGACATGAACACACTTCTGGGTGGGGAAGGGAATACTTAATAACGTAAAAAAAAATACTGATACATACAAATGAATTACACTCTTTCAGTCGGTGTCTTGACGTCACAAGATTGTGACGAAACTGGAGGGGAGAGTTACGAACAAAAAACACCGGAGTTTGTTTATCGCTACTATTGCACTACAGAGGACGAGGAGGAAAAAACAACGGAAGCCGACTATGACGAAAAAAAGGGCGCGACTTCTCTGGCAGTGATTCAAGAATAAATAATAAACTCCGAGAGCCTCGTTTTAAATTTCATCAGAGGGGGGGGGCTTCGTTATTAATTCGCCCAGCCGCCCGCTCGGGCGTCGGCGTCGGGGGCTGGCGCAGTGCGTCGGGCGGCGAAAGCGACGACGGAGGGGTGCGCGTCTGACCCCGTTGCCTATATCCGCGGCCTGCCGCCGCCGCCGCCTCCGCAGTCGCGGTGCTGTGCGGCTCGCCGGCCGGCCGATCGATCTGCGCAAGGTCGCGACCCGCCGACGCGTCGCCCGCTTTGCTTCGCTTCGCCTCGTGCACGCGCGCGCGCCTAGCGAGGTGCTGGTGCGCCACGGCCAATGTCACCGCTCACGTGACCGCTGCTGGATTGGGTGGAGCCACACGGCAACGCCGTCCCAAGATTCGGAAAGGACTCCATTCCGGAGCCGGGGTTGCCCGGCTGATTCGGACGCTTAGAAACTGCACGACTCTCAGCCTATTCTTAAGTAGATTACTAATATTTTGAATCTATCATGATTTTCTTAACGTTGGACAGAAACTGCATTGTCTGGTAGCCTCTCTTACGTATAACGACAATTACTTCGAAAAAGTGAATTATTTTGATCAAGTTTGTCTCTACCGCATCATCATCATCTAAATAACTGCAGATACGAGAATGTGTTGCCACATATACCGACAGAACGGCTTTTAAACATCCACGTGATTGCTTGCGAAGTTCTGTACGGACTTCCACCCTACAACCTTGCTATTCAAGATTTAAATGTATCGAAATAGAATATTGTCAAAAGAGTTAAGTGTTTTTTCGTGAATAAGAAATGGAATTTAAAAAAATATTCCTCAATTTGTCTATGACTACTGCTAAACGATAAAGATGTTCTCCAAAAGTTATCCCTGAGAAAAGTTACCCCAGATCAGAGGAGGCTATAATAAAGAAGTTTGTTGTCCACAGCATTATACGTCACATTTGTTCCAACGCCGCAATATGTGACCGAAAAAAGAGAATCCCATAAAGGTATTAATTATTTTTAGAAAATTCTATCTTATATCACAAAACCCAAAATATAAACATTGGGAGCAAAAAATTTCGAGAAAAATTTGCTTACTGGAAAATCACTGCCAAAACCTGCGAGGCAAATTTAGCTACAAGTATTAATAATTTCGTCTCGCAGACATTTTTCTACGCGTAACTTGTGTCGATGTGTGCAGTAAAGATTTGCTCAAGACTACGGTCTTTGGGTTTAGAAAGACATAAACTCACTTATCACTCCTCGCAAGACTTACACACGCCATCAATCTCGTTTGAGCATCTGGACGGTCGCAAAATTTAATTTGAGGCCAATTATTTAATTCTGTATTAATTACTTGACATATTGAGAAAAATTGGCAGGCGTTTTACGCAACAAAAAAACTAGAAGGCTACCAGAATGAGCGTAATAAAAAAACAAATTACATTGGAAAAGACTGAGAACGTCAATGATTGAGATCGAAACCGTCGTTTGTACCATTAAGTGAACGTCAAGAGTTTGGAAGCATTTAATCAGACGCGGTGGGGAAAAAACAAACTACGGGAAACCTGCCCAACCGTTGGGTGCAGAGGCGTCGCGTCATGTGCAGTAACGAGGCATGTAATTAGCCAGGGAGCGACCAGCAGTCGGCGTAGCGATTGAACCGGCGGGCGGGCAGCCGGCCTTGCGTAAGACGGCGCACGACGCCGATAAAGAGGGCGGGAGGCCGGGAGGCCGAGCGGAGACAACGCGGAGGCGGAGGAGGCGGCGGCGGCGGTCGCTCAGGCCGTGGGGCGGCCAGCGGCAACACGCAGCGGCGTGCGCCGCGCGTGCACGCCGCGTCCTCGACCCTGACCTAGGCCAACCTCTCTTCCCCCGGCCGCCGGCACGAGGTTCCTCATCTGTGTGCTGTTGCTGTTGCGGGACGCGGGGCGGTAGGAACAACGTTGCGCGAGGAGGAACTCAGTGGTTTGGGGGCTGGACGGGGGAGGGCGGGGGCGTGAAACAAGGAGTAAGTTGTGCGAGAGGGTCGAGCTCCCGTGTCGAAACGTGCGATCTTCTTACGAGTCGTTCATTCGCTGAAAGAGCATCGCACGTTCGCTAAGAGAGCAGGCAAGAGGGCGGGCGGGCGGCGGGGATGGCGATGCACGCCGTCTACCGCTCGGGGATGGACTCCTGCCGGAGCCGGTGCTAGCGATCCTTATATAATGTAAAAGATAGTCACTAGAACGTACATTTTTGGCATTGAGAATAAATTACAACAGCGCGCGTAGGGCGCCTAAATGCTACACTCTTCCGTTACCGTTTGCACTCCCCCTTCCCTCTTTACATCTAGAAATGCCCATGGAGACGCACCGGTCCGGCGCAGCCGCGGGGGAGCGGGGCGGGACAGAGGGGGGCGTGGCCGCTAGGGGGCGGGGCGGGGGCGGGGGCGGTCGGGCGGAGAGCGACCCGCCGCCGCGCGAGGCAGCGCTCGCGAGCCGGCGACTCGCTACTCACATTCAGCGTCATCTATTTACAACAACAAAAAACCACCACAACACGTCACCAACCGGCCTGCGGTTGCGAGCTCTCTCTCTCTCTCTTATTCTCTCTTTCTCCCTCTCTTTCTCGCACTCAAGCGGGCATTACTCATCAACTAGTATTCAAAGAGAACATTTCTATTTTTTTTACAAAATAACCACAGCAATTCAAAACATAACACTTTCAACTCCACAGCAAAGGGAGGGGAATAGCATTGAGTACACAAACTCAATTGTCATCACAACCTTCAGATTTTAAAACTTCTTATGTAGGTTTTGTTTAAATTAGAACTACGACAAAGCTAATGCGTCGGGGCGCTCCTCCTGTGGTCTTCGCCGTGTTGAGCTGGCGCGGTGCACTTCACGACACTCGCACTCTTTACGAACTCCTTGGAATGCTGGAGGGGGGGGGAGGGGGGGCGTGGCGCTCAGTCCGCGTCGTGGCCGCCCGTGTCCATCGCCATGGGCGACATGACGGACAGCGAGCTGAAGGCGCGCGACGGCGACGGCGACAGCGGCGGCTCGGGCGAGATGCAGTCGGGCGAGACGAGGCAGTCGTCGGCCAGGCCGAGGTCGGCCAGCTCGGGGTGGGCGGCCGCGTCGTCCGCCGCCGCGGCCGCCGCCGCCGCCGCGGCCGCCGCCGCTGCCGCCGCCGCGCGCCCGCCACGCCCGCCGCCGCGCCCGCCCCGCCGCCCGCCCCGCCGCCCGCGCTCGGGCCGCTCCGCCCCCGGCTCATAGCGCGCGTGAGTCCGCATGTGGCGCGTGATCATGTCCCGGCGACACGCCGCGTACGGGCACTGCGGGCACTTGTAGGGCTTCTCGCCCGTGTGCGTGCGCTGGTGGGTGGACAAGTGATCGGAGCGCGAAAACACCTGGCCGCAGATGCGGCACGTGTAGGGCTTGACGCCCGTGTGCAGGCGCATGTGCCGCGTGAGCATGTCGCTGCGCGCGAACGAGCGCTTGCAGATCTCGCAGAGGTACGCCTTGGACGACTGGTCGGGCTGCGCGCGGCTCTTGTGCCGCGACGCCATGTGCTTGGCCAGCCTGTCGTGCAGGCTGAACATCTGTCCGCACACGGGGCACACGTACGCCACGTCGGAGCCCGGCGGCATCTCCTCCACGACGGGCGACACCTCCAGGTTGTAGCGCACCGCCACGGACTCCTTGGTGGTGGGCGAGGCGACGTCGCCCTTGACGACCGGCACGGGCATGGCGGCGCCGCCCTTGCCCGGCTGCAGGAAGCCCGGCGTGAGCAGCTGCAGCTGCAGCGGCGGCAGCGCGGCCTCCAGCGTGGCGGGGGTGGCGGGCGTGACGGGCGCGGCCGAGTCCGAGCTGGTGCTGCTGCCCACGCGCTCGCGGCTGCCCTTCATGGAGAGGTCGAGCGGCGAGTCCTGCGGCGTCGACGTCTCCGACTCGAGCGAGCCGCCCTTGCTGGGCGTGGAGAGGGTGAGCGGGTGCGGGGGCGGCTGGCGCGCGGACGCGCCGCGGGCGCTGCCCGTCGCCGTGGCCGTCGTGGGCGCCGCGGCGCCCGTCGTCGCGGTGGCGCCCGCGCCCGCGCCGGCCCCCGCGCCCGTGCCGGCCTCACCGGGCTCCACCTTGGCCGCCTCGAACCACACGGGCAGGTCGGAGTCGGAGTGCGACCGCCGCCGGTACACCTCGGGCAGGTACTTGTTGTGCAGGTAGTGCTCGAAGTGGTACATGGGCGCGGGCGTGGGCGAGACGGGCGTCAGCGGCGAGATGGGCGACGCCGGGAAGAAGCGGTCGGGCCCGCTCACGCAGTGCGCGCACGCGCAGCCCGGGTAGCGCGGCGCGTCCTCGCCGGGCCCGTGCGGGCCGCGCGCCGCGGCGGCGGGCGCCGCGACGCCCGCCCCGGGCCGGCCGGCGGCGGCGGCGCCGGCGCCGGCGCTCGCGGGCAGCGGCCGTCCCTCGCCGTCCAGCTCCTCCTCCACGCTGCTATCCTTGAGGCGCAGCGGGCTGAAGCTGATCTTGGGGGAGTCGGTGGTGGAGCTGTGCGGCGACTTGTTGGAGGACGACGCCGGGCTGAACACGTCCTCCGCCTCGTCCTCCTCCGAGATGGCCGCGTACAGGTAGCGCTCGCTGGTGCTGTCGAAGCGGAAGACCTCGGGCCCCGCCCCCGCGCCCGCGCCCGCGCCCGCCGCCGCCCCGGGCTCCTCCTTGAGCGGCGCCGCGCCGTCGGCAGGCGCCATCTGCTTGGACGCCTTGAGCGGCGCGTCGCCCGCCAGCGCCTCGTCCTCGGCGTCGCCCGGCTCGCTCTTCACGTGCTTCAGCAGGTCGAGCTCCTTGTGGTGGTTGTTGTTGTGGTGATGGAAATTGTTGTTGAGCGGGGTGGCGGGGGCGGACGACACCTGCGTGGCCAGCTTGTCCACCACCTGGCTGAGCCGCTTTCGCTTGCGCTGCTTGGTGTTGCGGTGGTTGTTGTTGGTCGCGTGCGGGTGGTTGTTGTTGTGGTGCAGCAGCGGGGACGCCGCCGCCGCCACCGCCGCTGCGGCGGCCGCCGCCGCCGCCGCGGCCACCGCCGCCACGTCGGGCGGCCCCGCCCCCGCGCCGCCGCCGGCGCCGCCGCCGCCGGCCCCGGAGCCGCCGCTGCCGCCGGCGCCGCAGCCGGGTTCCACCTGGGTCTCCGCCATGGTCATCAGCCCGCGCGCGGGGCGGGCCGGGCTGTGCGCCGCTGCCGCCGCCGGGGCCTGAGTGTGGATCGCCGCTGAGCCGTCGGCCGCCGCTGGCTCCCACCGCCGCCCGCGCCCGCGCCCGCGCCCCCGCAGCTGCTGCTTGTGGCGCCGCCCGCAGCCCTGCTCATCGCTGGGCCATGCAGCGGGGGAGAGCGCTTCGGCAAGCGGCGCGAGCGGGCTGCAGTCGACGACGCTGTCTGGCGAGTACTGGCTCTGGAACGGGTCCTGCAACACCACAAAAACAACCCCCATTAGCCAAGCCTCACTCAACACTTCACGACAAATACTATCTCTATACACACTCCTACAAATATTGCAATTTTAAACTGGACTTGTAGTGCGATTTTCCGAACTCTGTCTCTCAAGCCCCCTATGGCAGTATTGTCAAGGTCGATGCCACGAGCGGGACTGCGTGTCACGAGTGCCACGACGAAATCGTCTCTCCACGCAGTTCATAATCACGCCGCAGAGACAACGCCATCACTATTGTAAAACGGCGGGGTTACAATAGTTTCCTCTCCCGAAGCTAGTGGCGCAGAAAAGCTCGTGGCATGACACGGAGCCGCGAGGCGTGCCACTGCCACCAGTAGAAGACCTTGACACCACTGCCCAATGGCCACGATGGAATATCAAACGGTATTTCGCGTCTTTCTCGGCTATGCCGCTATAAGTCGCATGATCGCAAGCACTGCTTGATACTGCGATCGCGATCATGCGACGTGTAGCGGCACGACTGAGAAAGACGGGAAATACCGTGACATATTACATCGTGAAGACAGGCCTTCACAGGCAAAGTTAGAAATATCGCAATTGAAAGAACTATAAATCAAGCTTCAACTTTACGTGTTTAAAATATTATTCTCGATCTTTGGTGAACTGACCTCTATTAAATTATGGCAGAAAGCAACATAATGAACAACACTGAAGTTGCACCAGTAACGATCTCTTTTGTGAAGCAATTTTGAATACAAGTAATATTTACTGAACAGAAGTGTAAGTGTAATAATTTTACGCACTAGATTTACAGCTAGTGAAGCATCTATATAGAAATCAAGACCATACCAGCAGCATGAAAAAATTAAGAATAGTAAAGTTTGTACATATGTGGAGATTTTTTTTCCTTCTAACTATTACCTGGAGTGAAAAGGATTGAGAAACACCGACAAGTTTTATTATTGTCATTGTCACTGCGGAAAGTTATCGTGCTAGTAATGAAGCCGGTATGCATATCTTATAAGTAGACTATGGAAATCAATTTTTGCGCAACTGAAAAATAATAATTTAACTATCATAAAAACATTCCATTCGCATTGCAGGTTGACAGTTGAGAGTAGCTTGAGGGCAGATTACGTGAGCCTACACAGGTCCGTGTAACTCTCGCCACGAAAGTAGGTGCATTCAACGATTTTTCACCCCTGGCTTCGATCGCTGCTTCGCGATAGGCCCGTTCATTCGTTAGTCCAGTTGACATAATTTCAAAACAATGCGAACCCGCGATACACATCAGAACAGGAAAAGCATTTGAATGCATTGAAGGCTGCAGCTGACTACGCCGATATCAGCTCCATCGCATTTCCAGAAGCCGTTGAACCGCGAGTATTGTCTGGACAGGTACAACGCAATTAACACAGTACGGGACACTACCGCAGCAAGGAGTCCTACACATTACCACAGCAAGGAGTCCTTACGTCTGTCGGACACTCGCTTACATCCCCGCTGGCCAATCCGCAAAACGAGAACCGCACCGGTGTGGTGTGTACGAAAACAATTTGGCGGAGTGGAACATGGCAGTTGCTGAGCGGTATCAGCGCGGCCCGAGGCCTCTGGAGTAACGACCTTGCGTCAAACGACATCCACGCGCCCATTCCGTCCTTAAGCCGGTTCTCCGCTCGCAACTATTTATTACACAACGTAATTGGCTACTGTTTTCGCCGAGCCCCGCGCACACAACGCAACCGTTGCGACAGAGTCGCTCGGCGTTTATATCCGGCGGCTACGCCGGTTGTCATGAGGCTGCAGGGGGGCCGAACCCGCCGCCGGCGGAGCGATTTTTCTTTTTCTTATCTTTTTTTTCTTCTGACATACGCGACTGAACTAGCGACCCAGAGGCGCAGGTTTGTCTTTTGTGTTATCTTATTTTCTGGTCTATTTTTTGTCACTTCTTCTTAACTGATATTTACGACTGAAATACCCCGCGGAGGTATGGAATTTTTTACTTTTGCATTTTCTTTCATCCTTTTCCACGGAATTAACATATTTACAACTCCACTAGCACGGTGGTCGGTGTGAGGAATTGCGTCTACGCATGACATCGTCGTTAATACCGTTGACCAGCAGCAGCAGCGACTGCATCTCACACGGAGTAGTAATAAGGCTGGAAGCTGGTGATAGCATCTCGATGGACAGTCGTCATCACGGTAAAGGACAAAATAAATAAATAAATAAATCTATTGGTTCAGGTAAATGAATCACGGGACCGTAAAATGTGTAATAGTTTTCCAATTAATTAATCAGTTTGTTCCATACTGCGTCACATACCACGATAGACGAAAACACACCTTAATAATATTCTACATCGACTGGAGGAAGTGGATTATCTCGGGCACCTTTTAATCGCGTCTGCTCCGGGCGACGTTCAGGGGGCGATTGAGTGGCTCCAGACTTGCGTTCGAACTGCGAGAGGAACTCTTAGTTTGTGCCCGACAGTCGAGCGTTGTTGAATTCTCGCATAACTCACAAAAACATTATGCAACACAGTAATGGATAATAGTAGCAATTACATTTGAGGCAGTGGCTGTAAATGACCAAGTGAAAAATGTAAGTGAGCACCAACGACTCAAATATCTGAAAGCAAAGTTGCGGGAGGCAAACAACGCAAAGGAAGCGGCGAACACTGGCGAAAGGTGCGGCCGTCAGGCGACAGGTGTCACCAGAGGCCACTAAACCGTGGTCGTCGGGGCGACGAGGTGACGCCAGCGGACGGATCAGTCAGGCGAGAGGCCACTGCGGCGCCGTCGCGACGGGGCACCGCCCGCGGGCGAGTTTCTCCGGCGCAGGCGGTGATGGCGGCGGTAGTGATGGTGGTGATGGCCGTGACAGCGGCGGCGATAGTGGTGATGGTGGTGATGGCAGTGCCGGCGGCGACGTCGGTGGAGATGGTGATGGTGAAGGCAGTGACGATGGCGACGGCGGTGTTGGGTGGTGATTACAATGATGGCGGCGGCGGCAGTGGTGATAGCGGTGATGGCAGTGTCAGTGGCGGCGGTGATGGCAGTGTCGGCAGCGGCGGTGATGGCAGTGTCGGTGATGGCAGTGTCGGCAGCGGCGGTGATGGCAGTGTCGGCAGCGGCGGTGATGGCAGTGTCGGCAGCGGCGGTGATGGCAGTGTCGGCAGCGGCGGTGATGGCAGTGTCGGCAGCGGCGGTGATGGCAGTGTCGGCAGCGGCGGTGATGGCAGCGGCGGTGATGGCAGTGTCGGCAGCGGCGGTGATGGCAGTGTCGGCAGCGGCGGTGATGGCAGTGTCGGCAGCGGCGGTGATGGCAGTGTCGGCAGCGGCGGTGATGGCAGTGTCGGCAGCGGCGGTGATGGCAGTGTCGGCAGCGGCGGTGATGGCAGTGTCGGCAGCGGCGGTGATGGCAGTGTCGGCAGCGGCGGTGATGGCAGTGTCGGCAGCGGCGGTGATGGCAGTGTCGGCAGCGGCGGTGATGGCAGTGTCGGCAGCGGCGGTGATGGCAGTGTCGGCAGCGGCGGTGATGGCAGTGACGGCAGAGGCGGCGGCGATGGCAGTGACGGCAGAGGCGGCGGCGATGGAGGTGGCGATGGCGGTGGCGGCGGTAGAGGCAGCGCCGCCGATGAGGCAACCGCCGAGCGCCCCGCCCACTGCGCGGGCGCCAGTTGCACAAAGCCGCCGCCGCGACACCGATTCCCGCACGTGACGTGGAGGCCGCATGGATGCGGTGGGCGGTTTCACTCCCAGGAGACGATGACGTATCGACGCCATTAGGCCCAAGTTCACGACAGAAAATTTTATGAATGTCGGAAGAAAGACCGAGTCAAATGTCGAGGAGCAGAGATCGGAGGACACGTTTAAGATGGGGATATGAAGATAAACATTACGAAGGGAAGGAAGAACGACGACAAGACTGATTTTTTCCCCTCTTTTTTCCATTGCAGTTTGGTTGCATTATAAGGACATAAAGCAGCAGACTATCAAAAGAAAAGTTTTCCAAATTAGTTTGATTTTCAATACATCCAAAATTATCATTCTGAAAAATATCTACTTATTCACATTTGCATTGATACATGTTACATACAGCACATAAATCTACGTTTAAACAAGTTTTCGGCTACGGAAATCATCTAAGATTTGTGATAAAAATCGAAACTAAACGAAAGATAGATGGCAGCGTGTTACATCCGGAAAATGCTGCAATCCAAAGAAATTGGAATTCGTCTCATTGAAATAAATCATAGAGAAATCATGAATAACTATTTACAATAAATGAGTGTGGAAAAGTGGAGCGCAGGCGAGACACCGATCTAACATCGTTAGAGCATCACTGCGTGTTTGCAGGTTTGAGGGCGACGCGCCCCCAGCGGCAGCGCGAGGATCCGCAGCCCTGCATTCCGGGCACGTGCCAAGAGAGGGTCGAACCCCGAACCGCGCTCCGGAAGTGGGTCGGGAGCGGGCGGGCGGGCGGGCAGGCGGGCGGGCGCGGGCCGCGCGCCGTGTTGTGGGCGCGAGCATCGATTCGGGGCGAGGGCGGGGGCGGCCGACGCCAACGCCAGCGCCCCTCCGCACGCAATGCGGAGGCGGCGGCGGCGGAGGCGGCGGCGGCAGAGGCGCCGCAGCGAAGGCTCCCGCCCCCGGCCCCGCCCCCGCGCTCACTGCGGGGCCCCGCGACGCGGCGCGGCGCGGCGCGCTGCGCCGGCCAACCCCAGTGACGTCACCCGCCCACGCACAGCCGGCCTGCCTGCCTTCAAGCGATAGACCGCCAGCCACAGACACCTGCCGCAGTCACCGCCGGCGCTCGTTTAAATTTTGCGAGGAAACGTCCGTCGCGTAGAAGATCGCGTTTAATGGGCCTGCAACCCCCGCAGTCGGGCGGCTGCCCCCCCCTCTCGCGCCACGGCCTTCCGTCACGGCCCACGCGTGCGAACGGAGTTGCGTGAGTACTGCGTGACCCAGATTTGAATCTGTTCTGTACATTCTCAACGAGACGTTGCCAAGAGCTGGTTCATGCTAATAAATAATGACGGATGCATTAATTACAATCAACGAAACAATCTAGAACAGATAACGAAAATTACGCTTAACTCATTACCGACATTCTAATTAGCTTTACCCTCAAATAAATGTTATATCACGGCTTTACTATTTTGCAATTTTATAGAACATACTAGAGATATTTTTCATAAATGAGTTATATGAAAAATAGACAAGATATTTCAGCTGGATTTCACAGTCGTAATATTTCTTTGGAAAAGATAACGCATCAATGAAATTGTTTACAAGCCCGAACGTCCTAATGTCGACAGTAAAACAAAGTCAACATCAGCTTTTTCGCAAATCAGCAAAAGCGAGTAAATCACCGACCCAAAGAATTCCCCAAAACGCTGACGCTTCTTCAGGACGACCCGCACCGCACGTCCTTGAGCGCCCGAGCCCTCGGCGGATGGCACTGCAGCCTCCGCAGCGCGCTGTAGCGCCCTGCTATACGGCGCGACATAAAGGCCGGGGCGAAGAAGCACCAGGGGCTTAACGCGGCAGTTACCCGCGCGACGCCTCCCCACCCCCTCGGCGGAGACGCGCAAAACGTTGGTGGGAGTGGGAGGGGCAGGGAGAGACGGTGGGGGGAAAGCGGGGGCGGAGCAGGGAGGGATGGTGGAGGGCGTGAGGGGGGAGGAAGATGGGGGAAGGGGGCGGGGCGGGGTATAATGGTGGTGGTGAACGTGAGCGGGGGTGGGCAAGAGAGGAAGATGGGTGACGATAGAAGTGGAAGCGATGGTGTGGGGAGGGGGATGGTCGAGGGTGGGAGGCATGTGGCAAAGTGCGGCAGGTGAGTGGGTGGTGTTGTGAAGATGTGTGCGAGACGTATCATATGAACGGCGGTGCGGCGGTGAGTGAGACGGAAGGGAGTGGGTGGTCGCGAGTGATGGCCGGCGGAGGGAGCGGGGGCGAAGACCGAGGTTGAGTCGAAGAGCGGTGAGGCTGGAGGTGGGCGAGCAGGGCGGCGTGTATGCGGTGTCGGGGGGCGGGGCGCCGGTGGCGGGTCGCTGACCTGCAGCGGGGGTCGATACGCCCGCTGCCGCCTGCGGGCCGAGGGCGCCGCGACCGCAGTACGCGGACCAGTGCGGACCACGCCCCCCCCCCGCAGACCCCCCCTCACGGCTTGTCAACGCGCTGTCTTCCTCGCTGCTATTACGCTTTCGTGCTAGACAACTCCTTTCACCTCCGCGAGATTTATGGCCAAATTAAACGTGTGTTAGACAATACTTCCACATATAAGGTAAATCTTCCGTAGGTTCGAAAAAAACGTCCAGATTAAACTAGTAATTACACAAGCTTCATGTATATTCAATCTTTTTATACTTCTCTTGAGAAAAAAATGGTTACTTCAAATCTCATAAGAAAAATAAATTAATTACCAAATTATCAATTGTTTTGGTTGACATATCACAACATAACAGTAAAAAAAGCTGAAGGTAATTAAGTTATTTAGTTTAACAAATACAGTAATCTAGAGTTAGATAATTGCCACGATGTTTTCATAGAAGAAATATACAGAAACGAAAGCCCAACATCAATTTAAAAGACTTAACGAAGTGTCCGAGAATGAACCGATCCGAAGAAAATTACACATCGCCTTCAACCTCCCGCTGCAGTGGCTTCTTTACACGCAGGGCGTTCCCGAAAATACACAGCTGGCGTGGTTGCATTGTCAAGCTGCCACCCACATAGCGAACGTGTCCACTCGGAGAACACCTTTTCTTTCCTCCTAGTTTTCCTCCTCCTAATTGTTCCCGCAGCGGGCTCGCTCTCTCCAGCGTCGCCCGTGTGGCATCTTTGGCAGCGCAGGTGGCCCGGGCGGGGGGCGGGAGCGTGGGCGGGGGCGCGGACGCGGGCGGAGACTGCGCAGGAAGTCTCGTATTTTTAGCGGCGGGAGACGAGCCGTCGCGTCGCGCCGCGCCGCGCCGCGCCGCGCGAGCCGTGGCAACCCGCTCTCCGGCCCGCCCACGCGCGCCCAATTTCCTCTCGCCGCGGCGGAGGCGGCGTGGGCGGAGCGGCTTAAAGCGGACGGACGGGCGGGCGGGCGGCGCGCGCGAGGGCGGGCGTGGGCGATCCGCCCCCGCGCAGAGGCACGCGTTCCGGACGGCGATCGATGGGCGACGCGATCCGCCGCAGCCGCGCACGCCCCCTTCGCCCCCCACCCCCCACCTGGGCGAGAGAGTAACCGACTTTAATGTGTTCGGGCGCGGCAACTACATAGGGCATTGGTCCCCCAAATGAAGTGCATGTTTAGTCCAGGAAGATAGCGGCGTTCCTCTACACATAGATCGTGATATTCCCGCAAATGTAGTGCACGTTATACCCAGGGAGATAGCACGTTCCTCTATACATAGATCGTCATATTCCCGCAAATGTAGTGCGTGTTATACCCAGGGAGATAGCAACGTTCCCCTATACATAGATCGTCATATTCCCACAAACGTAGTGCGTGTTATATCCAGCGAGATGGTGACGTTCCTCCACACATAGATCGTGAGTCCCGCGAATGTAGTGCATGGCATATGCACGAAGGTGGCGGCGTTCCTCCACATATAGAGATTCGACGTCGACCTTCCGGTCGGTCTGCGGGGTTTCCCGCCACCCGCTGCTCTCCCCAGCTGAGAACCGCCCACTCGACACAAGCTCTGGCCTCGCGACATGTGTGGTGGGGAAGTGAAAGTAAGCAACAGTGTGTGTGGTGCGTAACAGGAGGGGAAGGGACATGGATGAGGGAAGAAAGATCGCGCTACGGCCCGTTACTCGGGTAGTGGCTCCTGCATTCGATTACTGTTCATCCCAAAAATGACGGAAAACCATAGATCAGAGCACTTGGTGGCTAGAATTCTGCTCTAATGAAAAGATAAATTCGATCTTCGATAGCCAGCTGGTGTTGATAACACTCCCAACTCGGAACTCTTCACACTAAGTCCTCCCGAACAAAGTATACTTCGATTTTTCTATAGTGGCTCCAATAATTTTTAATTAATACGCGAAAGTCTTTCTCGACGGGAGTCGTGATCTCAGAAATGTGCTTACTACTGTTAAAAAAAAAATGCATCTTAGCAGGAGGTGTTACATTGATCTAATGTCATCGGCCACTACAGGAAAATCGAAGTATAGCTGCAAAAGCAACAGCGTTTCAGTTAAGACGTCGCTGGCGGGTAGTTGGGCGGGTGGACGGTTGGGCGAGTGGGCGGGTGTGCGGTTGGGCGGGTGGGCGGGCTGACGTCATCCGCGACACCTCCTGTGCTGCTCATGGCGCTCAGCGATCAATAGCCCGTGGGAGGAGGAGACACTTTCCCCGTTGCGGGGGAGATTGGGTCACGCGGATTTACAGCCGCGGTGCGCACGTGGCACGTGGCACATGGCGCGCTCGAGGAATGCGTCACGTGATGTTCGGGTAGCGACGTGGTCGAGGAATTTACGGACTTTTAATGTCCTTCTGGATAGCCTTTATACGTTTTCACTCGCGAGATTGGTTTAATGATCGGTAGTATTAAGACAGTCAATGTACTACATGTGAATAAAACGATTAACTTGTACATTCAAGAAGTACTGGCTCTGCAGTGTTAAAATGATTTCGTGAGCGGCCTGCATACGTTTCCTACAAATTTAAATATTTATAGCCTTACATGACAATGAAGAAGAAACTATACAAGGAAGTTGTGCTAAGTAGAATACGATTTCCCCTGTAGTTCAGGAATCATGTAACTGAAAAATAGAAAAAAAAAATAGTTTTAAAGACCGTATCACACCAGGTTCTGCATATAAAATAATAAATTACTATCTGTAATATACGTCCATTTTTTCCTCCAGGAACTGAAGAACAAACCACACTATTTTGAGAATGCACAGTATCTATGAAAATCATGAGGATAAAGAACAATAACATTTCATGAATTTGCTTTACAAACTGATCTATACCAAGACACAATAAGATGGGACTGGTTCCCTTTCGTTCTGTCACATACAATCCGTCTACTGGAATCTTCGCGACCTCGAAGAGTGTGCCAACTTCACAAGCTAATCTTCCCCCACTTTCAAAGGCGAGAGAATTTAGGTCCGCGGCCGCCGCGGAGAACCGAGGTGTCGCGTCGGCAGCGAGTGGGTGGGTTGGTGGGTGGGGCGGGGCATCTGTTCCTCCCTCTTGCGCCCCCACCACTGCCGAATTCGGTGGCGTGGGTCGATAACCCGCGGCGGGCGGGCGGGCACCCTGGTCGCCCCCTCCCCCGGACCCGCCCCCGCAGTGCCGCTGCAGGTTTTTGCTGATGCATTTTTCAGCCGGCGCGGCCCTCAGTGCGGCGGACGGAAGGCCCTGGGCTCCTCCCACGGCATCCCTCGCCCGAGGATTCTCATGAATAACACACTTGTGCGGTAGCCGGTTTGCGCGTGTGTAAGTGGTGGCAAGCTCATTCACACTTTTGTTTACTGCCACGTCTTACGTAAACTTCCGAACTTCCGTGACGCGTAAGTAGGCCAATTAGGCGATAATATCAGGCATTGGCGACACGCGTCGCCCTTGACACACAATGCACCCATCTGGCCAGAGCCACGCGGCCAATTACTCGATCTGTGGCTGACGAAACGGTTTTGTGGCACTTGGGAGTTCGCGGGGCAGAGAGATCTCGTAGAGGGCGGACTGCAGGAGGATTGCAGACTCCGGCGTTAGGCCGCGGTGCTGTGCGCTCATCGCGGCCACGCTGCAGCAGCGGCGGTGGCGGCGGCGGCGCAGGGGCAGGTTAGGCCACGTGCTGCAGAGTGCTGCAGTGCGGGAGGCGGGCCACGCCGCGCCACGCCACGCCGCCCCGCGCCTCCCGTCCGCCCCCTCGCCCGGCGCCGCCGCCGCCTCCCGCCTCTGGTGCACCCGGCGGGCGGGGGCGGGGCGGGGCGGGGGGCGGCGGCCGCCCGCAGCGCCGCCCCCACCCACGCCCCCCACTCCCTGCGGCGCGCCGTGCCAGCCGCCGCCGCCGCCGCCGCCCCGCGCACGCTACCGCCCGCGGTGCGTCACTGCCGCCGCGGCGCCCCACCCCCGCGCTCGCTCGCTCTCGCCCCGCCCCCGCCCCGCCCCCGCGCTGTCAGCAGCGAGGCACCGCGCCCGGTTCCTCACGTATTTCCGACTCGGACGCTTCGCCCTTCTTTTTTGCATCGGCGCGCTCGTGCACGACGTTTTGAGGTCGGCGTCTTCGGCAGGGACGCCAACTTCGATTCGCGGTTTAAAATAATCGCTCCAAAGCGGTAACACACTGGCATTAGACGGCTCCCACGCCCGCAGCACGTTAGTGTATGTGTGTGAGTATGTGTGTTCTGCATCTCGCGTCACGATCTCGCTCCGCCTCGTATCGCGGGTAATGACAGGGTGCAGCGCGCGCGGCGGGCAAGAAGGCGAGCGCCTTGCGGTCGCGCCTCGCGAGTCGCCGCCCCCGCGCGCCCGACCTGTTGCCCGTCACAACCCCCCGCCTCCTCCGCCGCCTCCTCGACTCGTCCGCCGCCGCCTGTGGGTCACTGTGTCACGGAGCCGCACCGCGACGGCCCGGGGCCGGCCGCGACTGCGACAGTCCACGCGGCGAAGAGGGGGGCGGGGGCGGCGGGGGCGCACCTGCGGACTGCGGGCGGCGGCGCGCCGGGGGCGGCGCGGGGGCGGCGGCGGTCGATAACCGCGGTGGGGGTCCGGCGCGCCCGCCGGAGCCGCGCGGGCCGCAACCGCCGGCAGCGTCCGCTCGCACCCGCCCCGCCCACCCCCGGGGGGCGATACAATTTGCCGAAAATAATGGTGCGCTGACGGTGGCGGGCGGGAGGGAGGGAGGGAGGGAACGGCGCTGCATTAGGCCGCTGCGGTCGCCCCGCCGCGTGCCCCTCCACGCCTCGACGCCGCAGTATCAAGGGCTCTCGGGGTGGCGGCGGATCGCTGGCGTCAACCCGCTGCTGCCCCCTCCCCGCGCGCGCTCACGCTGCGGTGCCCTGCGTCGCACAGCGGCCGGCGCCCCCCCCTGCGCCTCCCCGCCGCCCCGACGCTAAAGAAGAGACGCAGTTCCAGGCACATCCGGGCTTAAATTCTAACTTCATTACCAACGCTTCCGGTAGCAGACTTCTTCGCGAGCTTCGAGGACAAGCGGAGCTTCTCAGGACGATATTAAAAAATAGCTCTATAAACCTGTGTCATAAAACTTGGATGCATATTATTACTCTATTAACAGTTACATTTTGTGATGTCAGTAATACTAATGAACCAAAAGGAAGAATGGAAAGACAAGTCACGAACAGGAATGACACGCCTATTAGAGTCTTCCTACAGAAGCATTAGCAACTACTGAGCACAAAATTTAACACACCTGTCACAGCGAGAACCAAGCACTACGAATATTCACACAATTGAAACATGAGTAATCTCATTAAATACAAATAACTGAAGTGGATAATCCGCTTCTTCGACCCCTAAACGATTGTCCTCCGGGGACCAATGAAATGTCCAACGAGGCCTTCCCGTGAATTCTCCCACGTCGCCCACACTGCGGACGGCTGCATCGGCGAGGAGGGACAAATCGGGCGGGCCGCGGCGTCCATACTGGTTCTGCCAGCCGGCTTTAATGGCTTGTGAAAAATTACGCTCCCAGAGGGGGCAAACACGCTAAATTGGTTTAAAAGCGGTTCGATCATTGGGAGCAGGTTTTCTATTAGCGCGGGAGGCACGGGGCGGGACAACACGAGAAAATCGGGAAGAAGCGAGTGGGGGACGGCGCGGAGCCGCGGCCGAGGTGCGTTGTGGGCTCAGCACGCGAACACGTGGGAGGCCGGTGGGACGGAGATGGATCGCTTATTAATGGGTCGGGTCGGCCTCGCACTCATCAATATCGCGAGTTCGTCGCCCTTTTTGACACGATTACTCATTGACGGTTACTCGCCAATTTACTCCACGTTGCCGAGATCAACGCCTACTGACGCACGTGAATATTTGCGAACCTATATGATTTCTGATTTCTTCTTAGTTTCGTAATCTGCGGACATTCAATAATTTAGACTTAAGAATGCTGTTACGATTACATCCCAGTCTATCCAAGTTCGTAATGAATCGTGGGAGTGGGAGAAGCTGTAGAGCAGAAACCCGGAATGGGGTATCTGCAGATTTGAGACAATTTCCTCTAAGATTTGCCACCTGAAGTTACATTACCAAGGAAATCATAATGCTGAACTAGAAAGGAGACTACCAGAAAAAAATTCTGACTACCCATGAAGAAATCCCACTAAGACGATTCTCCTACCAGTGTGTTTGGAAGCAAATTTAATTAATAATTTCCATAAACATCTTAAATACGAAAGCTAGTGTCGTACAAAAGCACACAGCGATCAAAAAGGATGATTACGAGTATACAAATGCGACAAGCACTTGCGAAAATCAACGGAATTTAACGGGCCATCAAAAAGAACACAGACGAAATAGTATGCTAATTTCTGAATGAGATACATTTCACACATCCATGGAGCAAAAACACCTTCATTGACATAAATTGGCATATTATGACGTAACCGTTTCATCTACTGGTGACCCAGATGCCGCCGCAATGGTTTCCACGCGTAGCCGAACCCTCCCAGAAAAAAATCTATCGCCCGAGACGTCACCGCGGCAGCGAAAGCGGCGCCGCGCCGAGGCCATCTGCTTTAAAGCCGCACGGGCGCGCGGGCGGCGGGGGCGGCGGTAAGGATCGAACCGAGGTCCGCAGCGTGCGGGGGCGCGGCGGCAGGGGAGGGGGCGAAGTGACGAAACGGCGCCCGCTGCGGGCCTCTGCGACACGCCCGCCATCGCCGCCTTCGCCCCCAGGGCCACCGCCCCGCCCCGCCGCCGCCCGTTTGGTGTAACCAACAGCGCCCGCCCCGCCCCCGCGCACGCGCGAGCAGCCCGACTAATTTATTTAGCCCCGCGTAATTGGAATGCGACTAATTGCCGGTGCTCCGCCGCACAATAAGGTTACCGCCGAGTGGAAACGCGCGCCGCAAACGACGCGCGGGAGGCGCCGGCGACGGTAAGAGCGTCTGAGGCGTCCCGGCGCCGACGCTGGCGCCCACGCCACCCGCAGGCGCCCCGATGACCGTTTGAATACGGAACGCGCCCCGCATTGTGTGCGCGGGCGCTCCAGAGAGTGGGCGAGGGGGCGTGAGGGGGGCATGCCAGAGGGGGCGTGTGGGTGGACGAGGAGGGGTAAGCTGGCGAGAAGGGTTAGGGGGGTGAGAAGGGGTGAGCGGGTGAGAAGGGGGTGGGCGGGCGAGGAGGGTGTGAGTGAGCGAGAGTGGGAGCCGTGTGGGTGAGCGAGAGGGCGGCGTGTGGCTGGGCGGGCGAGACGGGCGGGAGGGCACGCAAGATGGAAGCAGGTGGGTGTGCGAGAGGGTGGCGAGTGTGGCGAGTGTGGCGAGTGTGGCGCATGTGGCGGGGCGATAGGGAGCGTGTGCGTGGACAAGGAGGGTGGGCGGGCGAGAAGAGGGGTGAGCGGGCGAAAAAGGGGGCGTGTGGGTGGGCGAAAGGGCGACGTATGGCTATCGAGAGGGGGTGGGCGGGAGAGAGGAGGGCGTGTGGCGGGACGTGAGGGGAAGCGAATGGGTGGGCGAGAGAGCTCGTGTTTGAGTAAAAGGGTATTTGGTGGGAGTAATTACGAGGGGGCTAGAGGGCAAATGGACAGACGAGGGGGCGTGTGAGGGGCGCGGGTAGTGGCGCGGATGGTCGGGCTATTCGGCGTTTGGGCGGTGTCATCGGTGCGAGCGGCTCTGATCGGCCTAGCCGACCCCGACATGGCGACTCACTGGCGCAGTCACTACAAATGCGCGGGCACGGAGCTCCTCACAGACAAAGAACTCCAAGATTGTTGTGGTGGTCCTGCTCTCTTGTGTTAGCACGTCGGGAACCTCCACGGCATTCAGTAGGTGTTCAACGGCCTTGAGTGGCAGGAAATGTAGAAAAAGAGAACGTGCACCTAATGGGAGACACACTACGTATTCCAATATTATTTATAAATTATTAAATCTCACGTGGTAGCTACTGAACGACGTACAGAAAACACACCATGTGCGTCACGAGAAACTGAATTTTAGTGAAAGGTATAAAAGAGTGCAATAATAATCAAAAAGTACACACTGAGAAACAACCGCCACTATTACACGCAATGTTTTTCCTTTCATACAAATCGTATGCTGAGCAACAATTTCATCAAGTGCTCAATGCAGAATTCTAGCTACTCATGCAAGATGCAGGCTGCATTTACTATTATCGTGCGTATCAACATTTGCAGTTTCTGCGATTTTCCAAAATGGTTCGCATATTTATTTTGCAACTATTTCGTAAACTGCATAAACGAGATATGATACCTAAACATAGCCAAATTATTAAAATTATTAAAGAATAACCAACTTCAAAGTTTCTGTGTGCTGTTTCAAGATAAGGAAATTCATCAAAGCCATGAATGTGTAGTATGTACAAGAGTTTCCCTGAATGTACGAGACTATTTGCACGGCAAGAACCTCACGAAAAATCTCAGAAATTCGATCCGACCGAAACGAATGTAAACAGGAGCAGGTCAACCACCACTTGCAGCGACCACACCCCGCCGGCCCGCTGCTCGGACTCCGCGCGGGCGAAGGATTCGGAGCTGCGGCGGGCGACAGCGCCGCAGGCCCCCGGGCGTGTTGCAACGGCAGCCGCCGCCGCCGCGCCGCGCCGCAGTAGCGCCGGCTACCGCTGCGGCCGTCACGAGCCGCGCCGCTTACGTAAGCGGCGATTGCCGCGCGGTACGCGAGCGCGAGCGGTAGAGGGGGAGGGGGGGCAAGCGATCAGCTCCCCTCTGCCGGCGCCGGCGGCGGTAGTGGTGGTGGCTGTTGGTGGTGGTGATGGCTGGCGGTGTTGGTGGTGGTGGTGGTGATGGCTGGCGGTGGTGGTGGTGGTGGTGGTGGTGATGGCTGGCGGTGGTGGTGGTGGTGATGGCGGCAGTGGTGATGGTAGTGGTGGTGATGGCGGCAGTGGTGATGGTAGTGGTGGTGATGGCGGCAGTGGTGATGGTAGTGGTGGTGATGGCGGCAGTGGTGATGGTAGTGGTGGTGATGGCGGCAGTGGTGATGGTAGTGGTGGTGATGGCGGCAGTGGTGATGGTAGTGGTGGTGATGGCAGCGGCGGTGGTGATGCAGCGGCGGTGATGGCGGCGGTGGTGATGACGGCGGCGGTGATGGCGGCGGCGGTGATGGCGGCGGTGGCGGCGGCGGCAACAGCGGCGGCGGTGGCGGAGGTGACGGGGGCTGCGGCGGCGGGCCTCCCACCTGGCAGTTGCTCGCTGGCGCGCGCGTAATTCGGAACCGACGCGTGTACAGCGGCCGACGAATCGCGGCCGGAAACAAAGCGAGAGTGCCGTGCGCTGATTGGCGGAGCCGCAGCGGACGCGTCCGCTCTTCAAGCGCCGCCCCTGCCGCCGCCGCCGCGATGCTTTGGCCCCGTTCCCACCCACGGCCGCGTCGCCTGCGGGCCCCGCACGTCCCGTCCGCTCCCCACTCTCCCCTCCGCCGCTCCTCACCCAAGTCCATTGCGGCGCTTTCCGCAACATTTATTCTCTGGGCTTGCCACTTTTGGCACCAATGACTTCGATCAACTTTGTCATGAATTCCTGATAGTCTGCTCGTCCCTCCACTGGAAGAATTCGCGCTCATACCTCTGCGGTGTCATCGCGATGAAACATCCTTCGCTGCTAGTTTCAGACCGTTTACGAGCATATACTGCGACGCTATCGCCTCATCGTCACATCTTCGAACCTTGTGGCACTCCTCATCTTACACATCTACATAATCATGCAACTAAAAGTTCCTATTTCCCTTTTGAATAACAAACGCTCTGGTATTCCCTAGAGTATTGTGGGTGGACTCTCGCAGCATCCTTGAGTCCGTTCTGCTGGGGTAAGGCGCCCGCTGCCTCGCACAGTCCCGCCCCGGACTGGCCCAGGTCGTCAGAGCTCCCATCTGCCTCTGTGCTCCCTGCCACGTTCCCCGCCACGCTCTCGTCCCCGTTCGGCCTGTCCACCTCCACAGCCGCCGCTGCGGCGGCGCTGGCGTCCTACGCCGTGCCCCGGTCCCCGTCGGGTCCGGCCGTAAATTACGTCGATGACGTATAATTAAATACCGGTCGCAGGGACGTGATTCCAGGCTGGAGGCCGGAGTGGAGCGGAGCGGAGCGGAGCGGAGAGGAGCGGCGCCCCGGCGTTTCCCCTCCTCCCCCACCCCTCTCCCGCGGCGCCCCGCCCCCTGGGAGTGGTGGCCGCGGCGCGACGCGCGATTTCTCTCCCGGTTGGCGCTTGATGGACGGGCGGCGCAGGCGACGGGAAACCCACGCCGCTTCGACACCTCGCCCGCGGACGCGGCTTTGCATAACAGAGCGACCACTGGGACCCCTGCTGAATAAGTGAAAAATGGAAGCGGTCGCACGTGCACTTACGAACGCAAAATGAAAAAAAAGAAATGCGAGAAAGTGTGATGTATCATATTAAAGGAGATAAGATAATAATCACTACATCTCTGTAACTGAATAAAGAATATCCACCCACTTGAACGCAAACTTAAAAAGTATAAAATGAAATGTAAGAAAGACATGAAAGTGTCATGAATGACATTCAACAAGATAATGTAAATGTAGGTTAAAATCATGTCAATTTAAATAATCCCACGTGATCTTTCAATAGGAAGCAAAATATAGCAATGTGTTTTTTCTTGTCTATACAACACATTCAACGTTTGGCGACTACACCGTTAGATTATGCCACAACATGCCCCTCTTTCGTTTAAGCGGTACATCAGGTGAGAATTAAGAACCGTTTTGGACTATTTTACACCCAAATTACCTACTTATCGGAAGATCCACGACGAAAATGATTGCAATAATTATTCTAAAAAACAACAAACCCACCAGGAAGGAGACGCTTGGCCTGCGACTGTCCCTCTGAGGAAACCCGCGAGACCGGATAAGCGGCCTTACGAATTCCAGATAAGCCCACAGATAGCACCGTCTATCCCGAATAGTGTAATCGGACACTGTGATCGCGGAGTTCTTTTCGGAACATAATTCGCAGGCGACGAAGATCAAATCGCGAAGCAGCGCAGATAACGGGCAAGAGTACGACAACCTTCACCTGCCACGACACCTACGAAAATAACTCGACGCAAGTTCATTGCACGATAAATCTGTGCGTTGTCCTATGGAGGATTATCTAAACCAGACTTTCAAGAATACGTTCATTAATTTTGTTTTAAACTTAATGCAATATTTGTAACTGAAAATCTAAATTACAGTTGTTGACCATAAAACGTATTATCAGGACGATGAAGAGCACGATTTGAACACAAAAAGATATTTTCTGCGATTAAAAAAAATTTGCAAACACTACCACACTTCCAACGAATTAGCAGGGCTGGAAAATATATATGTTCCACAGGAAAAACTTGAAAATGCATCTGCAAGACACTACAACATTTTTTACTTCACACGTCGTATTGCTGACATTGCAAACTAACTATCGAATGCATTAGGGAAAGGAATATTTTCAAAAGCCACGAGTAAGGAATGTCCATTACTAACGAACTGTTGATTCACGAATTCATCTCGGGATAAAACAATCCTTCCCTTTAGAAACTGCCATCGCGCATGATTCTGCTCGTAACGCCCGACTAAAAGCTGCGTCTTTCCTCCATACGCTACAGAGCACCGTTAATGGAGAAAACTTATTCGGAAGTGCAAGCAGAACGAGTATCTCGAGAGGCTTGATGATGCTCAGCTTAGCTTAGTAACGCCCTGCACCACATCTTGCAATCCCGCATAGCGAGACTCGCAACGTAACGTACAAATTCTAAACCTAACGTAGATTACGCAGAATCGATCAAACCCACACTGCACAGATGCGTACCTAACAACATGGCATCTGAAAGCTTCGCTACGATTCACTGATTGTTCGTGATTCCGGGCGCGTCAACTACTGAGATAATTAGTCCTGTAAGTTTAGTGCGTGTTTTCATCGTGAGGTTGCGCTTATCTTTCCCCGCTAGATAGCGAGATCCGGCGCCTACCTATCGTCGACTAGCGGGGTTTTCCCCAGCCAGGTATCTCCCATCGGAAGAACACTATCCCAGCCGGGATATGCTCTAAGCTCCCGGCCAGTCTCCCGGCATGTATGGTTGTGTAGTGCATGTTAGTTTAAGTGTGTGTAAGGGGTGAGGGTAGGACAAGGAAGAGGAAAGATCGCGCGCGGTCCGTGGCCCATTCGTAAGCGTACTGCTCCGGAATTTGCCTGGTGTTGATCGGAGAAATTACGGAAAACTACCGATCAGAGCAGCCGGCCGCTAGAATTCTCCTTCAGACAGCGACTGAATTCGACCTAGCTGACAAGCTAGTGTCGAAAACCCAGCCACCGTCGGAACTCGAATCTAGGACCTCCCGGTCAGAGGGACTGCAGTGACATCAGTTGCCTTCAGCCACCCCTCCCGGTACTCAGCTCCAAAAATCCCCTCACCGGTCCATCTTTCAGAAGAGCATCTCCCTCGTTCCGCGCAACCGCGTCAGCACCGGACACGTGACGTCCGATGCAACGGCACCGAGCACGGCCGGCGAACGCGCTCGAGATGATGTACGGCGACAGCGCACTCGATTATCCGCCACATTGACCATGCATGCACCGCGGCCGTTGCTTACGATTCGCCGACTGGGCGCCGTCGCCGACGCGCCAGCGACGCCACGCGGATATGCACGCAACGAAAACAAACATGCGCGTGTCCACTCAGAGCAAGGACGTCGCGAAATGCAGGTCGTGATGGACGACGACAACCGTTACGTGACATAACAAAGCAAAACCATATAGCATATAGATGCTAGTAGTAGTCTTACTTTGCGAACACGACGACACCAAGGCATTCTGCACTAACGTGTACAAAAAAAAACTTAAATCAAAGACAAATGTCTACTTCTTTATTAGTAATAAAACTGTTTTTCGTGATTCCTTTGTTTTCTCCTATTTACCCATCCCTTTTGGGAAGTACGGGAAGTGTAAGCTAGTTAATATTAAAAATAATTTTCTAAAGAAGGAATAGTAAGGAGATTGCTTTGCTCTCTTGAATATGCAATCAGATGTAAGAAATCTTCAGGAGCGGTAATATTTCAGGGCGAAAGAACTACCTAATGCGGGACCATCAGCGATGTTTAAGGAATCCTCCCAGGAAAACTCATAAAAACTCGTTGCTAAAGAGATAATCAGGATGCAATCTGTTAATGGTAATTTTGGACGAATGGTGGTAGCGATAGCCAAAATACCGGAAGTGAAGGATTGAGACAAGAAGAGAAACACAATCTGCCAAGACGACAGAGTCACACGAGAGTGAAACGGCGGCGGCTGCGGCAGCCGCTGCAACGACCGAACCACGCTGTCCTCCGCTAGACCGAGCGCGCGCCGCACAGAGTAAACAAGTTTAAATATTTAAAGTGGATGGTTTGTTTTGTTTCGCGGCGGTTAGTGAACGTGACGGAGGACCACTAGTTTTTTTTTCTAGTTTTCGCGCGCACGCGCGGTGGAAAACCGCTCGTTAAAAAGTTGAGAGATAAATCCATCCCGTCCCCTTTCTCCCGCACGGACGCCACGTCAAGAAAGATCCACGCCGGCCGCCACTCCAACGAATACAAAGCCCGCGCGAACGCTAGCGGTTTCGTCTGAATGGGAAGCCGTGGAAATTAATTAATTCTCTATTGTACGTGGACGGGATTACGAAAAGCGAAATAAACAGAGGTGATATCCACAAAAAAGTATCTCGAAAAACAATGCGAAGTGACAATTAACATTCCCGTAGTTCCTGTGAAAAAATGCAACAACCTAATATTACAAATTCGCGTAAATATTACTTCAAGCATAATTTGCAACGCACATCTATAGCAACTGCAATGCATCCATACCCAGCTCAAACTCCAAAGGGCTCACGAGCCAAATTGGATGTGGAAAAAGTAAATACTAAGGCCACGTACGCTTACGATCCACTTCAGCGCGAATGTTTGGGAGACTAGTAATGTAACTAATTGGTTGTGTTTGGAAAATAATTAATGGGAACATCAGAAAACGTCGATATGTGAGAAAAAATGGACTAATGAATCCTTGAATACAATGTCTAAGTAAGGGACACCCAAAACAAACAGACATGATTGTAGTAGTCCAGTTATGAATTAGTATCAAGTGCAATTAGCTTAATAAGAAAATTTGGCGGAATCATGATTGTCGGATTGGCTAGTTTCTAGCATTTTTGTCGACATTCGAAAATTTTATAGCATTAAAATCTATCTTTATCGAGATTTATTTTCGTTTAGATATAGATTATTTTTTCTAAAAAGAAAAGAAGCATACTTAGAACATCATGGCCATTGACTCGCTGCATGCATTAGAACTTTACACTGAATATTAAGTTTCAGAATGTGCCGTGTCCATTATTTCGTTTACAGTTAATGAACGTATCTTTATTGCTGTCGTTCCAGAAACATTACCACTCCGTCCTTCATCACCTCTGACACACTAGAAAATCTGTGCAAGTCGCTCAGCGCTGCTTGAAATTCGTCAGTGTTGTCGCGCAATGACAAAACAAAGCAAAAAAAGAAAAGACGCGATCCACCCGAACCCAGCGGGCAGTCACGCCGCGCTCCGGTCCCAGCGTGCACCTCGCGCATTCGCACGCTCCCCCACACGCACGCACGGGCGCGTGTCCAGTGACGCGGGGCAGCACGCCTTCTTCTCCTCCTCCTCCTCCTCCTCCTCCTCCGCCGCCGCCGCCGAGAAGCGCAGGTGGGGACATTCTAAGTTGTTTACGCGGGCCGCTTTCAAAATATCCGCCGCCGCCCCTCCCCGCCCCGCCCCTGCCGCTGCGACGCCCCGCCCCCGGGCCCCGCCTCCGCTCCTCCCACCGCGGGCACTGGGCGCGGCCGCCATCGCCGTCCCCGCCGCCCGCGCCACGCGACGCGACGGGGCGGGCGGGGCGAGGAGAGCGGCGGCGGCCGCGGCGTGACCTGGCGCGTGGCCTGGAGTGGCATGTGGTGTGGCGTGGCGTGGCGTGGCGTGGCGGAGTGTGGCGAGGAATAACGTGGTGTGGCTAGAAGGGGGTGGAGAGATCGGGAACGGCGTGGCCTGGCTGAGTGTGACGAGGCAAGGCACGTGGCCTGGCGAGGTGGATAGACGGGGCGGGCAGAGAAGAGGGGGAGAGGCGTTAAGTGAAGTGGCGTGGCGTGGCGTGGCGTGGCGTGGCGTGGCGTGGCAAGGCGGCGCGGCGCACCAAACAAAATGCAATGGCAAGAGTGAAGGCGTATACAAGCAACGCACTACACAGCAGATGATACATGATACTATGGCGATAGCAAAATAGGACCTGAGTAATTGAACAGATGTGGAACAGAAATGGAATGAAAACGAAGTCAATAAAATATACAATTTCGAGATATGCAAAAATACACCAAAAATATGTAAATATATTTGGATCTACTAAAAATAAGGAAATAATGCGAAGAAAATATGTCAACAAATTTAAGATACGCAACATAAGTTTAAAAGATATTAGAACACACTAATTTAAAAATGACAAATTTTGATGTCTTAGCTTCAAAATTAACTACACAAAAATGAAGAGAACGGACAGTGGTGATGTATATTTGAGAAGAAACCTGAAAACACAACGACGCACAGGAAGGAGTGAGAGTAAAATACGTTAACAGTGGGGAGCATCGTTTGCGGATTACAGCATAGGTAAGCGCCAGGGGCAGAGCTCGTCCACGAGGAGCAGAAGAACGGGGCGTGGCTGGACGCGAAGTTGCGGGAAAGGACTGGCCAGGGTAAGCCCGAGTGCAACTGAGTGAGGAGAGGTGGAGAGAGAGAGAGATGGACAGATGGAGAAAACAGAAGGCAAAAACGAGTGGGGAGCGGAGTGGAGCGGGCGGGGGGGGGGCGCGGAACGAAGGCTGGAAAAGGCGGAACACAGCAAGGAGAGGGAGAGTGATGGAGCAGGGCAATGAGAGGAGTAGCGGATCAAGGAGTAAGCGGGGCGGCGCAAGCAACGCAAGAGCAAGGCGGGGTGGCGCCAGGAGAGACGAAGTGGACCCGCGCAGCGATCACGGGAAAGCTGCAGACGGGAAAGAAGGGAGGTGCGACATGGCGCCAGTCTGGACGAAGTGGACCGGTGCATCCACGAGAAGGGAGGGAGGGGAAGAGTAGGGGGGGAAGAGTGGGGGGGAAGAGTAGGGAGGAAGAGTAGGGAGGAAGAGTAGGGGGGAAGAGTAGGGGGGAAGAGTAGGGAGGGACGGGCGGGGCTGTCCAACGCGGCAATGGCCGGCGTGATTGCTGGTCGGAAGGTTGGCGCGGCAGCCTCCGCCGCTGCGACCACGTCGTCGTTCGGGGAAATACGCGAGAAAGTGGCGGCGGCGGCGCGTTTTTCCCGCCGTCGGCGCGGCGCATAGCAATGCAGGCGATCCGCCATGCGGGCGCCGGCGCGGCGCGGGCCGACGCGCGGTTGTGGGCCGGGGGGGGGGGGCAGGTGCGCCGCCACGGCCATCGGACTGCACCGCTGATGCAACGCTGCGAGATGTGACTATGGCACGTCGCATGCAACGCGGCCCGCGTTCGGCTGAGTTTTATTTTGTACAGGTGACAGGCTCGTACATACGTTCTGTTTAGACAGGGAAAATAATGCTTAATGCATATCAAGCAATCCTAGAGATGGGATGAAAATAAGAAAAAAAATGCGCTAAACCAAATACAGCGAATGCATGTACGGTACAGAACCCACTAAAACACAGCGCGCATGTCACCCATGTTTATATGATGTGTGGCATGCATGTTCTGTTAAACATGCATACTTAACAGAACTGTAAATAAGGTGTATGGATCCCATGAGTACGGCTTATATATAATGAGTACGGCATAGTGGACAGCACATATCACTTAGCTTTCCTCCGAAAACGACAACCCCCCAGAAGCGGCACTCGCACAATTAGAGAAATCACAACGCCCAAGAACTGGGCATGACGCACGTGTTAGTCACCGTTCTTCCTATTCGAACGTCTGTCCGGCGAGAGATCAACAGTTTCCAGAAACCAGCGAAGCTGCGCAAACATCCCAGCGGGGCCTCGCCTTCGCATCTCGCGGTCCCCCGAAGTAAACAATCTGCACCTGACCCCGGCACGCGCCACACTGCGTCATACCGGCGGCCGCGGCAGCGAGGCCACGCACCTGCCCTCTCCCCGCCGCGTGCCTCCACGCCACGCTCTCGGAGGCCGCCGTCCTCCGTGGCGACAACACCCGCCCACCGCCGCCGCCGGCAAGTGGTCTTTGGCGCCGCGCAGATATGAATGAAAGCACGAAAGGGCGACGGGCGACCGCAGCGCCGTACGCCAGAATCGAAAGCAAGGTGAACGGGCCGCGCGGCGAGCGGCGAGGCGGCGGCGGCGGTAGAGCTGGTTGATGGCGGCCCCGATACAGCGTGCCGTGGCGGCGGCGGCGGCGGCGGCGGGCGACGGCTATGGCGATGGTAGCTGTGGCTGCGACTGGGGCGGCAGCGGCGGCGGCTGTGGCCGAAACGGCGGTGGCTGGAATGGCGGTGGCTGTGGCGACGGCTGTGGCGACGGCTGTGGCGACGGCTGTGGCGACGGCTGTGGCGGCGACGACGGCGGCTGTGGCGACGGTGGCGGTTGTGACAGAGGGGGTGTGTGGCGGCGGGCGGCGAGAGGCAGGAGGCGGGCGGCGGAGGCGACGGGTGGGGGGGGGGCGAGATCGTATCTCGCGCACACGTTCACCTGCTAAGCCTCCCCCTCCCCCGCCGCTCCGCGCCTGCCTTCGCCGCCGGAGCGCCCTGCTAACAAACTAGTGCGAAGTGCGCCCCCGTGGCCCGGACCTATCTACCGGGCGATCCCGGCAATTAGACGCAATTCCAGCGCCCCGGCGCACGCGTAACTCATCTCGATTTTCCACGCTCCGAACGGGCGACTGGAAATAATTGAAAGGAAATGGCCCTCCCATAAATATTTGTGATAAAAGAAACGAAAGGTTCGAGGTTCGAGAAATCGGGTTATCGGGAGGTGCTCGATTGCGGGCGGACAAAGCTAATGCAGGTGGTGGCGGCGGTGATGGTGGTGATGGTGGTGGTGGTGGTGGTGGTGGTGCTCATGACGGCAGTAGTAAGCGACGTAGTGCTTGTAGTAAACGAAGTGGTGACCCATATAGTAGTCGAGGAAGTTGTGGTAGTAATGATAGTGATGGTGGTAGTGGTAGTGATGGCGAAGTTGCCTGTGGAGGTTCAAGCGGAGATAGTACGGTGTTGGCGGTGTTTGAGAGGTTCGCGGTGGCAGTGGGCAGTAGAGGCGATGCAGTTGGTGAAGGCTGTCGACGACAGTGGTGGAAGCAGTGATGGAGGCATTGGTGGTAGCGACTGCGGCTATGGCGAAGGGAAGTTGCAGGCGGCAACAGCATCAGCAGCGGAACAGGTGGAGCGGCGCGGTTTGGGCCAACTCGGCGGGGGGCGGGGGGCGGGGGCGGTGCGCGCAGCGGCCGACGCCTGATTAAAAGAAAGGCGGCGAGAGGTCGGCGCAGGCCGAGGCGTCGGGCCCCGCCCCCCGACTGCGGCGCTTTCGACATGACGACGCGCCTATCGCGATGGCGCCCTCTGCGGGCGGCGCAAGGCGTCGCGGCGCCCGCAGTCGCCGTGGCCCGCCTCGGGCTTCGGATGGAACCTGCCATCTACTGAACCAACGAAAGTACACTGAAGTTCACAAAAATTAATCGCAACACGACGGTGTTACGTTCAACTGATTGAACGTAAATTTATTTAAAGACGTGAGAAGGGCAGTATGTAAAAGATACGAAAGACGTGTGCTTATTAAGGAAAAATCCTTTTGTGTGTGTGTGTGTATATATATATATATATATATATATATATATATATGTGTGTGTGTGTGTGTGTGTGTGTGTGTGTGTGTGTAGGTAGAAGAATCACAATCAGAGAAGATACAATACCTTCATTAACAATCACTTTCGCATCGAGAACAGTCATACCATACGAGATAAAAATTACATAATATATATTAAGTACATAATTTGTAAAGCGAATGAAAGTTTCTTCAACCCCAACGAAGAGATATGTACCTTCATTAAATTAAAATGACCCAAAAAACACAAATATCTAAATTAGGCAATTCAAAACAGTTCCTATTAACGCAAATCGGAACAGCACACTTCGCTTTCCCATCTTCAACAGTGTCCTCCGTTCTCCAGGCAAGCTGCTTTTATCCTTTCTGGGAAAATGCTCGAACACATAGCACCACTACCACTACCACTACCACTCCCTGCATTACAGGAGCATCGCGAGACATTCCAAGCGGCGAAAACCGCTCAACTGCCCGAGTTTCGAGAATGCAGTGTTTCACTCTACTTTGGAGAATCTCGAGGACTGACACAAAGCAATCGCGCAAACTTGCATGCGCTGCTTTCCGATTCGCTTTCACGCAAGGTCGCCGCAACAAGTGCGCTTCGGCGAATAACAGTCGGTGCCGGGAATTGATCGTGCCCGTTCCGCCGTGTTGCTAATTAGCCAAAGCGCCCAAAGATGCGCGCAGTCACGCTTAAACTGCGCACCCATGTGTGTTTAGGTGTCTTCTATAACTAGCTGTGCGCGACAATAATTGTCGTAATCCTAAGAAACGCTACGATTCAAAATAGTGAGTTGATACTGGGGTTATCTGCAGTAGTATTCCTTTCTAGAGTAATAGCATGCATCTGTACATGAAAGCTAATAATTATGTGCTTTAGAGAAATGTATTCTTTTAATAATAAATTAATATACAAGTTTGGATAATTCTTGCCTCGTAACAGATCGTTATGCCGAAGGAAATGAATGAAAATTATAACTAGGGTTAAAAAATAGCTATTGTTCAATGCTGCTACATTGATAGTGAGGTAGTGAAAATCAGAGTACGACATCACAGGGAGTACGCGGCAAATCAAAAAAAGAAACATACCATAGTTATGAAACACTACTTGCAAGAAAATTTGAAGTCCATACAGCAACGTAAAATGACAACCAATGTTTATACGCGTAATAACAGCAGCACTTCCTCAGAGAAAGAACAAATGCGATGTCCCAGAAGAAAATCCCAACATTCATAAAACTGCAACAATTACAACACCATCCAGATTCAATGAGCTTTAAAATACCTCAAAAAGTATGGTAATTATTTGAGCCACGAAAAATCCACCTTTACAGAAATGGCTAATGGTGTTCAAGATAATTTCAAGGAAGGATGAAATAGTTTTGATTTTATTTGTACGTCACCAAAAAATGAAATAGCTGTGTTACGTTAGTTTACGAAAACAATCCAGCCGAATACTACGTTCTATATTTTTCCGCCAGATCGCGTACGAGGGAAAAAAAATCGAAAGGACGCGCGCAGATTCCACGGGTCCTCGGTCCGGCGGGTGAGGCACTTGGCGCTGGCGTCCCCTCGCCGCTTCCTCGCCACCGGGGCAAAGCGAGGACGGAGGAGAAGCGCGCGCGAAGGAGAGAGCGAGGAGAGAGCCGGCAGAAGGGGAGGGGCAGATGCCACGAGTCGCCCGGGCATCCACTTCGATCGCTCCCTGCTGCCTGCCGTCTCGCCGCCGCTATCCTTGCTAAAGGGAAGCCCATGAGCAGCACTCTGTAAACCCGACCAAATCGCGGATAAAACAACGAAAAGCGATTCGCGAAAAAAATAGCGCTGCGAAAAACAGCACGCACTTTCTTCCCCTGAATTTACACGCAAAATTACGCGAAAAGTACTCAAATTTTCGAAAAATTGTACATGGCATTATTTTAAAATCTATCTTTAAAGAACATCTTATTGAAGGACAAAATATCGATCTCTAATATTTAAATTGTAAGAAGAAGACAAGTTTTGAAGTTTTGCAATTTTCGAAAAAAATCAGGGTTTTCAATGAACATGAGACCTGCACCATTCTCTTAAACGTTCTTCATACTATCCAACAACAAAATTTGATCAAAAACGATGGAGCTATATTTTTAAATTTGGAAAATGTCTCAGAGGCTTCATCTAAAGTACCCCTCAAAATTAAAACAATGTTTTCAAATTCAAAAAGCCCCGACATCACCCAGATCGACTGCGGAATATCAATTTGGGAGAAAATCGGATCAACGGTTTAGCCGCTAGCGTTGTTCACAGACGGATGGACGGATACTCTGACAGAAGGACGGACAGACGTCATTCGATTTTTCGGAATCAAGAACTCGCAAAACATGTACTCTTCTTTACACCACGTGTCAGAGGACTTTTCACCCTAAATTTAGCAATTCGATTTATTAACTTTTTCATTACCAGGGCCCTGTAATAAAAGTCTTCGCGGAGTATTATGTAACTTTCTCTCTATTCCCGATGGAGAAAATAAAAAAGGAAGGTATTTTAAGTGGGGTTTGCCGGAAATTAAATCGTTGGAAATCTGTAAACTGAGTTTTATAAAATATTACCAGCACTAATTTAATTTACGGTTTCTGCGTACTTTTAGTGTTATGTGTTGTGTGTGTTCGTGGAAGATTGCGGAACAGCGTAGCGGACCGCTCCTAGTATAAGAATTGCATAAATACGAAACAAATTATAGGATGATGAAATAATGCATGCTTAGAGTTGATTTCCATCATTCATTACATTAACGAACACCTTAGTCATGCCACTGTATTTCGCATCTGGACTTGCTCCTTATCGATTGAAACTACCAACGGTGGTCCTACAACCATTCAAACGCCGGACACCCCTACCGCACCGCCGACTAGTTTTAGAGCAGATTAGCCGATAATTGCCAACCAATTATTATTAATTACCGGGCGAGGGATATAACTACTGAAAACCGTAATAAGCAACATGATCCTTGTCTGCCGCATTCGTTTTGATCTCTTTCTTTCGCTTTTAATCTCCGCGTCTCTTGGCATGCCATTCGAGACACAAGTTAGCTGGAAGCGAGCGACGGTTAGGTACCCGGCGCGTAGCAGGCCAAGAATCCCAATCTCACATTCCTGTACACTTTCCTCCCTTTCTCGTTACTTTCAAAACGCTCCAAGAGAAATATTATTTAACAGACCACTATATCTCTTAGGTTCGCAATTCTACTTCGAGATTAGCTGTTCATGCGTTAGACAAGTGTTATGTTTCTTCTTCGAAAAGGGCAGAACTGATGTATCAGTCACACAACAATAACATGAAATGTTGATGTAGTTATTATTTACAATAAGTGACGAGGCTCGGGGGGGGGGAAGGTCTGTTCTCTCATCGGATTAAATAAGATGTACTTTACGTAAATACATTAATTATTAAAGTGATCTTTACCCAGAACAATCGACATTTTTACACAAATTACGCAAGCATATACACGCGCGCACGCACACATGTGCACACACGCACATGTACGCGCACAGGCACGTACACACGTACGTACGCACGCGCACGCACGCACACGTACACGCACGCTCGCACACGCGCGCGCGCGCACGCGCAACAGCAAGATGACGCAAACACACACGCTCCAGCCACGCGCCGACCGGGCTACTCTAGGGGCGGGGCGCGGCGCGGCGCGGCGCCGTCTGTTGGCCCAGCCACGAGACCGGCCGCGCCCCCTCCCGGGACTCTCCGCCGAGGCCCCTAAAACTCGTCTGTGTGTATACACCCCGCGACCCGCCAGAAGAAAGACGCTCTTGGGCGCGCGCGTGTATTTTTGTTTTCGCTTTTAATGGCTTTACGTCGTCGCCGGCGCCCGCGCGCTCGCTCGCGCCCTCGCCGCCGCGCCGCGCCGGCCGGTTCCTGGAACGGCGGGGGCGCCAGCAGACACCACCGCCACACAGCGGCGAGGGCGATGGTGGGCGGGGCCGGACGGCGGCGGACACCGCGGATACACAGCAACGGCGTGGGCGGGCGGGCGGGCCCGCATGTGTTAGGTTTCGTCTTAGGTTAGGTTTATTCTTCGTCTCCGTGAACGCGGCGGTCTCGCCCGCCTTCGACAGCCGCGTTCACGGAGACGAAGAATAAACGCGGACGGCACTGTCGCCAAGGGGTTCGGATTGCTACCCCGAACGGTGCTGTTCCAGTCATTTCATTTTTCTTGTTTCGCCTTCTTTCTGTAGGCGTCGATTATAAATACGTCTGGTACTGTTTGGAAATTCAACATAAGAACGCATTCAACATGTGATCCTAATGCTAATGTCTCAATAACTGCGATCACGCCGACGCAAACTTAAAAGGCACTTACATTCCAAAAAGGAAGTTCAGAAACCATCACAAAGAAATGATGCATTAAGTGTGGAATTTATAACACTGTATTTATTGATGTTATTAAGTGAGAAAGCGTTATTGACTCGTTTGAAATCTAACGGAAAGTACGTTTGAAATCTCGTACTTCGAAAGACAACGGATAGAAAAACAAAATAATTTTTCTCTACGACTAAGTTGCAGAATGTATACATTTCTCCACGTGCAGTAATGATGCCGATTCATCAATATACGATTCCAGAATATACTATTCCTTAGCAATAGATTCAGAGTACATAAGACAGTTTCGCAGCGAGGCCCACAGCAGCCTGCGGGCGCGCCGAGCATTGCGGGTGGCGGAAGCAGGGAGGCGGGAGCAGGAGGCGGGAGCAGGGGGGCGGGAGCAGGGGGGCGGGAGCAGGGAGGCGGGAGCAGGGAGGCGGGAGCAGGGAAGCGGGAGCAGGGAAGCGGGAGCAGGGAAGCGGGAGCAGGGAGGCGGGAGCAGGGAGGCGGGAGCAGGGAGGCGGGAGCAGGGAGGCGGGAGCAGGGAGGCGGGAGCCGGGGCCGGTAGCGATGTCGCAGGGCCCACCCCCACCCCTCGTGTTTCCGCGCCTCGCCGCGCTCCGCTGGCGGCGCTGTATCAACAGGTTGCCCGCGCCCGGGGAGCCGTGGGCCGGGCGGGGGCGTGGCCGCAGCCGCCCCCGCAACGGGCTCTCGGGAGAGCGGGCGCGCGGGAACATTTCCATATGGCGCCCAGGGTCCGCTGGGGTGGGGGGGATGACACGTGGAACTCGCTTGAATCGTTCGTTAATTCAATTCAAATTTCACCGCGCCACCCTTCTTTCTTAGAAAGGGGAAACTGGAGGTAAAGACGTGATGAAACTCAAGCGAAAGACCAGTGAAAAGTGATAGAAGAGTTTGCAGCCACGAAATGGTATTAGCTGCAGAATGGATTTTTAGGTATTTCTGGGGCGGAATGACAGCGTTGGTAGTCAGGGTGATGATTGTAATGGTGATAAAGCCAGCGGAAGATACCAGCGGAAAATGGCGTTGGTAGAATACAGCAGTAAGTAGAGGTGTTACCATGTGGTGGAACACTAAAGTGGTTGGTTCGTAGTAATAAAGATACATCGATACACTAGTTGTAGAAGTTGGTGATAACGATAACGCCAGAGGTGAGCGTGGGTAAAGGCAGAGGTGGCAGAGACAGAGGCAGATGTGGAGACAGAGGCAGATGTGGAGACAGAGGCAGATGTGGAGACAGAGGCAGATGTGGAGACAGAGGCAGATGTGGAGACAGAGGTGGAGGCACAGATGGAGGCACAGATGGAGGCAGAGGCGGTGGAGACGGAGAAAGAGAGGCGGAGGCAGGGGGGGGGGCAGAGGCGGAGGCGGCCGGCTGCCGAGGCGCCTTCTGAGCCCTGGCGCCAGTAGCTGAGCTGCGAGCGCTGAGGCGCACGTGGGAACGGGAGCGTCAGCCGGGAGCGCACGCACTGCGCCTCCGCTTGCCCTGGCCTTGCAACGGCACGCAGCGCTCCGGCCATCCCGACTCGAGTGCAGCGGTCAAAGACCCTCACCAAGTAAGACAAGCGGTACTCTTCTCTCTTAAATCGTATAAATACCTTCTTAGTTAATATCATTTTAACGTATTTCGGACTGATGTATTTATTTTGAGAAGCACGAGACAAAATAAATAGTTTAGTTCACAGCAAATCCCGCAAATTGAATCGTTCATTGGAAAACCATCATGACGCATTTATCTTTCGCTAATATTCAAATCATACTTCAAAAAAACTTGCCAATTTCCCTTTACCTTCAGGTAAAGTGAAAAATTATTTATTATTTGCATGAAACGATCAACTCAGCAGCCCAGAAAAACGATCTCTATCCGAGCAACTGAGCTCCGCCTTCAGCACCCGCCACGCGAGACAGATGTGCGGGTTGCAGCTCAGCGCCTGATCCACCAGTGGGCCTCGGTATATAAGGCTTGCCGCTGCTTAGGAGTTGACCTTTTATTACACTGAAAAACAATCGTACTAGTGAATACTTCATGCTATCTTCATTTTCAAGTATCAGTTTTAGAAATGAAAGTTACTCGGGGATTCAACCACAAATAATCATCTCCAACGTTAAGGGGAATATATTTTCAACGCGTGAAATTCGAAGAATTGTACAAACTACGAGTTGCAAATACAGCTACCTATTGTATTATACTTCCAACCAGAGAACAACTGATTACAACAATGATCAACCAATCACTAGTCAGTCAGCTGGCCAAAACTAATTCCTCGCGGGTTGTGTTCCTCTTAACACGGAAGCCCAGTCGCTGAAACCCTGGCGCGACCTCTCCTCTCCACCAGCACTCACACAGCGCACCGCAGTGGAATCAATTTCCTCTAAGCTGCCACGAGGTTGCCCCCCCGCCCCGCCCCGCCCCCGCCCCGCAGCGAGGCCAGAGCAAAAAGCGACGGCGACGCCACGCGGAGGGAAAAGAGGAAGGCCGAAGGACCGAGGACGGAGACGCAAGGGCGAGGGCGGCGCCACGCCACCTGTTGGAGCAGGCGAGCTACCTGCCGGCGCGCGGCGGGGCGGGGCGAGGGCGGCGGCAGCAGCAGGGAGAAGCAGAGAGAGAGAGAGAGAGAGAGAGAGAGAGAGAGAGGGGCGGAGGGTGAAGGGAAGCGGCGGGGCGAGCAGGGGCGGACGGCCCGTGCGCGACCTTGCGAGGTCGCCACGTGGCGTAGGGCGCCGACGCGGCCTTGACCCGAGCGCGACGTAACCTAGACCGTCGACGCCGGCGCCGGCGCCGCTGTCGCTACCAGACCGCCCCGCCCCGCGCCGCCGCCTTCTCCTCCTCCACCGCCGCCGCGCGCGCGCGCGTTCGCTCCCTGCCCCGCCCGCCCCCGGGCCGCCTCCGCCGCAGCTTTCGATTGGGATCGATCGCGTCCCTGCCGCTGCCTGCCACACCCCCGCCCCGCCCCACTCCCCGCCACGCCCCGCCACGCCCAGCCCGTCCGAGGCACGCGGCGGCTCACAGTTGCCAGGGGCGGCGCAAGCGGCCAGGAGTTGGGCGAGGCGCTGGAGCACATCATGGCACAAAGGCAATAAAAAGTATTAAGAGAGCTGTTCAAATCCGAAGAGAAAAACAGGTTGCCGAACTAGGTGATGTTCATGTGATGACATTGGAAACTTGGATGTTGGAAACTGACAGACAACAGGTTGCGTGAGAACTATTGAGATATTTGAAGCCAGCGAGAAGACGAAAGCACAGTAGATAAAACAGAGATGACGCCCGTTCCACCGGAAAGCGACAAATTTAAAGGGGGAAACGTTTCTCGGAAAACTTCCGAGATTCGCCCAGCGCTATGCCACGGGAGACAAGAGTGAAACCGATCAATACCAAAAGAGCCGAGGCAAAGAACCCGGCAGAAGCAACAAAGGAAGGCAGAAGGTAATCAAAACACGACGCCGCGACCAACGATGGGGTGGAAAGAGCGGGGAGGGGAGGGAAGGGGGAGGCGACCTCGTCCGGTCGTCGCTCCCGAGAGTCGATCACAGCGTCGAGTCGCGAGCGCTTCGTCTGATTGGAGGGCAAACGCGACGAGCTGCGTCTCAAGGTCTCCGTGAGCGCTCGGGCGGGCGAGCAGAGACACCGCACGTGGCGTTCACTTGAGACGCCCACCGCCCCCGGGCCACCCCGGGGCAGTCGACCCTCCGCGGAAGCGATACGGGGGGCGGCTAATTCATTACGCGGTGGCAGCGCAGGGCGGAGCTGTGCGCGCGCAGAGCTCGTCAAATGATATTAACACACAGTGCGCTCGGATGCTGTGGACGAAAGGCTCCAAGTTTCAACAACCAGCGCGCCATGCAAAGAGAGCTGTCACATCAGAGGGTGCAAAAGGAAACAAAGTGAAGAGTAGACACCGAAAAAAATGCGTTGTATTCCTCTCTCATGGAAAATACTCAAAATTAAAAATATTGTGTACTGAATCTGATCAACTCTTGTCACAGCTCGAAGAATTCACGAGAACGCCATTTAGTGCGTCTTAAATACGTTTGATATTCGTTTGAAGAAAAAAAATCAGTACAGATTAAAGGAATTTATTTAATCTCTAAAGCAAACTTGTCTACTTGTTTTGTGATATCTTGCACTCAGAATAAAAAGTTTCAGCCAACCACTACAGCACATCCTCTAAGCAAAATATTTTTAATAATGTAACCTTCTATTAATTTTCAAAACAAATTCAGAAATTAATAAATATTACTTAAGCGTACCCGACCTAGATATCCCTGGTTAAAACGTGTTTCGAGCCCCACACTCCAGTCAGAAAATTACGGCATATCGTCGAAATTTTCCACCTCCCCACCCCAGCTCCACACCGTGCCGCGCCTCGCCCGGGGCTGTGTACGGAAGTGGCTGCCAGGGGGTTGGGAGGGGGGAGTGGGGGGAGGGGCGGAGGCAAGGGGGGCGGCGCCCGCGGCACGCCGCAGCATCCCGGCCCTGACCGCGCCGCCAGCTCGCGATCGAAGAGCCCCCCTCGTTTCCTGGAAACCCCGGGCCCAGCGCATGTCCCCCCCCCGCCGGCCCCCGCTGCCACCCGCCGCCACCGGCAATGTTGTTTGGCCCGCGCAGAGTACTTTCTCTCGCGCGCGAGCGGGACGGGGCGGGGCGGGGCAGGGCGGGGCGGGGCCAGGGCGTGGCGTGGCGGGATGGGGTAGGGTGGGGTGGGGTGAGGTGTGCTGGGGTGGGGCAGGTCGAGGACCAGGACGGGAAAGTTCGGAGCAACTGAAAAGTGGAAAGAGAGGGCAGCAACCAGAAGGGAAGATGCGAGGCGGGGAGGCGCAGGGCGAAGTGGGGTCAGGGGGCGCGGGCAGAACACCGGGGCGGGGCGGGGCGGGACGGGACGGGACGGGACGGGACGGGGCGGGGCGGGGCGGGGCGGGACGGGACGGGGCGGGGCGGGGCGGGGCGGGGCGGGGCGGAGCCGGGCTAGGCCGGACAGGAAGGGTGGGGGCGGGGGATGGCGCGGCAGGGAAACGCGTGGGGTGAGGAGAGGCGGCAGGGGGGCGCAGGCAGAGCGACGGGACGGTGAGGGGTGGGGAGGGGCGGGACATTTCGCCCGGGAACTCGCTTCGGGGAGAAGCGAAAGGAGAGTTTCGCTACTAAGCAGGGGAGGCGGATGAAAGGAGATTGCGAATTGGTTGCCAAGGCATCAGCCCCGCCAGAACCGAGAGATGAGAATCGTTGGTGGTTGACGAACAGGCAGATGGAACGGCCTCAGCCCTAAACAAGCGATGTTCTGAATACAAGCGAGAGGGGAGGTACTAAAGTGAACCAGCTTTTAACGTCCACTTATTGGAACACAATTCCGGTAATGTGATCAAAAACATTGTGAAAGTAACTTACACAAAAAATACCGCGAAATGTCTCTTGATTCGGTATTAACTTGACATCAAGAAAATAATGTTTTGTCTCGGGGTAAAGTACCTTCATATTTCATCTGAAGTAATTAAATTGTCGAGCGCTATTAGTGACACCAATTACGTCAGAAGTAATGAAATAACAATACGATACAATTAATGTCAATTTCACGCTAATGTCCGGCATTAACGTAAACGGCGAACTATGGATCGCATGTGACTTTCTTCTCAATCTAGTTCGGTCCTTTAGCCCAGGTGAAGGGCTGACCACTCCTGCGAAGAGACCCATTCCCCATGAACAACAAAGACTCAGTCGACGATGAGTATGCGGTTGTGAGCCACAGCCCAAACTGGGATGCAGCACAAACAAAAATACTGTAAAGAATTGTTTTACTTGAATGTTTAATGTCCCGCCCAACTGATGACCACACGCCAATAGTTAAGGATAAAGTGCGCAGATCAATACTCAGCAGGAAAGCAGCGCAAACGTACGTTTTCCACCCAGTCATTGAATATTTTTCTTTTCGCCCAAATAAACGAGCAGAAATTCCACGCAATTGCAACCAAAGAGCAGGAGTTAAAACGCATTGATTGGCAACCAAACACACAACGATGATCCACTATTCGAACGAAGCCCCATCGAGGTCGGCGCGGCGGAAGCGAGAAGCCTCGTGGGCACGTGGCGCGGGTTCGAGCCCCGGCGGAGGGCGTCGACCCGGGCGCTGGGAGCGGCGCGCGTACGCCTGCCCGCCCGCCTGCCTGCCGAGGCGGCGCAATGCGACGCGCGACGTGCGACGTGGGAGTGGAGGTGGGGGTGGGAGTGGGAGTGGGCCTCCCGTGCGCTCCCGCCGCCGCCACCGCCGCCGCGTCAGCACTTCGCGGAGCGCGCGCTCCCGTGGCGCCATCGCTGTTGCCACGCCGCGCCGCGCCAGCCTGGCCCGCACGACGGCCGAACACCTTCACGCTCCCTCCACGTCTTGGATCATCCCGACCCGACCCGACCCGACCCGACCCGACCCGACCCGACCCGACCCACTCGCTCGCTCGCACGTTCGTCCCGCCCCGATTAGCACCGAGCTATCCACACCACCTTTGGTGGCTCAGGACAATTGTCATGACTGGGAGGTCATAGGGTTCGAGTCCCGACGGTGTCAGAATTTTCGACACTACCTTGTCAGGTGGAATTCGACCGCGGTCGCGACAATTCTAGGGGTCGGCTGCGCTGATCGGTAGTTTTCCGTGGTTTCTCCGATCAACATCAGGCGAAGACCGGAGCAGTACCCCAACAAACGGGCTACGGACCACGCGCGATGTTTCGTTTATCTTCTTTGTCCTCTATTCATCCTCTACTCTCTCTCTCTTTCATGTACTACGCTACCACACACGCTGAGACACGAAAAGCGAGATTAGAGAGCTTGTCCCGGCTGCGGTTGTGCCCCGATGGTGAGAGATATGTTTGGGGGAAAAACTGCAAACCGATGGGTAGGTCGGCACCAGGATCTCACAATCGAGCGGGGGACGATCACCGTCAACTCCCGCAATAAAATAAGCACTGCACTTACGGAAATATGGTCTTAGCAGTTGACGCGCCCGGAATCACTAATCAATCATCCGAGCAGTCCGTTTCCGGAGCGCACGCCATCCCTACCCATACGAACCGGCTCTTCCCACGATCCCCCAAAACCGCCTTCCATCCCCACGTCGCCTCCACAGCATTCCACAACTTCCATGACCCCGGTCCCATCTTTCCACTGCGCCCCCTCACCGAGCCAAGAATTTTCCCGCGCCTTCACTTCACCTCCCACTCATCCGTCCTGTGGCTCGGCTTTCCACTCCACCATTGCTCTCGGCGCTTTTCCAACCAGCGCCGCCCCTCCCCTCCCCTCCCCGCCCCGCCCCGCCAAAGCCACTGCGCTGTATCTCGCGCAGCTCCGCTCTTCTGTTTCGCCGCCTGCATTCCGCACCGGTCACTGCTTCCTGTAATAATCTCGTAACGCTGACTCCCTCACGGGGCTGTTGCACGATACGAATATAATGTACATCCTCCGTACAGTACCGGACGAATAAAAGTTAATAATTCGAATAGATGTTTCAGTAGACACCATTAGAAATTCAATGTAGGAAAATACGAATCCTGAGCACATGGCGTGTTCTTATTATCCGACTTGTGAAGTTTTCATATCGATCTGTTTTCTGGTTTCATCTCTTCCAAAGTGTAATTAAAACTCAGTCATGGAAAGCGATAATATTAATCGCAAGAACAGCTATTAGATTTAAATCATTACAAACAGATATTCATAACAATTAAATGAATATTTCATAAAGGAAATTATACTCATCAATTAAATATAAATCGTGCGCATCAGAATATGTAAATACGTATGAATAATACACGCTGAATATCCACACGAGGCATTGCAGATTATTCACACAGGTACCGTTTTTTTTATTAATTATTTTTCCGAAGGCAGTGCAAAGCCACGTCAGTGTCCCTTGTTTCGCGCCAGGCTGTTCACAAGGCAGCGCTCACGGCCTCCGAAGAGGAAGTTGCCACAGGCGAAATAAATCTCCGCTCTCATCCTCAGCCAGCGAAGCTCCTGACTACGACGACGGCGGAGGCGGCACCGGTGGACTTCCCGGCGACCGAGCCGTTGGACAGGTCCCCGTCCAGGGGGGGGGGGCACGCGGGGGACGAGGAGGGGGACACCCACGCGGGCGCCTCAGCGTCGCGCGGGACACCGACCCCAGTCCCCCCTCCTCCCCGCGCCTCGGAGGACCTCCGAAATAACGAGCGACCGCTCCGCAATCACACGCACTAAACATACTTTATGCACAATTCCGCGTCGACTACCACCTCGGCGAATAAATTAAGACGTAGGAAGGCTGCCCGTTTTCAAAAGGTGGTGGCGGAATTGCCTTGGCACCGTTTCAAGTCATCTCTGCGGGGCAGCCCGGTTGGCTTTTGTGCCGTTTCGGCGGACGCGCCTCCCGCCGGCTCCACACACGCCCGCGTATTAACAAGGGCGAGTGTTTCCGGGCAGGGCGATAAGCAGGAGATATCGACGCGGCGGGCACCGGTGGGCGGCGGCGGCGGTGGAGGGCGGCGGACCGGGCGGCGACATCGGCGCTTTCATTATCGGGCGTTATGTTACGAGCCCAGTCCACGGATTCATTTGCAAGGGAAATGCCCGGGCAGAAGACGCGGCGGCGGCGGCGACGGAGGCGGCGGAAGGCAGCGCCGATTGGCAGTGGCATTGGGAGCGAGTGGACGCGATGGCCGAAAGGAAGAGACGGGCCGGAGAGCAACGACGCGGTGATGGGCGGCAGATTTTGGCGGCGGAGGAGGCTGAGAGAAGAACACAAAATGCGGGAGAAGGCAATAGCCGCGGTAATTAGGACTAGTGAGGGGATTTTTATGTACTAAAAAAATCTTGAAATGTGCTTTTAAACATTTGCATTCATGACCGAAAAAGTCTGAAATATGCGTTTTAATATGCAATTAAAATTAACTATACATCATTTTCTCTACATTTCTTCTAACTGGTTTAAAAAATATGTTAACAAGAAATATCTTAAATTTGCGTGTCTATTTTAACGAAATATGCACAGCACAATGGGCGCCTATGACCACACGAATATGCACCCAACAGGCAAAATCGGACAAATATGCACCAACATATTAATCTCTACATATCATCATATTCTAACCAAATGTGAAGAAATTTCACTTAGCTATGCACTGAAGCAACAGATAAAAATACGCAACATAATAGAAATCCGCTCCCGATGGTCCGATTAACAGAAGTTGGTGATTGACAGATGCGAATAGAAGGGAGCGACGTTGACAGTTTGCGTACCACTGCGCACATGTTCACGAGACACAAAAATAAACACTTGAAATAAATACTTGTTAAAGTAACCAAATCATACATTTGTATTGTATGAAGCTATAGCGTCAGAAGCACAACTGTCAATCACCAACTTATTTTAATCGGACCATAATTATGATGACAGAGAAGGAAGCGACGGCGACTGCACGCGAGAAGGCGTCCGGTGTGGCAGCAGACACGCACGGACACAGAGATGCAGGCGGAGGCGGCGAAGGCAGTGGCAGAGGTGGCGAGCGTCTGAGAAGGGCCGTGTAACCACACACGTTTCCCACAATGTTTACGCCCCCCCCTAGTTCTTTAAAAAAAATATTTCATTCTAATTTTTTCAAAAATAAATTAAAAACGTCCAAAAAATGTGATGTAGGATTAAACTACACGCAAAAATTGGCGTAACGGTGTGATGTGTCGTGCATCATTCGAAAATATAATGGAATGTTGCTGGTTGATGCGTTTCAATTTTAATTTGTACAATTCCACAAAAAAGTAGGCTTTTCAATGAAATTATAAATAAATGTTTAACTTTTTTGTTTGAATAAAGTTTAAAATGAAACACCAAGAAATGCTTTCAAAATATTAAAAGAAAACAAAATACAATGTGATTGATACAATTGATAGGATTTTCTTTATATTTCAGCATCGAATCGGCGAAAGTAAGAACAGGGATCCCCAATGCTGATAAAATGGCCCTGCGTCTGAGAGAGACGAGGTGGAAGAAGAAACGGACATCCGTTACATGCATTCTTGGACATTTTCAGCAATATACAATGAACAATTTGAGGTGCTCTGTGAGTCCCCTCGCCACTCTGTAGTTTAGTGTTAGCAGTGAGTTAAAGTTAGATTGTAAGTCAGCAAATGCAAATGTAAAGTTAAACATTAACTGAACTTTTAATTTCATTCAGAAAATAAACAAATACAAAAATTAAACAAGGTGGAAGAGGTCAGCGCGCGGGAGGCGGTGTTGTCGCTGGCGTCGCTGGCGTCGCGGCGTCGCCAGCTGCGAGCGTCGCGCCGCGCCGTTCCTGCTGCGAGGGCGAGAGGGGAAGGGGGGTCTGGACAGGATTCCTAGCGATTTTGCAGGGTATTAATCAGAACAATTCGCGACATCGAGGTATTAATCTACCGGCGTGTGGGTTTCAACGGTCACGAGGGGGAAAAACTGGAGCGTCTTCTTCCCGTATGACAGTTTGGCCGAAGGTAGAGGGATAATTACGGAGATCCTCCAGTAAATTTCTTTGCGAAGCTTCTCAAATGAGAATTATAATCATGAGAATGTGGTTAACAAATTCGAACGCATCCCCAATTTTTCGGAACAGGTATCGCTTATTACCAAGTTTCCTGTTCCTGATGATCAGGATAACATTTTCCCCAAAAAGTATAAATTCTGTCGTATTTTACAAATCTTACACAAATTTTACGTAAATACCAAACTTTGTTTTATTTTAAAAGCGTTATTTCAATTTCTTACTAACATCAGCTAAATTGTGGAGGTGCATTTGTAGTGGCATGACTCAGCTGCGCAAAAAGAGCAACAATGTGTTAGTGAAGCAACTACTCTAAACCGGTGTAATCAATTTTCGCTTCATCTCGCCGGATACGTAACCGGTCAGGGAGAAAATGGCGTTGGTGTGTATTCTCTTCAAAGGAAGCCGGGTCGTCTCAGATACCCCGGTAATCAATGTCAGAAAGGCACGTACATTTGTTACTCCATTATCCTCGTTCCTTTGGGACATGGACGCCCTGAAACACAGCCAGTTTTCGAACATGGCACTCCACCTGTGATCAACAGGCTTGGTCGAGAGGCCTTCTCCTGGATATTGCAGTTGTGCGGTCCTTATATGTACTCAAATTGATTATCAACTCAATATTTACCAGGGTAGTCGGCTAAGATTCCGAACTTCAAATCGTGGGAAATGATCTATTTGTTTCCATAATGATGCCCTAAGTCACGAAACGTATAAAGGCAACGAGTTTTCGTTTTTTACCTTCTTTTACTTGGCGAAACGAATTTAAATAGTTATTTGTTTGAATTATGTAATTATTTAAAATTAATATTGTACAGTATTACACATACCCTTCAAAAATAATATACAATATAATAACAAATGTTTATTATTTCACTAAAATCTATAGTGCGGTTTTTCTAACCGTGCCTCTGGCATGTATTAGTTGTTGACGGTTACATCCAATCGGGAGCTGGAACATCACCAAGTGATGTCACTGTAGCGACATATAAGCACTGGATTGGATGAAACCGTCAACACTTGATACCTGCCAGAGGCCCGGTTAGAAAAATCGCACTATACGACGGCCCCCTCCAAAATGATAGGCTCGATCTGTCTCCGACGAGTCGCATGTGATTACCCACTACGCCTATATTCCCAAGTATTCCAACTCATTGTGTTGCGCTACCAGAACACGCGATGTCGATCTGCACCGCCTTATCCGCGAGGTCCAGCAGAGATGACGGGCCGTCGGGCGAGCAGACGGCGAGACGTGCGAGGCCCCGCGCAACCCCACGGGGAGTCCTTGATCGCCTCCCGGGCCAGCGCATCGACTTTCGTCGTCCCGGGGACACGCCTTGGCGGGGAGCGAAGAGGGCGAGGCCCCAGGCAAATAGCGAGGGGCGCAAAGCGCGGAGGGAGGGGCAGCGGCGACAGAAGACGAGCGAAAACAGGGACGACGAGGCGGAAAAAATGGCTGGAAACGAGAGACAGCGAGGCGGGAAGCAGGAAAAGAGGGATGGCAAGACGGCGAGACGGGGAAAGGCTACAACAAAGAGACAACGGGGCGGAAAGAAGCAGGAAAAGAGGGCAGCGAACCGGGAACAGGCAGGGAAAAAATGTTGGCGACGCGAGAAAAGGTTGAAAATGAGAGAAAAAGAGATGTGAAGATGCAGGAAAATAGTGAGGACGAGGCGGGAATAGGCTAGAAACTAGTCAGAGAGGCGGCAAGAAACAGGGAAGATCAAGAAAAGAAGGGAAGCGAGACGTGAAGAAGCGGGAAAAGAGGAAGAGTCGAGCAATAAGGAACGGGAGAGAAAAGAGTGACAAAGGCGATGGTTGGCGGCAAGAGGGAGTGAGAGGTGAGGAACGACGGGGGGAGGGGGGAGGCGGCCGTACGTACGCCGTCAAAATTCTGTTCCGCCGCTGCGCTCGCGGAGCACGGGGCGGGGCGGGGCGGGGTGGAGTGGGCGTGGCGGGGCGGGGGCGGACGCGCCGGGCCGCCGAGCGCCAAGGTCGCCCGATGACGCGAGCAGTGACCTCGCGGGCCGCCGGTCGATACGCGGGGAGCGCGGGCCGGGCGCCCCGCCCCGCCCCTCCCCGCTCCCTTCCCCGCCACGCCCTGGGCGCCCGGTGCGCGGTTGTACTCCGCGCGCGCCCCCCGCCCCGCTCCGCACCGCCCCCCCCCCGACGGCTGACGCGCGCGCGCGGTCGCCCGCCCGCTCGCTCGCTCCCTCGCCCGCGCCGCCCCGCGTTGAGGCAGGGTGGCGCCCCGGAGCGAAGGAGAAAGTGGACGACGGGCCGATGTCAACACGGGCGGGGAGGACACAAAAACACGAGCGGGCCGCGGCGGCTCCGCTTAGAAAAGGGAAGGAAATAACACAAGCAGACGGCGATCGCTGAAGGGACAGCGCCGAAAACATGCCGAGTAGCCTAATAACGAACCCAATAAAATAACCGAGATGATCAAACACTCGCTCGATATATTCAACTTCTGCGAGCGAGATGTTTTCGATTCGGAGATGCATTTGTGGCCACGAGTCAAAGCAATGGGGACGGTCCAGGTAGCCGAACACTGCGATCAAACACACGCGCCTTCCGAGTACAGAGAATTCCGTGAAATGGGGTTTAAAGTGAGCAGAGGCGGTCTCGTGAGTATACGGTAGAAAAAATGTCAGATTTCGAGAAGAGTGAAGAGGAAAATAGAGAATATCAGACAGAAACAAGCTGGAGGGTGGGGTGAATGCGTTCAAAGCTGTGATTAAATGACATGGGTTACAAGCTGGAACATGACCCGATAGGAGGAAACTGAATCGAACGAAGAACTTTGAGTGAGACATAGGAAGAGGAAAGTATGAAGCTTGAGTAGCAGCACAAGCTAATGAGGATCGGAACGGTTCTCCCTGGGTGGCGGAAAATGGAGTATATTAAAATGACTCCTAAAAGATGAGACAAAATGAATGGGAGGATTGAAAAAGGGAATAAGAGCCTACAAGTTAGATCGGTTTCGAGGAAGAAAATGTGTTGGAGTTTGGGTTTTGGGACAATGTGAGAGAGAACTGAGAGAGAACGACGAGCCGAGGGACACAGCGAGCGAATTTGCTGAGGCCCTGAGTAGCGTTGTAACGAAGCCAGGTAAGTCGAGTACGGAAGGGCCACGGCGGCGTTTGGTGAAGAGGAGAAAGGGGCAATGGCCTACAGAGTGTAAACGGGCGGGCGGGCGGGCGGGTGGGTGGGTGGGTGGATGGCTGGATGAAGCCGAACATGTGGCAGGTGGCAGGATGAGGCAGCACAGAACGGGTCGTGGACGGGGTGCGAGAGGGCACGGTAGCAGAGGATGGGGCAGGGCGGGGTAGGACGGTCCTCGGCGGAGGATGTCTCAGTGAAGCAGCACGGAGCGATGCGGGCAGTATGGGGCTGAGCGGAACGACGGGGTGGGAAGGGGAGGGGCGGGGAGGGGCGCGGAATTTGGGCGGGCCACGAACCGGCGCGGAGAGGCAGGCTAGGCCGGAGACGGGCCCGGCCAGGGCTGAGAGAGGTGGTGGGTGAGGAGAGGCTGGTGGAATGGGGGGAGGAGCGGGACAGGGCTTAGAAAGGCAGCTAATACTAGGACGGATGAAGTGGGATGATGGCTGAAGTGAGGTGGAGTGAGTTAGGTAGGGCTGGGAGTGCACGGTGGAGCAGGGCGTGGAGAGAGGATTTGGGCGTGGCGGGGCGGGACTGGGAGTGCAGGATGGGGCGTGGCAGGGAGGACTGAGTTGGACGTGGCGGGGAGAAATTTGGTATGGCAGAGCTAGATGTTGTGGGATAGTGGGAGGGGCGGGGCGAGGTGGGGAAGGGCGTGGCGGGGCAGGTAGTGGAATGGATGGAGCGGGATGGGGGTGGGTGGCGTAGGGGTGGGGCGGAGTGGGGCTGCCAGTGCTGGGCGGATCGGGCAGGGCGGGGCAGGGCGGGGCAGGGCGGGGCAGGGCGGGGCAGGGCGGGGCAGGGCGGGGCAGGGCGGGACCGGGCGGGACCGGGCGGGACCGGCGGGACCGGGCGGGACCGGGCGGGACCGGGCGGGACCGGGCGGGACCGGGCGGGATCGGCCGGAGAAGGGCGTGGCGGGTGAGGGCTGAGTGGGGCAGGGCAGCGCAGGGCTGGGTGGGGCGGGACGGAGCGGGGCAAACCGGGTGGGGGAGGGCAGGGCACGGCTGGGTGGGTCGTGACAAGGCAGAGATGGGTGGGTCGGGGCAGTGCAGGATTGGGCGGGGCGGGGCGGGGCAGGGCAGGGCAGGGCAGGGCAGGACAGGACAGGACAGGACTGGGTAGAACTGGGTAGAACTAGGTAGGGCAGGGCAGGACTGGGTGGGGCAGAGCACGGCGGAGCGTGGGGCGGGGCGGGGCGGGGTGGGACGTGGAGGGGCATGCGCCCGGGCCGCGCCGCCGACAGCGCGCGCGCGCGCGCGAGCGCGGGGGGAGGCTTTCACTCTCGACGGCGCGGCGGCGCGAGCAGTGCTCACGCGCGCTCGTTCCCTTTCGCCCAGCCCGCGGGTCGCGGCGCCAGGCGCCGCTCCTCCGCGCCACTTCGCTCCACTCCACTCCGCTCCGCTTTGAGCGCCTTTCTCCCCCGGCGCCGCCGCCGCTCCCAGCAGCGCGGGGCGGGGCGGGACGGGGCGGGGCGGGACGGGGAGCGCCCGGCCGGGCCGCTCAAATCATCGCTCCCGCCGCCGAGCCACTTCCCGGAAGCGAAATTCGCGGCGCCCGCCAATCACAGCCGCCTCTCCGCGCGCAAGGGCGCCCGCCGGGAGGCCTCGGCAGCCGGCGCTCGCAGCGCGTGCTCAGCGGGAAGGAAAGTGAAGCGAGCGCGTATGACACGTCATTAAGCACATCCACGTGACACTTCACGCCGCAAACGTCATTTCGAACACTTTTTCATAGCATCCGTTTTCAAAAGCCTATAATACCGTCCACTTTCCTTTTGATGTGGACCAGATGGATGATTGCTCATTTGACTGCTAAAATAGTGATGGAAGTCATATATTTGTAGGGAGTGTGAGAAGCAAACATGATAAAAAGGACAAGAGAACGACAATCATCAATAACACTACTTGCTCCTTCCCGAAACTTCGAGATAGCTTTAAATGCGAGATCAAAGAAGGGTACAACCCACAATGCAAACTTAATTTGGAATGCACAGATTATAGTTTTTTGTGCTAGATTATAATATATTATGTCTTCCAGAAATCAGTATCGTAAGGCACACAAAATAAATAACGTCACTGTTGTGTACTCCCGAGTACGAAGTCGACAAGGCGCGAAGTAAAACAGAAGAAATCCACATGACACTTAACGCCACAAACAATTCCGAACACCTGTTAACTACGTCGTTATTGAAAGCCTGTTATACCGCCCACTTTCCTTTTGATGTGAATCAGATGAATGTCTGACTTTTAATGAATAAAGGCCGAAACAGTGTTGTTCACTGGAACTCAGCACCGTTATTGCCACCAAGTGTTCATTGACACGGTGCAATAAAAGTAAAAAAAATTATTGTGCAACAGTGAAATAAATGAAGGTGAAGTATGTATACCGATATCATGTTGCAAATGTAAAATTGAGCCAGGCAGGATTTGTCTATAGGCGACGGGGACTGTAGATTCAGTGCCCAGTCGACTATGTTTTCTCACATTTTTCATAAATGCTACATTTAAAATAAATATTTATTGGAGGATTTACGTTATTTATCGCGTATTCAATAGACAGAGTGAATTGCAATTGAGAATGTGTGTCATGGGCGCAGTTCTTCACATAAAATCGGAGCGAGTCAAGAAACACCATATTTTACTCTATTCATAAACGTAATTAATATTTCTTAACACACGCGAGAGCATAGTCTGTTTCAAAAGCGATGAAGGGAGCGAGGATCTCGGGTCCAAAAACATCCGACAGATGCGGAAGCACCAGAGGCCACGCCCACCCCGACGCTTCCTGCTGCTCGGCACCCGCCGCACAATCGCCCCGCCCGCCCCTACCACCCATCCGCCCCCCGCCCGCGATGCGCGCCTCGTCGCCCCAGCTGCCGCGCCCCGCCCACGGGGCCTCCGCCGCGCCCGCCCGATCCGCGTGCACTTCCCGATCGCCCACACAGTAGCGTTTTTTGTATTCGCGCGCGCGCAACCGGATACCCACCCCTCGCGAGGGGAGCGCGCGCTTTGTCCCGCGGAGGGCGGACGGGGGGGGGGAGGAGGAGGAGGAGGAGGAGACCGCCCGCGACCGCAGCTGCCGACGCCACCCTCCACTGGGTCGCGAAGGACCCGAAGGCGGCGGCGGCGGCGGTGGCGGCTGAGATGGTTTGCGCCTCGTGGTTTTACGAAATCAATAAGGTATTACCATGAAACTGTTCAGAATTTTATTTCCTATTTCGTTTCAATCCTATTCAACCACGTTCTAACTGACGTTAACAGTTAAGTGTTTGACGCAATAAAACTACGAAACAAGAGAAAGATATAAAAAGCAATGAATAGAAGAGGGCAGCGTGTAGATTTGTATATAACTCACCTACATCTTTGTACATTAATATAAAATGGCACGTTATGTTACGACAGAGAAGCACTTAATTATATTCGAACATCTACACCCTTCAGGTTTACAGGATTATAGTACAATATATAATTTCATACCGGAATTTATTCGTTCTAGTAACCCCGCCAGACATAATGTACAAATCATTTTAGTAATTCCACACACCGAACGATCTTATGCATAACGCTTTAGCAACATAATATCCAATATACACAATTCCACTAACACATGTAACCCAAACGCCATTCGTCCACGACTTACAAACACCCTATATTAGGTTCATCTTCCGTCACTTCAGAAAGAACGTACCTCAGTGGGCGGTCGCGAACGTAATGGCCAACCAACTGACTGAATCGGGCACGTGCGAAGGCCGGTAAGCAGAGCGGGCTGCGGGCACGCCCCCGCGCCGCCAGCGCGGAATGCGCGCGCGGACTAAGTTAAACCGCGCGTGAGCGCCACCTGCTCATGAACACTGTGCCGGGCGGCGGGGGGAGGGGGGGCACTGTTTACGCCTTTTGTCTTTGGCAGTCGCAGCGGCTGCAGCGACAGCCTCTCCCCACTCCTCCCCACCCTGCCCTGCCTCGCGCCCCGAGTGACGTTCTAGCCCCCCCCCCCTCCCTTTGTCGGCAACGAACGCTCGCTCACTCCCTCGCTCCCTGCACCCAAAATAATGCAGCATTTGTTTTCGCAGACTGTTCCACTCGTGAAAGTAAAACCTATACTGTTTAACTATTCATACAAAAAGCCCCAATCAGGGCGGTGTATCTCAAAAACGTTATCACTTTTTCTATCCGATTTTTCTTACAGCTTCTCCCTCGAGGCCTATCATACATTACGACTCATCTATCTTAGGTGGCGGTATATACCAATCGCTATGTCGATGCCCAATAAACCGCCTATGTACTATAACCTAACCTCACTGATTTTAACATTAATTATTTCGCACAGTTTGGAAAGTCAAATAAATCCCTTCCTCGTTTCGCGAGTCGGAGATTTATCGACAATTTCCAAAGCACCCGTGGTATTACCTATGATAATTGGACGAGGTGTAGCGAACTGCAGGCGTATGCCGATGAAGTCCCAGATGCCATGGCCCCCGCACCGCGGCGCGAGAAAGCTTAGGAGGACGTCGATAGGCTGACAAGCGTCTCCCGAAGGCGCGCAGTGGCTTAATGGCTCCGGGAGAAAAATATACCGGAAAGCGCGGGTGAAAGTCAATCGTGGACATATTTTGGTGGAGAATTCCGCGTCAGAGCGCAAACGATCACTTCATGAAACAGTTGAGCATTAAATAGTCAATGATTCAATAAACGACCTGAACATAGTGTATATTTGTCCCGCATATATCTCATGCTCAAGTAACAAATAGCTCTTAAATATTGAATGCGGACCCTAACAAGAGGGCCACGAATCGCGTGTGATCAGTCCTTCCACTACTCTGTCCTATCCTCAACCCCTACTTACACACACACACACACACACACACACATGCCGGGAGACCAGTCGGGGGCTCAGACGGTGCCCCCCCCTGATGGGAGATACCTAGTTTGGGAAAATCCACCGAGTAAGTCGGCGCCGGATCTCACCATCCAGGTGGGGAAGATCATCACCTTCAGCGATAAAAAGCAGCACTACACTTACGGGACCAATGACTTGGCAGCTGACACACCCAGAATCACTAATCAATCAGTAAATCCTAAAATATCCAAAGAACTTTGATGCGAAACTATACAGCTCCTCGCACCGCACATTCGGAGTACTGCATACAGAGTCCCCTCGCCGACGCTGCAGTCACGCCCGACTCTTGTCATCACCGCCTCCGCCGCCCACTCCCATTCGCGCATCGCCCGCCTCCTCCGTTCTCCGCTCTCCCTTGCCGTCCTCTTTCTGCCGCCGCCGCCGTCATCGTCGCCTGCGCCGGGCGCGGGCGTTAATTGGCTAATAACTTCTGAGAACGACGACCTTGGGTTTCTCTGGATTCTTTGTACGCGGCGTCGTTCAATTGTGCTGATAATTTTGTGGGCGGGCGGCGCGTTTTTCGCCCCAACAACGGCCAGGCGACGACGACGACGACGTCGTCGTCGCCGACTATCTCGCTCGCGACGCCTCCGGGACGCGGGCGGGGGCGGGAGCGGCGACGCGGATGGTAGTGGGGGCGGCGGGGACAGCAGGGGCGGTGGGGGCAGCGGGAGGCGGGGGCAACAGGGGCGGCGGGGGCGAAGGCGGGGCGGCGGCGGCGGAGGGGGCAGCGGCGGCGGGGGCGGCGGCGGGGGCGGCGGCGGGGGCGGCGGAGGAGGCGGCGGAGGAGGCGGCGGAGGGGGCGGCGGAGGGGGCGGCGGAGGGGGCGGCGGAGGGGGCGGCGGCGGGGGCGACCGAAGCGATGGCTCGTTTCGAGGAACCCATTTGCCTAGCAGGTATTTAAAGGCGATGCCATTGTTTTCCTGTCCGCTGGAAAGTTCCCTCAAGGGCGCCGACCCTGCGTCGCGCCCGCGCCCGCACTCTGGTCCAGCCGATCGTTTCGACAGCGGGGAAAGCGCCGCCGGCCTTCCCGCTGTTTGGGCAGTCCAGCCGCGTGTTGCCACGCCCCCTCACTGCGACGGTGAGCGGCAACTGCCCTCCGATTGAAACGTTTACTGCGATTTACTCAACTCAGCCTCTGGCAGGTATCAGCTGTTGACAATTTAATCCAATTGGGAGCTAATATGTTGCTAATGTGATGTCACTACGGTGACGTTTAAGCTCCCGATTGGATGAAACCGTCAACAACTGATACCTGCGAGAAGCAGAGTTGAATAAATTGCGAGACTTGTGCAGATAGTCAGCTTGTCGCGGTTATCCAATCAGGAGATTTGTTATAACTTTTTTTTGTACTGAAGCTCCCTATTGGACAATCGCGTTACAGCAGATGAACTTTCATAATTCAATGTATGTAAATCATACGATTGGCATACGCTGAAAGGTTTTAAAAAAATCTTTATGACACTACCGACTAGTTGTTACATAGTATCTCATCGTATTGGAAGAAACTTTCAAAAAATAGTACACAGGAATTCCTTTCCATTCCGTCATGCGAAGCAATAAAAAAATATTTATATGGGGAGCGGTAAAAGGCTATCTAGTTTGTAAAAAAATGTATTCTGTTATTAGCTTAGTCATTAATCTGATAAATTTGCATCATGCTGTTTCAAGTTATAGTTATTTACATTTCATTCCCAGTCAAATAACCATGCATGTAATATTACAGTCAGAATAAACTGTAAATTTTAAAAAAGTTGCTTTTAACGAAATGCCATTTTTTCCTATTGTTTTATCCGCATCCCAGATTTATCACAATATTTATCATTTTTTCGCAACATCATTGGCAATGATTTATTTTGCAGCTGCAAATCACATATTACATAAATCCCGCTGGCGGAGGTCGCCGTACGCGGGCGGCCGAGACGCACAGCTCCCCTCCCCTGCAGCGCTCGGCGCAAGTGGCGCCGATCGAGAGCTCGAGAGCGAACTCGCCGCCCGCCGCCACTTGTTGCGCCCAGACGCCAGCGCTAACCGCATGGCGGCGCTGGCTGCCGCCTCCCGACCTCTCGGGACAAGCGGCGAGCGGCCGCGGCCGCCACCGCCACCGCCGCCGCGCCCGGGAGGGGAAAACCGCGCTGAATAAACGCGATGAAGAGGAGAAGGAGGAAAGGAGAAAAAAGACACGCAAACAAAAGAAAAACAAAATAAAAGGGTCTGGTTCAAGGTCGAACATTCCAGCTAGTGCAGCGATTCACTGCGAGTGTCCGTACTTCAAACATTAGGATATTGACGTTTCGGGTTTCGTGTCATCGAATTTCACGTGCCGGGAAGTGCATTAACCGGCAGGAAGGTGTCGATTTCTTGCTGATGTTGGCAAGCAAGTAACGAGCCAACATTTCAACATCCGAAATTCTATAAGCATTTAAGTGATATGAACAAGAAAACTTCGCATGCAGAATAACAAAAATGTTTTTTTCGAACTTCAGTTTACATCGTCAAATACCCTTAAAAAAAAAAGTCAACATTATAACATCAATCTATCCCGTGGATATATCCCGTCGAATAATTTCAGTACAAAGACATCAACGGTACTTCAATTTACCATCACGTCGAAGAAAAAAAAAATTGAAGTTGGAGAATATTCACATTTACAAGTATCAAAAAAGTAACCGAATCTTGGCCTTCACTACTATTTCACCTGACATCGAAGACAAAAATCTCAACTTCAGTATTACAATACACGCTTCCAATAAAACAAGAAGCCAAAAGTTCGTATTTCTTTTCCAAGACAAACTGGGGTATCCCAGCAATTAAAAATTACTGCAGGGACCCCTGTTTCACGAAACACGGGACTCAGGAAGACGACACTTGTCACACAGAAGACGCATATCCCCTAACCTGTCAAGAGCATAATGAAGGAAATCAGTATACCTGGGGTGTCGAGTTCTTTTACATTCATACGTACTGAGGGAGACATTAATCCTCTGTCATTAACCCAATATTATCTGACCTCAAAGAAGAAATCTGACCCGCGGCATAATATTTCGCGTCCGCGGTATCTCACATACCAACGATTAATTTTTCTCTTTCAAGCAATCCCGGTCATCCCAGCGTGCACTATGTTCCGCGAGCAAAGTGCTCCTAAATTCACGCACCATTCACGTGAGGTGGTGCGGGTTACGCGGAGAAGATGCATACCTGCAACCAGTTATCCATCCAAGCCGGGACGCGCCCGGTGGCAGATACCAAACATTTCCGGAAAGAAAGCCCAAGACTAGCAGTGACGGTGGCGATGGCGATGGCGATGGCGACTGAGACGAAGGCGAAGGCACTGATGGCGGCGGGAGCGGGCCGGAGTCTAAAGCCTCGGCGGCAGTGATGGTGGTGGTGGTGGTGGTGGTGGTGGTGGTGGTGGTGGTGGTGGTGGTGGTGATGGTGATGGTGGTGGTGGTGGTGCAGGCGGAGACGAAGGCGGAGGTGATAGTGGAGGCGAAAGCGATGACGATGGTGGTGGTTGTGGTGGTAGTGGTGATTGAAGCGGTGGTGGTCGCGGCGATGATGGAAGCGGTGGTGGTGGCGGTGATGATGGTGGTGGTGATGGAGGCGGTGGTGGTGGCGGTACGGTGATGGCGGTGATGGAGGCGGTGGTGGTGGCGGTGATGAGGGCGGTGGTGGTGGCGGTGATGGTGGTGATGGAGGCGGTGGTGGTGGCGGTGATGATGGCGGTGATGGAGGCGGTGGTGGTTGCGGTGATGATGGTGGTGATGGAGGCGGTGGTGGTGGCGGTGGTGGTGGCGGTGATGGTGGAGGCGGTGGAGATGGAGATGGAGGCGATGGTGATGGATGCGATGGAGATGGATGCGATGGAGACGGAGGCGGTGGTGATGGTGAAGGAGGCAGGGGTACTGGTGATGGAGGCGGTGGTGGTGTTGACGTAGGAAGTGGTGGTGATGGAAGAGGTTGTGGTGCTGAGCGAGGCGGTGATGGTGGAGGAGGAAACGATGACGACGATGGAGGCGATGGTGGTGGTGGAGGCGATGGTGGCGGCGGCGGCGGCGCATGTAACGGTCGATAAGAGCCCAAAGCGCCGCGTTGGGCGAGCAGCACCGCCGCCGCCGCCGCCGCCGCCGCCCCCGTCGCCGCCTCGTTTGCATAACAAAACAGATACAAATCGCAGATGCGGCGGCCGGCACGTGGAAATTCAACGGCTACCGCCTTCCCCGGCCCCGGCCGCCCGCGCCTCCACACAACGACTCGGCCACTGCTCCCGGCAGCGCGGGCTCGCTCCACCCTCTCATTTCTCCTTCTCATATATTCCTTCTCGCTCTTTACTTAGCCGCCGGATTCGTTGCCGTTCTGCTCATTCAGCTTTATGATCGCTCCCCCCCCCCCATCCCACAAAGGGTAGCCTTCTGATTGCTTCTCTCTAGTTCCTTTTTCGTCTTTCTCTCTTTCCTTCGTTGTTCTGGCCATTCGACAGTTTGTTCGCCACCGGAATTCTCCGTCTCTATGGATTGCGCTTTGATTTATAATTTTCTCTTGTCTTATTATTCCTCCAGGTTTCGTGTTCTTCGACTCTCTCGGTTTTGATTCTATTTCGTGCCCGTTCCCCAAAACAATGGCAGTTGTTTTGCGGCAGTGCTCCCGAAATTTTGGTTGTCTAGATGACAGATGTGGATATTATTCATTCGGAACTACTTCATTCTGATTACTACTGCGGATTAAAGAGTTGCATTGGAATTGAAGATACCCTTCCCATTTCTGTACATCATGTAAGCAAAATTCCGTTCCACTACTTTCCCTATTGTTGTTGTTGTTATTATTATTATTATCATTATAATTTTTATTATTATTACTCAAATCCCATTTATCACTAATTATAAATTTCCCAAGTGTATGCAACTATCCCTCCCTTTTGAAACATTCCTACTTCCCTCTCTGTGTATTAACGTGAACAGTTATACTCTCCCTCCCATACATCGGTTTTACAGTTTCGGATTAATACATTAATTCATTATACATTTCTTTAAAATACCTTTTACCACTGCGCAAGTTATAATACGTCGATAATTTTCATTTCTTCCCTTACATGAATTATTTCGTCCTTCCCCTCTTATCAAACTCCCACTACTCATCTGCGTATCTCAACTTTTTACTTCTTTCCCTAGGCCTCTTATCAGTGGCTCCAGCGCAGCGCCAGCCTCGCGCCCAACAGCAGTCCCGCCGAAGCAGCGCTACCTGACGCCGAGATTTCCGCGCGCAGGTGTGCGTGCGTGTGCGTGTGTGCGAGTGTATTTTGCGCGCGGGCGGGCGGGCGCGTTTGTGCGCGTGGCACGCCTGCGGGAGCAGCGGGTAAGAACCGCTTTTCGCCATCTCCAATCCAGAGCGGCTCCCGCGCGGTCGGGAGTGGGTCGCGCGCGCGTTTGCAACAACTGGCGCATTCCTAGGTGCGCCAGCACGCAACACGTGATCACCTTTAGCGCAAATTGAGAGAGTGCGCCGGGCGTCATGAAACTGATCGGAAAAATATTTTGATGATGTCAAATAACTTATTCTATCACGTAACCGTGATGTAACATATAAACATGCGCGCCCAAGGGGAGAAAATTTATGGTACTCGCTTTGAGCCGTTTGTCACATTTTCTGTACGTTCTTAGCACACGGGATCTTCGAACGCAAAATCGAACTGTGTTCGTCTCGAGAAAGAAATTAATACAAAACTTAGGCATTTGTTTTCGTTCTTCACAAAAAAAAAAATTCTGTGAAGACATTTGTATTTCACGAAATTGTACGTTGAGTAACACCTATTTGAAGAACAATCAAACGCAAATTTGTGTACACTTATCTTACCGCCTAAATGAAACCTGTTGAATTGGTTAATTCCTTTCATCATAACAGACACCATTGGTATCAATTTGGAACGGGATGGTATACCATTCTTTAAAATAGCTGTAATCGATGTCCTGTTAAGGCTCCCAAATTTGGAAATGGGACATTCAAAAAATGGGTTACGAACGACAACTAGAATTAATCGAGCAAATAATATTAATCGTTTTAAAATAAAAACATTACGATAAGGGTTTCAATGATGAGATAATTGTAGAATATGTTTATCGCACAAAACAATAACATGGTTTTATCTCTTAGTTACGATTACTGATCGACAGGTAAAATTAACTACTACAAATCCTTTAAATCTTCATTTACTAAGCTTTATGTGTTAAAAGTTCCAAATAAGTTAAAACTTACTGAATACATTCACGTACTATTTTGCGCAACAAGTAATACGATATCGTTCAGAAGCACGCTCAAAAGCAACTTTTTTCAAATCAACTTCCCACAACGGCCCCGCCCCGATCCCGCCAATGGCTGGGAGCAGCCGCGGCCACTCCGTCTCGGGGCTGGCAGCGGCAGCGGCAGCGTCTGGCTCCCAGTGGGCAAGGCGGGCTATCGCGGCGTATCGCCGGCTATCGCCTCGCCGACGCCACTTCCGCGAGTCCGAGGAAGCCACAGCACCGGCCTCCTGGCGCCGATAGCCCTCCCCGACCGCCGACGCCACCGCAACGAATGCGTGAGCGCGAGCGAGTGCGTGCGCCGGTGCGTGCGTGAACACGGGGCACGGGAGTCGCTGTGGGAGCGGGGTGCGTGAGCGGGGTGCGTGAGCGAGGTGCGTGAGCGAGGTGCGTGAGCGAGGTGCGTGAGCGAGGTGCGTGAGCGAGGTGCGTGAGCGAGGTGCGTGAGCGAGGTGCGTGAGCGAGGTGCGTGAGCGAGGTGCGTGAGCGAGGTGCGTGAGCGAGGTGCGTGAGCGAGGTGCGTGAGCGAGGTGCGTGAGCGAGGTGCGTGAGCGAGATGCGTGAGCGAGGTGCGTGAGCGTGTGCGTGAGCGTGTGCGTGAGAGGGTTGCCTGAGAGAAATGCGTGAGCGGGATGAGCGAGAGGGATGCGTGAGCGGCATGCGTGAGGGGTTGCTTGAGAGGGCGCGCAAGCCGAAGCGTGAGTCGGTGCGTGATCGGATGCGTGAACGGTTTGTGCGTGAGACGGCGCGTGAGCGACTATGTGATACGGCGGTTCAAATAGTATTTGAACACTTTTCCACTACCGACTTTTATTTTTAAGTTAACCGAACGTAACAGTGAGAGTGAGTATGAGACACAGAATCTGATTATAAAGATGCAGACATAACCCAAGAGAATAAGTTGAATTCATGATTTGTAAAATTTACAACTCGTAAGATGCAACAATATATTCCTTATGAGACAATAAACACGTTTAGGTGTAATATCTCAAAATCGACAAAAATACTCCAACAGCAAAGATTAATCGTAATTTCATCCAAGTAGTCTACTCCAATATTCAGAACAAGTACAACGCAGTTAACCCTGTTAGCACGACAAAGATGGCGGTAAACTCCGGCACTAGAGGATCCCGACATCTTTAAAGCAAACATGGCAATATCCGCCCGTAAATCATGACGAAGTCGCAACTAGAAACAGTTCCGTCTCTCTTCCTCTTTCAGGAGAACTTGTCCTGTTACAGTGAGTCCAATCTCACCGGAGAAAAACCCTGAACCTCGCGTCGTCGTCCGTGGCCCCGACCTGCCAGCGACAGCACGCCGACCCGCAGCACGATAACAGCCAACTTATCGCCCCCTTCCGTTCTTCTTTTTAAAATGCACCCATTAAATTTGCTCCGGACAATTTATTGATGTATGCAGTACGTTATATGAGCACAGAATCAAGAATAAAAAGAAAATATGCTAAAGGAACTTCCGTGGCAACACACTCAGTAATATCTTGAATTCTGCTTTAAATCTCGTAAGCATTAATTATGATCAATGTTTTAATTCGGTAGACACATTATTTTGGTGAATAAAAAAGCGTTAAAATGTTTTATTTGAAAGAATCACTTTCATTAAGAGAATTATTTATTTGATGATTTTTTTTGTAGAAGGTTGGAGAAAACCTTCGAAATTCCTCATTTCTGACAAATTACTATGATAACAATTGTGCTGATAAAACCAATAAGAATGAATACATTTGGGGCACAGTAAGAAATTTAGATTCCTGAGAATTATTTTCAAGTATTTGAAAAATTGTCTACAAGATAATTGCGATTGCTCATGCTGTTCACTATAACGAAACAATGCTGTTCACTATAACGAAACGATGCTGTTCACTATAACGAAACAATACTGTTCACCATAGAAAACGATACTGTTCACTATAAAGAAACGGGTCTGTAAAGATCAGTAACGAATTACGACTGTAATGTGTAACGAAGCCCAGACCGAGCCAGTACATCCGTGGACTTCGAGTATTTTTATGCGCTCGTCTCCCGCAGGCACACGGCAACGTCCATCGTGTTGTTTCGTAAACAACGGCGCTGAAATGGCAACCTATCGTCTTCCGGAGGTCGAGATCTCGCGCTGGAGCGTTCGCGATTGACAGCGCTCGTGATACCCCGCCCGGCGTTTGGCCACCATCCAAGGGTGAGGCAGGGGACGGGGTGGGGGTGGGCCGGGGAAGATGCTCTTAAATAAAAGGTGAGCTAGCGATAATCCCCCGGGACCCCGCGCGGAAGATGAACCGCCGCCGTCGTCACGTCAGATGGCTGCCCTCGTCTCCAGCCTCATTATCTATTACGAACCAGTAGAAGCCTTGGAGAAAAGCACGCATACACATTGTTCATTTCAACTTTTACTTCCTGAAAGCGATCGGAATCGTTTAGTGATCACGTATTTTTGGATATTATTCTTTTCGAAAAATATCAAATAGCTTTCTAGAGAAATATAAATGTAATAATCGTTCCACCTAGAACAAGCTGTATAAAAACCACATGTACAAATATTTAAATAAACCATAATATACTCAGTTTAAATCAGATTTAGATTCATATTGACATTGATAAAGATCCAACTGCACAACAAAACACATGCATTGTCTTTGAAGTCAAAGGATTCATAAAGTATGTACATTAAATTAATGTTAGTTACTTGCGTATTCCTCAACACTTATATTAAATATATCTCAAGTCTTCAAATCCACAGAACATGTATTCATTTATCCACAGAATCAGAGATCAATGATTTCACATGTTACAACAGTATCTTCTGTTCAAGATTTTTCCTGCAAACTTTTTTTTTAACCATTCCTCCATACATCACTTCGTAACGTTTCTCTGGTTAGACGTCAAGCACGTTCTTCAAGATTTTTCTCTCCTTTTTCTCTCTCTCATTTCGTCGGCTGTTTCCCGGATAAAATTTCAACTTACCCCCTTAATACTGTTTGTTGGAGAAGCGTTCTCCTTTTCGTCTCGATTTTCCTGAATCATTCTTCCCAGTCCCAGAGCGCCCTCTGTGGCGATCAAGCGTTCAATGATCATGGCAGGATCACTATAGTCTTCCTGTAATTAAGATAACGGCAGTTACATTAAATTGCAAACCAGACGCACAGGCGCTGCCCACTCAGATTCTTTTAATAGTTAAGCATCCCGAGAGATCGGAATGTGCCCTCAGAAAGGTTACAAGGCAGGGAAGTATGTGAGACACGAGGGGGAGGAGGAGAAAAAGCACACAGAACAAAGATATAGAAAGAACAAAGACAAGAAAAATGAAACAAATAGTAAAATAGAATTGAAAGAAGTCGAAATCCGTATAATTTCTTCGGTGTGCGGTGCTAAGAATTTTGATTTTGTCAACTGATACGACGGCAAGCACAATCGTTACACAATTATGTAATTCGATAACACGAAATCAGAAGTCTTCCTTGAACTTGAAAGATGAGCTACAAATTGAAACGCACTATTTTCACAACGCATTATTTTACAGACCGATTCACGAAGTAGCGGCTGCTCTTGTAACTTGACAATGAGAAATACAATAACGAGAATCGACAACGCGATAAATGCTTAAAAATTAATTACGCCTACTTTGAATATCATATTGCGACGTCCGTATTGGAGGCGCCGGAGCGCGTGCAACATTGGCTGCCGCGTACGCAGTGCGGCCGGGAGGCGGCGAGAGGGAAGCCGGCAGCGGGGCGCATCAGTATATTCATGGGGCGCGGAGCGCGGGGGGGGGGGGAGTGGAGGCGGGCGCAGCCGGCCGGGGACGGGCAACAGGAACTCGCCCCAACTTCCTACTTGCCGCAAGGCCACGGCGCGCCACCATTGATTTTCAATTACCGAAGAATTCCCGGGACGCTGGCAAGTAGGCGGGGTGGGGGTGGGGTGGGGCGGGCCACCAGGCGGATAGAGGGGAGGAAAGGGGTCTGATGGGGGGAGACGGGGCAAGAGGCTGCGAGGAGACCGCAACTTCCGCTGTAAAAGAAGTGTGTCAAAGCGGCGGAGGGCGGGAGGCGGCGAGCGGGAGAACAGGCGGCGGCAGGCAGTGGTGGGTGGGTGCATGGGTGGATGGGTGGGTCCGGTGGTGGTGGTGGTGGTGGTGGTGGTGGTGGTGGTGGTGGTGGTGGTGGTGGTGGTGGTGGCGGCGGCGGCGGGCACTCAGTGCTGCGGCAGGCAGTGGTGGACACGGGCGGCAGGCGGGGCAGGGCGGCGTGGAGTGCGGCGGGCGGCGGCGGGGTGGGCGGTGAGCGGCGGGCGACGGTGGGCGGTGAGCGGCGGGCGGCGGTGGGCGGTGAGCGGCGGGCGGCGGTGGGCGGCGGTGGGCAGCCGGCGGGGGGCGGCGGGGGGCGGCGGTGGGCGGCGGTGGGCGGCGGTGGGCGGCGGTGGGCGGCGGCGGGCGGCGGTGGGCGGCGGTGGGCGGCGTGTGGGCGGCGGTGGGCGGCGGTGGGCGGCGGTGGGCGGCGGTGGGCGGCGGTGGGCGGCGGCGGTGGGCGGCGGCGGGCGGCGGTGGGCGGCGGTGGGCGGCGGTGGGCGGCGGTGGGCGGCGGCGGGCGGTGGCGGGCGGCGGTGGGCGGCGGCAGCGGGTGGCGGGCGGCCGTGGGCGGCGGGCGAGCTTCTTGGAAGGCCTCGGGCGGAAGAGTTCGCAAGCTGGGCGATCGGGTCGCGGAGCGCGGGAAGGGTGCCCGCGTAGTGCTCCCCGAGGGCTCCGCGAAGGCTCCGCGAAGGCTCCGCGAAATCAACGGTGTCGGCGAAGAAGGAAGGGGCGCAGGTGTTGCGGGGGCGAGGGCAGGCCACGCGGGAAGGGAGGATGCGAAAGAAAGCGGCTCTGAGAACTGAGGGGCGAGTAGGCTGTAGGAGGCCCACCAGAGGCAAGGGACGAGCAAACGCAATTCTGAGAATTCGGCCTAACCTCTACGTCCTACATATGGCACATTCTACGACTGTAAAAAAAAAGAACTCATGAGGTAAAAAGAGAATTCCAAAGCATGTTTAGATGTGTTAGTTCAAGAAAATTAATTATAAATATACATGTTAATCAAACATCAATTTCATGGCCTATTTCAAATGAGTCAATATTCAGAAACAGTCCCTTTTCCTGAGAAAGTGACGATTTGCTTCAAAGAATCGCGAACATTACGACATCCATACAGGATTGACCTGCACTGCATCGCGCACGGTGCTGAACTCTTTCGTCCCTCGCACTCTGCGAGACCAAGAACGTCCTCGAACGACGGCAGACGCCGCTTCGCACCTGCCTCGCGCCGCGCACTCGCGCGATCGCGCGATCGACGGCTGCGGGCAGAAACCGCTCCCGTTCGCACGCACCGTCCACCGTTACACGCCCGTCTTCGGACGGCCACGGGGCAGCGTCCCAGCGAGCCAGCCAGCGGCGCCGCCACCGGAGCTCCAGCCGGGAGCAAGGGCACACACCACTTATATTGCGATTTTCGTAACTTTGTCCCTGACAGGAATCAGCTGTTTCGCTGCCATCCAATCAGGAGCTTATATTTCGTGATAGTGACGTCTTAAGCTCCCGATTGGATGAAACCGTCAAGCTGATTTCTGTCAGGGACAAAGTTACGAAAGTCGCAGTATAGAGCAGTGGTGTCAAGGTCTTCTACTGGTGGCAGTGGCATGAGCTTCGTGGAACCGTGGCATGCCACGAGCTTCTCTGCGCCACTAGCGTCGCGAAAGGAAACTATTAGTAACTCCGCAGTTTTACAGTAGGGATGGCGTTGTCTCTGGCGGCGGTGTCATGAACTGCCTGGAGGGGCAATTTCGTCGTGGCACTCGTGCCACGGACTCCCGCTCGTGGCATCGATCTTGACAACACTGGCTTGGAGAAAGGAAATGAGTGCTGAGTGAAAATGGAAGATGTCGTCTACGTGTACTTTTCCTTATGTTGGAAATTAGCAGTTTAGAATGGGTCGCTCGTCTTCAAATCTGCGAATCTGGAAGCCAGTACCAGACTTCTTCCAGACGGCAGATCTGAGGGTGAAGAAGTAAGCCTGCAAAGCTTGCTAATCTCTTTAAAAAATCAAAGTTGGTTCAAACGACACTGCCCAATTCCACTTCTATTCAAATAGCAATATTCGCTCACCAGAAGAACGACACGAGTTTTAAGATTGAGTGTGTTGAAAATTCGTTACATTTGTAATCGAATATTCACCTCTTGTGAGTGAAGGTTAGTACCTTGCATATCACCCAGATAGCTACCAAGGTAATAAGTCTGATATGAATAAAATAAAACTAGAAGATTCCAATTATTCTACGGTTCGTGTTAGGAAACATTCGCGGATGCACAGACCATATAAGAGTAAGAAGAAATATGGGAATCACGAGAAACGTCCTTTCGTGAAATAAAGTGAAATTCCTTGACAGCCCCCAGAAACTTTGCATTCTCTCGTTATTTTTCTTCGCACCGTCAACTTTTAAAAGTTCAGCCTGAAAAACACTCCTGTCGGGTGGAGGTAACTACATGAGAATCAAGGCAGATTGCAGTATTAACACTAGATATAGCAGGTAAATTCTCCAAAAAACAATGTCAACTTTAGCAAGGTGGATGTAACGGCAAAACGAGAGTGGAGGCTCCAGACGAGGGTGGTCGACCGGGCACCTCGCTCAACCCCGCAAAGACCGCCCGGGACCCCAAGCCGCGCTCCAATTAATTACCCAACCGCGGTGCGAACAAGAAAAAGTGGTCCGTTTTGTAAAAGTACAATAATTAATTGGTCACAGTTATCTTGATTTTCGTTGTGTTTCGTTTGAGAATGGAAATTTATTCCGATGGCCTTTGGCGATAAAGGAATTATTACCATTAACTGCGTACCTGTAGCGACTTGTTTCACGGCGATCTGATACAGTACCGGTGCTGTGGGGGTTACGTTCGAAAGCCTCTCAGTACTACAGTATCGACACGTCGCCACCGCAATCTTGGCAAAACGGAGTTGACATTTTCTCCGATTTCAACCTTTTCCCTCGCCCCCCAATGGTTTTAGAAAAATCAATTCGCCAGTTATCAGACTACCTGCATCACGGTCTCAAATGTCACGAGCAAACCTGAGCAAATATGTGCAAATCTTACAGCTAATTAAGAGCAGCTTACAGCACCACGCCTTCTGATAACGGAAGCTACGTAATATACGAAACTCTTGCCGGTGTGCTTGTAAGAGGCCTTTGCTTGATTTCTACCGAATTGCGATAGTTGCCAAAACACCTGGCAAAGAGGATGTTGCATTAATTGGGCATTTTGCTCCAAAAAATGCATCTGTTTTAAAATACATTGCAAGCTCTTCCCGGATGGATTAATCACTGCACAAAATGAAGAAAAAAAAGAATTAATATCAGTATCAAAATATAAATAATAAAATTACAATGTGCAATTTTTATGACAGATTCATTCCGTTACATCACACATAAATGAACAGACTGGCGTTAATATCTTAATTATATCTTTTCACACAGCTGTCCGAACAACAGTTCCGCGCGAATGCCAGAACCCGTGCAGAAGCCTGAAATTTGAAACCGTTCGAACACGCAAGCCGATATCGGAAGCAAATCGGCGTAAAAGAAACCGCCCGCGCCGAACACTCGCTAGCCACTCGCCGCCATTGTCCCGCCGGGGTTCGATCCGGGGCCTCCGCCACAAAAGTCCGGCGCGGCGGCTTGTGAAGTCGGCGCGCGGGCAATCAGCGGGGCCGGTCGCCGGAGAGGACCGGTCGCTGTACACAGTTTCTTGCGCCTTTTGCGGGGGTTTGTATTAGGGAGGTATGCGGCGCGCAAACATCGTCGCGTCGTCGTCGTCGTCTTTGGGGGAGGTGGGGGCGGGGGCGGAGGGAGAGGGGGGGGGCGGGTCCGCGAGGCCGCACGTCCTGCGCGACACCCAGCTATGCTCTCGCGAGTATCGGCGGCGCATCGCCCGCGCCTTTGCGCTTGGAATCCGCAGGCATTGTCCGGCGGCGGCGGCGGCGCGGCGCCGCGCAACTTAAGACGGCGCGGGCGGGGACGGCGCGGCGCGGCGGTTGCACAGAGATACACACACTGGTGGTGGTGGTGGTGGTGGTGGTGGTGGTGGTGGGTGGTGGTGGGTGGTGGTGGTGCTAATGGGAACTGTGGAGATAATGGTAATGGTAGTGGTAGTGGTAGTGGTGGTGGTGGTGGTGGTGGTGGTGGTGGTGGTGGTGGTGGTGGTGGTGGTGGTGGTGGTGGTGGTGGTGCTAATGGATACTGTGAAGATAATGGTGGTGGTAGTGATGGTAATGGTAGTGGTGGTAGCAGTGGTAGTGGTAGCAGTGGTGGTGGTGGTGGTGGTGGTGGTGGTGGTAAAGGAAAGTCACGCTCGATGACAGCCAAGGATGTAGGGTCCTAGACAGCGATGAAGACCACAGAGGTAAAACGGCCAGAGACAAGACCGTGGTCGGAGATGGTTTCCGCGGAGCGACGAGGGGGGGGGGCGTCCTTCGGGCAAGGTTGTGGAGGAAAGGGCAACAGTGGAAGTGATGGTGACTGCATCAAAATCAGGTAAAAACTGCGCTGGGATGCAAACTGCTCGACAAATTTTTAAGACCGATAAGCGACGTGAGCGGTAATGACAACTGAAGTCACACACTGAAGAGTGCAGTCAACCCCCAGAAACAACATCGAAATCGTGTTTTCTATTACCTACGTAAAGAATTCCAAGTTGGATTTTTTTCAGAATATTGCTTTAGATTATTTTTAATTAATTCATTTCTGTGCGGGGAAGGGAAGTTATTATAACAGAAAGGTAATGAAATCCATCCAGTTTCAACGTGAAAATCTCAAAATGAAAATGCTCGTAAATGATTTACGACTGTGTGTGTAAAAAGAAAATGACAAGAGCTATTAAAAATTATAACTGGAATAAAGTCTTCTTTAACGTAATTCTTTTCTTGAAGCCCTTCTGTTGAGTGCCCTGACACAGAGACGCCCTTTAGGAAAGTTTGCATTCATACGATATTTGTACGTCGTGAGAACGGTACGTAAGTCGAATAAAATAAATGGAGGTCTGCTCTGCTGTCAGATGACTTGCTCGTTCCGCGCTCCATTGAAGTAATACACAAGTTAGTACTAAAGCATTTTGTGGAAGCCAACGTGTTTCTCGTGAATCGGAAAGAGAGTGCTTGAAATCCTTTTATTAAGAATTAGCAACGTAACATGATTTCATATTACTCCCTTTTCTACACTCCCGGCTTGAATATCATAATCTAACCGTTGAATATTTTATGGTATTATAGAACGTAATCCCAAAATATAATTACACAGTTAATGTGTACAGTAATTCCAATAGGATTCTCTCTGCGAATGCAATAAATGCGTATCACTGAATACAATGTAAAGCAAATTTTCCAGGCGAAATTTGAACGAAACGTTCACAATGGTATGTATATGGCAAAATATAGAAATTATTTCCGACAATATAATGGTAGCCTAGCCTATTATGAAAGTCTGTGGAACACTAACAAAATAAGCTGAATTTGTTGAGAAGAATCTAATGCGTCTAGAAAAATTCTCACATCAATTACTGAATAAGTGAAATTATCTAAAAACGTTACGTCGTGTCTCCCCGGTATTATTGGCCCCCTTCCCCTGACATGAGTAACGCTGTAGTCTACCCCGTAGTGTGGAAATGTATTTTTTCAAACAGAAGTGGAAATGTATTTTTTCTAGAAATGTATCCCAGGACGAATTAAAAGGTCTAATATCCGTAGGATAATTGTTGTATTGTATTATTTATTATTATTATTATTATTATTGCAATTATCTCCGAATATTTATATTAGTAGAACATTACTTTCGAACTTACTCCACATCTCGCATATTCTACAAATATATTACCCATTAGCAATTGCTTATGCATTTCGATTGTTACCTCTAACCTTCAATGTTCTATAATTCGACTTTTACCCTTCAGATCTGATGTGTCAAAATTTCACTGCTCGATCGCGTATTCCACATAAAGTACCAAGATAAAAATAGTAAATCTTAAGTTTAAAAAACCACTTGCGACACGCCCAGTCTGGTCAGAGAAACCCTCGCAACAGTTGTCAGTCTCCCCTCCCGAGAGAGTGGAAAAAACAACGGCATCATGCTTAAACGTCACCTCGGCTTCCAACGCGACTAAGCATGGGCAGCAGCGAGAAACAAACCCGGAGACAAGCCGCAGACAACCGCTGCCTCACTCGTTTACGATGCGACTGTAAAAGACGTCCATTATGGAACACACCAGCACCGCCATCACCAACGCCGCTGCCGTCGCCGCCCCCGCTTTGACGGTGGCGGCAATGACGACGGCAGCGGCGGGGGCGGGGCGGTCGACAGAACAATAATAGCCAACTGGAGGCGCCTGCGTCTGCTACGATCATTCGTATTCAATGCAGGAAAATATTTCTTACGCGACGTCCACTTTATCATGAGCATGAAGTCGTGTCTGAACAGCGATTGGAACATAAATGGGTGTACAGAGACGGTATTACACGATTTAACGAGGCTTCGAAGTACTTCTACTCTCTGAAACCGCAGATTTAAAAAAAAGAAGAGTTTATGAATTATAAATATCATCACTCGGTTGACAATAGGAATACAAGGAGGATCTGACATTGAATTTAGATGAAAACTTATTTCAACTCGGTTAATCCTGAGGGGAGTAAGTATTTGTTAACAAGCTCTTCGTAAGCAAGCATAAAATTCATGTTTTCGTTGATAATTTAATGGCTGGAAATGAAATACGAGGAAATGCGGACAAAGAACGGAAGCTGAAAATACCCACAGGGTTATAACTTTGACAAAAAAAATATTGACAATATGTAACAGATGTGAAAAGAAATACAGTACTTAAATTCTACAAGATTCCATGTAAAAGCTTGCCCTCATTGTCCAAATGAAGATGTGCATTCAATGTTTTCAATACCACAATTCATCAAGTAATTTCCTTCCCAAAAATTTTGGTCATAATTAAATTTGGCACGAAAAGTTTATAAACAAGAAATTAATATCTTTAAAAAATATATAGTACCCTCCCAAAATCCGTTTCAGCTACATTCAACATTCACAGGACACTTTAGATAAAGAATATGATATCACGAAATATTGCGTAAATTTCGTGAAAGGGGTGTCTCAAATCAAAAGAATTTCTGCATGAGAGCTTGTTTTGGCAATCTCGGCGTTTCGCTCACACTGGTTACTCACTTTTTAAAATTCTTTCTTCTCGTTCGACCCATGGTTTTTCAAAGGATTTCAGTTTTACATCCTGACATTTGTAGATTTGGGCATTCCTTGACAATTAAAGGTAAAATAAATCTGGCTCATTTATGTTTTGTATTAGATGCTATTGAATTTTGGTTTTGATTTTTGGAAACAATTTTCCAGGTTTGCCGGCTGTTCCGATCGGCAGTTATCCGTGGTTCGTCCGATCAACACCAGGCGAATGCCGGAGCAGTACCCTAACAAACGGCCCATGGACCGTGCATGATATTTCCTACCTCTTCCTTGTCATGTCCTCCCCCATACTTACACTCACATGCACTACGCTACCGCATACATCGGCAAATTTATAGTTTCTCTCGGCTAGGGCGGTGCCACGCTGGCAAGACACCTTATTGGGGAAAATCCCCACGTGGGTCGGCGCTGGATCTCGCCACCCAGCGGGGAAAGATCACAGCCACCTCCAGCGATAACACGTGAACTACACTTACGGGATCGTAATAGTTGCTGCACCCGGAATCACGAATCAATCCACCAAATCCTCACTGCCGGCCTCTGAACGACGCCGCTCTTTTAAACGCCTGTTGCGGCGGGCAGAGGTGTATCAAGGGATTCAGGCGCCCATGGCAAGAATAGAATTTGCGCCCATGTCAGAATACTTCGAATTAGGTTTGTTGTTATTTGTTTTAGTGGGTGTACTCTAAATAGCGCCCCTTGTGAGTGGCGCCCATGGCAGATGCCATCCATGTCTGCCATACCGTAGATACGCCTGTTGCGGCGGGCGGGCGCGAGCGAGATGGCGGGCGGCAGCCGGCCGCGCGCCAGCGCCAGCCCGCCCGCGCCCGCATCCCGCCCGCCGACACCCACCGCGCCGCGCCGCTCGCATCTGCCGCTGGCGTGCACCTGCCGATGGCCCTCGATAGGGAAATGCAGGGCGAGGGGGGGGGAGGCGAAAATCGTAATTGGAGCCATCAGCTCGTGGGCGTCCCACCTATCGATGTCCGCTTCGTTTACAACCAAATCGGATTGATTTATTGACTCGGAAATATCGAGCAGCGCGCGGTTTTCTGACGATTATCGATTGTCAGTAGATAGCGCTGGTTCATCTCGAAAGAAAAAAAAATTGAGTAAAAAACTCGACAAAAAACGCCCACTTTTAAACTCATATAAGTTAGTTCGATAATCTTAATATTGTGCGCTGCAAGTTAACTTTCCAGCTTTTGATTCTAGGGTTGAAATCTCACATACATCAAGTGGAATTTGAGGTAGACAAAACGAGTTCTCCCTAGATGTTCTATGAGAGTCGCTGTCGCTAAAACATCAATCCTAAGAAACCAACACCGTAGTCGTCTATCTATCAAATCGCGCCAGTACAGTTTCAGTCGCAGGCCCTGGACTCGAATCAAAATAAAATCGCCCTTCACAATCGCCAGGCGCGTTTGGTTGGTGCGCGCGCACGCTTATCTCCATCAACCACGGCCTCGCACGGATTCGCACCTTGGCCCGCCCGCGACAGGGCACGGCCCGGCCCGTGCCGCCAGCGCAAAACAGCACAGGCGGGCGAACACGCTGATAAACCAGGGTATCGCGCAAGGCACCGCCGACGCACAATGTCACTGTAAACGGCATCGTGCCGGGGGCGGGGCTGGGCTGGGCGGGACTGCCTCCGCCTTACGGACGATGCAAAGTCGTCACGGGGAACGAGCCGCTAAACCATAAATACGGCCGTAAAGCCCGTTAGTGGGCGAAATTGAATCTCCCAAGGCCGTGCCCGGCGCCGAGAACGCCCGCCCGCGCCCGCGCCACTGAGCCAGCGAGCGAGCACAGCACAGAACGGCGCCGCGCTGTAGGCTTAAAACGCCCCCGCTGAGACGCGAGACAGTCTCCGCCAACCGCACACACCAACACGCTCTCGCGCACATCCTTTACAAACTACGTGCCATCTACACGGTGGTGCTACCTGGAGTTTCCAGAAAGTTTGCTAGGGACAATTTTTATTTATTTATTTAATTTATTTTTTTCTGCAAACCTGAACACGATCGCCAAGAAGTTAGAGGATTCCAACCCATTTAAAAATCCGCACATTACAAGATCTAATTCACGGATGAAAAATATGTGAGGAAAAGTTATATTGCTTAAATTTAGTGCAAAGACGACTAGAAATAATTAGATTATCAGTGTATCACACAAATGCCAATGCACAAATTAAAATAGTCAGGAATTTAAATAACTATTTACAAGCTAATTATGACGATCGAGGGATACACAGCAACAACAATAATATATATTGCAAAATTCAATACCAGACACTGAATACGGACATAATTGAGGTATTAAACGTAAACTGCACTGGCAGGTCAACGTGAAGTATGTTCATTTTCGCCCAATTTAATATATTTTTATTTGATAATTTATAGTTGCACAGTCTTCACTCGAGTATTGAATGACTTTCGTTACAATAAAAAATTGTAAAAACAACAATAGTAAGTATGTTTCATACGTTTCGTTGAGGGGGAGGAATGAAGACTCAGGATGCTTCGAATGGGAGCTGCACTGGTTCTAAACAAAGAAATTGTCTACTTGAGTCTACGACTGCAACCTATAAATGTGAGTGAGCTAATCAGGAAGAAAATTAGCTACAAATGATCCAACTACGAAAAATGAAACAGCCTCTCAAAATCGATGATTCGTTATTTACATACGAATATTATATATATATATATATATATATATATATATATATATTACATACAAATATGTATATACATATATGTACGAACATTGTATATACATACACTTATAATATTACGTTATTTATATACGTTTATTAACATACGAAAAATAATTTACTTAGTAGATATTTGCATACAAGATACTTGTTCTTGAACAAACTTTTTTCAATATATCTATCATGAAAATACACCGTTCTCTAGCGGAGCACTTGACAAAGAGCGATCATCATAATGCGGTGTGAATGCTCATCTGTTAAAAAAGGGGGGGGGCGAAAAAAAAGGCTCCACTAAAATTTTTCCGTTCCCTGAAATGGCATGGTTAGCGACGAGTGGTTCCCCATGCCATTTCATCTACATCTGAAAGAAATTTTAGTATAGCCGGTTGTTTTGTACTTTCAGTTGGTGTTATAATCACAACACACATAGATAGGAACTCGCTTCTCTCGTCCCATTCAGAACCATGATATTTTTCTAAGTGTCCAACAAATTAGGTACCTAACGATACGTTCTTGTTCTGATAAAAAACAACTGTTCGAACCAGTACAATGTTTGTTCAATTTTTTTAATTTGAAGTATTATTTCTACACTTTCTGTTGTTTGTGAGCAAACGTCTTTGGTTCGTCACATGAATTACGATTTAAATAAGTACCAAAGAAATGTTTACATACGGGCGATTTTTTAAAATACACGTTCAAATTCTGAGAGTTATTCGAAATATTATTCATTTAAACAAAATATATGTTCAATTACATTAATTTATGGAACAAGTGGCGAAAATTATCTATTTTAAAAACAATTTTACATTTGTAACACCCGCACAGTAGTAAAAAAATAGAGAATGTAATTTTATAACAACAGTTTTACATTGCCCCTAACGGACATTCAAGTACAATCGCAGAATAATTTAACCCCTCCCAAAACTAAATTAACAAATTTTGCAACATCGCAAACGAGATCGCAAACTCATCATCTACTCAAACTTGATACGTAACCTAGTGTAAAACCAGGTAACACTTGGTCTTCTTTAGTACGTACTAAATAACACTACTTCTACAGTTTTAAAGGAAGTCAACCAAGACATAAGCAAGGGTAACAGGAAAATTTGCACATTCGCACTCCAGAACGAAAAGAAGAGAATACAATTGGAGCGTATACATGTTAGCAAAAAGACTTAAAATACCCAAACTAACAAGAACACGATACGTCAAAACCCAGGAGAGACAAAGTCGTGATGTGAGGACGACGGCAGAGCGAGGGAGGAATAATCGAAATTGAGGCGCGGGGTGCGGAGCGACCAATGGCGGGGAGCAGAGCGTCGACGCAGGGGTTTGACGGGGTGCGGAGTAACTGGGCGGGGTTAGGGGGGGTACAGAGCAACCGCGCGGGGGTTGGTGGGAAGATCAGAAACCGGGCGGGGGTTGGTGGGGTACGGAGCAACCGGACGGGGGTGGCGGGGAGCGGAGCAACGGAGCGGGGATCGGTGGGGTGCGGAGCAACAGGGCGGGGTTGGTGGGCAGGTGGGTAACGGGGCGGGGGTGGCGGGCAGCGGAGCAACGGGACGGGGGTTGACGGGGTGCGACGCCGGCGTCGCGGCCGGCGCCGGCGCCGACGCCGAGATGGGCCGATCGCGCGCCCGGGAGCGGACGGGCCGCGAGCACATTTCGATCAACGAAAAGTTAACGTATAAATCAAATACGTGTGGAACAGGCTGTGTACTGAGAGGCCAATCAAAAATTGTACGTGTTAATGATGATGGGATAAGTTAGCACCAACAATTAATTTCTAATCTGATGCGGTCAACTTCAATCTCTCCCGATTTTAACCGATCCGATTAATGCAAAACATCTTCCGAGTCCTGCCAACACCAAATTATCAACAAAATTACACAAAAATACGTATACAGGTAGTTTTGATTTGCTGCCCGCGAAACTACATTGTATATCGACTTAAATACGTACACTGCATACACGTGTTCCAGGGCCGGATACAAAGACAAATTTTGGGAGGGGAAATTCAAAATGATTTGGTCGAACGTGTCATGCTGAAAGATTTTGTAAAATGTCGTAGGTGACATTCAGCTCATGCTGCGATATGATTTTATTCGATTGTATGATTATCCGAAAAAAAATTTGCTTGAAAGTTTCGTTAAAAGAAGTTAAAATTAATAGTCATTGAACAATGTTACGGGCGATAATTTTCCCTCATTTCCCTCTCCATGTATCCGCGCCTGCGTGTTCCATTTATCCACAAGCCCCCGCGAAAAATCCTCGCAAAACATTCTCGAAAAATCCTCGCGGACGGGCCGGCGCGCGGGAGGACGCGATCTGCGACCCAATGCTATCAGGCGCACGGACCGCTCCTCGGACCTCGAAGCGCCGGGCGGCGACGGTGGCGACGCGGGGGCGTGACGCACGGGCGGGCGGGCGGGCGCCGCCGGATCAAAGCGACACCGTCTTCCGCACGGCCGCCCAGCACGCACGCCGCCCCGCGCGCCTGCGTCAGCCGCCGACGGACGTGTTTTCGCGCGCGCGGGGCGCCGCCGACGCACGCGCGGATGGACACATGCGCAGTTACAACGTTTAGCACGAACAGGAAAAAAAAGCGACGGAAAAGTTTTCTGGATGCATGTCCGAGCGATACTGAGTTTTCGAATCGTCACGTACAGAATTTCTCTCGTCTCGGAAGCACAGTTCATGACCACGTTCACCAAAAAACGCCAGGATAAATTCCACAGTTCACTCAAGAAAACATGTGAAAACGTACTCTCCACACAGCACTACAACACGAGTGTCGATCTCACAGCGAAATCGCGAGCAACGAGAATGCGTCGATGAGGGTGATTTGACACACAAATAAAAGGAAAGCCAACAGCTGCGGTTCCGCACAGCGGGGGGCCGTACTTACGGAAGAGCGCCGATCGCTGCGGGTCGGGGTTCGCGAGGGCGGGTCGGGTGGCCTCAGCAGCGACGCGACCGGTGCGGGGCTACGAGCGCGACTACGGCGGCGCGGTGGCGGCGGCGGCGGCGGCGGGCGGGCGTGGGCGGCGCGCGGGCGGGCGGGCGGCGGCAACCTGTAGAATGCGCTCCACCGCGCACCGCCACCATCGCCACCGCAGTCGTCGCCGCCGTCGCCGCCGCCGCCCTCACCGTCACCACCGCCCGCCCGCCGGCCAATCGCGGCGGCCAGACGACGGGGTGTTAACATGACGTCAATAAACAACCCCGTGACGTCAAGGGAGCCCTTTTGCCGCAACGCCGGCGCGCGGAGGGCGCCCGCCGGGCGAGGACGCGAGGGCGCACCCGAGGACCCCCAGAGGTCGCCCCCGACCGCCCGCGGGCGGCACGCGGAAGCGGGCAAACGTCAAACGCGCGGACACGTGGGGCCGAGCGGACGGAAGAAGCGTTCGGGCACTCGCACACGCAACATGAGGAAGAAGAAGAAAAAAATACATAAACGCACGGCACGCGACACACAAACACACACGTCCACCCCGCGTCCGCCACCGCCGCCGGGACAAAAGCGCCCGGCCGAAGGTTACATCTAATTAGTCGGGCGGCAAGCGGGCGGGCGGCGGCGGGGGCGGCGAGGGCGCGCCGCCCCCGCGCGGGCGCGCGTGAGCGACACGGGTCACGCGTGTCGACATGCGGCGCGCAGGTGGCCGCCCAGACACGCACGCACTCACCTTCAACGCAGCCGCATGCTGGACGGTCGGAAGCGGCGGCGGCGGCGGTGTGGTGGTAGTGGTGGCGGGACGGCGGTGGCAGTGGCGGAGGCGGCGGTCGCAGCCCCGCGCCCGCGCACGCACTCACCACGTCCGCCTCAGGGGGGAGCACGCGACCCACACACGCGCTAGCACTCAGAGGGTCCTCCTCCTCCTTCTCCTCCTCCTCCACCTTCAGATTATCGGCCGCGGAAATATTTGCTTTCGAACCCCCCTAAGAATTTGCTACGTTTCCCTGGCCCTCTCCTTCTCCCGCTCGTGTCGCACTGTCACCAAAGCACTGTTGCACCCACCGCGCGCATGTTCCCCCGGGGCCACAGGCTCGCTCTCACTGGGCCGGCGCCGCCCTCCGGGCCATGTCCTGCTGGCGGGGCGGGCCGCTGACCACGGTGGCGCTTCTCCGCTGGTGCAGGTGGTGCTGGTGGTGGTGGGTCCGCCTGGTGCCGCCGGAGGGTGGCGCAGCAGCGGCTGGCAGAGCGCCGTCGTCGTCGTCGTCGTCGGCTGGCGTCGCGCGCCCGTGTGCGTGGTGGCGTGCCCGTGCGGCCGTGCCTGCTGCCAGCGGCGACCGTGCTGCGTTCGAGCGGCGCGCCCGCGCTGTGATCGCCAGCGCTCCCTGGGACGAACTGCCGCGCGCGACGACGGCGGGGCGCCTCCACCGCCACCGCCGCCCCCGGCTGGCGCGGTCCCCGAGCCGCCGCCGCCGCCGCCGCCGCCGCCTGCGCCCCCGCCGCGCGGCGCCGCGCCCGAACGCGCCCGAGCGGCGGCGAGCGGGGACGAGCGGCGGCCGCCGAGCCCCCGCACGGGCCGCGCTCGCCACTGCTCCGGCGGCCGGCGCTCGCGTCGCTCGTCCGTGTACGCACACATCGCGCTCTCCGCCCGACCGATAGCTCGATCGCTCGGCTCACGCACGTGGCGTCTGCGCGGCGGCACTCGCGATCTCGGCTTGCATCTCGCAGGTATTCTGGCGCACCTATGAAACTTGGTAGAGGAAATAAGCGGCAGCACGTAGTTTTCTTGTTGAAATTGTATTATATCCACCTACGAATGAGATGTCGGCTCTCGTACGTGGCATCGGCGCGGCGGCTGTGAAGCCCTCGGCTTGCATCTCGCAGGTATTCTTGCGCACCTCTAAAACGTCGTAGGGGAAATAAGCGGCAGCACGCGGTTTTATTGCTGAAATTGTATTAAACCCATCTTCGAGTGAGATTTAAGAATTTGATGGCGTCGTTTTGCCTGTTGCATTTAGCAGTTTTGCGTCATCTGCGTAGTAGGTGTGGGTCAAGGTGCTTCGTTTATAGGTGACAATGAAGAAAGTATCTCGTATTCATTTTACACTTTCCCAGGCGGCATTTCGTTTGATATTTGTTCTTGCTGATGCTGCTTGGCTGTTTTTGCGCTGGCCACCTGTTGCTTCTGTTCGGTGGCTGGATTGATCGACGAGCGTGTGAGCACACAACAGATAGACAATTTTTATCTTGATGTTTTTTCTTTCCTGTCACTACACGCACCATCAACAGATTTCGAGTCAAGATATCAAATCTAAAATTCGCTATTTTATTTAAAATGAATTATTTCGAGGATACGTATGCAGAAATTCCTAGCTCTCTGAATTAAACGACGGTAAATATTTGCAATTTCACTACTAAAATATTATGGAGTAAGAAAGTGATAGCGTGAACTTTCTTCAATGAAAACCAATATCAGTTTGACGTGAAAATTCTCGTACCTTTCTGTCGGATCGCACAATCATCTTTCGTGTAGACGTAGCTAGCGCAACGAATTAAAATAAACCGTTTTTTAGGGTAGACTTTTTTAAGAACATAATTCGCAATTTTGCTAATGAAACACAGTGGAACTCAACATTGTTCATTTTATAGCTGACGCCGATACCGGTATAGTATTTGCGATGGGCAGTAATGGAAGCAACTAGTCGGTGGGAAGAAATTACAATCATAATTCATAGCGATTACGAGTAAATCGTGAGAACCGATCATCTTGATGTCTGTAAGTTCGCAAAAACGGTCTCTTCGCCAACCCTGATGAGAGAGAATCAACGCTGTTTTATGCTTTAACAAAAACAATTTGAGACTGCTTTCTGCGGGTGTCTTCAGGCAAATTAGAAACCTGTTCGCAATACATCTAAACACACACAAAAAAAATTAAAATACACAAAACCTCAAAGAAGGAAAACAGTCCGAACCATGCAGACGGAGAAGAAAATAGTAGTTGGAATGAATACAGAGGATCGTTACTTTCTGGGCTTTCCATATTTCACAAATTATCTAATCATACGAAGATGGATTATCAGGGCTGAAACAAACAATAAAGGATGTCGTTTTTGGTATATCTAAAATAAATAAAGAAATAAAGGTATCAATAGTAATGATTTATTTAAGAAATCGTATGTATCGATCAACCGTACAGCCCGATATCTTAAATTTACGAACACGGCATTTACACATTACATAGACTCTGAGGCAAAGGCAAGAAGCTTACCCTACGAAATCCATCTAGATGTGTTTGCTTGTAATTCATATCTAAGTTTTGTAGAAGTTCGCAGGCGAAACACATGGTCTCCAAAATCCGCACCTACCAAAAACAACCATCCCCACCTTTTAATGGTCAGATTGAAGAAGCCTCCTTGTCAGAGCATTGCTACTCAATAAAGCCAATGTTTATCATCATCATCATCATCATCATCATCATTATTATTATTATTAATAATAATAATAATAATAATAATAATAATAATAATAATAATAACAATAACAACAACAAACTTCTCGTCCACTAGAATTTTTCTGGAATATCGATTGCGAGCAATATTGATAAGCCTGACGGTACACTCCACGCAATGCAATGCAATGCAATACGAATGGTAGTCCTGAACGGAGACATAACGACCTTGCCGTTCTCGAACTACCAATGCTTTCCCGATATTATCAGAATGCTTTTAAAAATATTGGAAAATGGATGATACCACGACATCGAAAACTGAAATTGCTAATTGTTGTTATGAGTATTGAATTTTATACATTTCTGTCATTCACGAAAACAACAATCTATGTACACTTCGTGAAACTTCTCCGTAGTATTCCCTTAGAAGAACATATATGAAAATACACGATTTGTTTGTGAAAAATATGTAGAATATAATACCATTCGACTTGGATGTTTCGATTTGTAAGATACGATAATATGGAGATTTCGAAACCTCACCCTGTTGTTGATTTGTGTACCAAATAAGGTATCCAACTAGGTATCCTTTGACCTGAACGACTATTTGAAGTTCGATAACACAGGTGTTGATACTTTGAAGTACGATATTTACTATCGATGACGGTAATAGAACAGTTTTATTAAGCAAGGAGCAAGTAAGCAAGCGAGCGAGCAAGCAAGGAAGCGAGCGAGGGAGTAAGCGGGCGAGCACGCGAGGAAGTAGCAAGCACGCGAACAAGCGAGCAAGCAAGCAAGCGAGCAAGCAAGCAAGTTAGCGAACAAGCAAGCGAGCGATTGAGCGAGCAACCACAGCAGCTATTAAGCGAGTAAGCGGGCGAGTTAGAGAGCGAGTAAGCGAGCAAGTGAGGTAGCGAACGAGTTAGCGCGCGAGTTCGTGAGTAAGCGAGCAAGTGAGGTAGCGAACGAGTTAGCGCGCGAGTTCGTGAGTAAGCGAGCAAGCAAGCGAGTAAGCGAACAGGCGAGTTAACGAGTAAACGAGCAAGCAAGAAGGTAAGGAAGCAAGCGAGTAAGCGAGCGAGTTAGCGACCCATTGGGCGGGCGAGCGGCCGCGGGACAGGCAGCGCTTGTGCAGCGGCGTCGCGACGGCCAAGGCGCGTCGGCGATGTGCGCGGTGACGTGCGGAACTAATTGCGCATCGAGGGCGGAGCGAAGCGCCAGCTGCGGCGGCCCTCGCCACCGCCATCACAGTCGCCATCGCCGTCGCCGACGCCTCCGACTTACGCGCTCGCCATCCCGTCCGCTGTCGCTGCAGCCATCTCGGTGGAAGTGCAGTTCGCGGCGCATACGAATTGAGCTCGTCCCCCAGTCGATCGCCGCCATCATGGACGGCTGCTTACGAAATTACCTCCCCGGCTCTGTGACTATTGTACGACTGTCGCCACTCTACGTTCGACTTGGTGACTGGAATACATGTACACCAACTCACTACAACATTTTGGGGTTATAAGAGTATTTGTTATCGTTAAAATGTCTGCAGTCACTATTACTATTCCAGAGGTGAGTCATCGACAGTGCAAATGTACGTTGTGAGAATCCTAATGAGGTGTACCCCATACAGCGGGAAGAAATAATTGCTTAAAACTTATTTTATTAATATTTGTTGGGTTTAGTCCCAGGATTAATTTATTAACACGATTTACCTTCTAGCAACTATGTATTAACTTTTCAAGACTGTCATATCCCCATCGTTTTACGGCCATTGCAGTGACTCCATTAACTTACAATCAAAACCCTTTGTAAAAATGTTAAGCCCTTACCCACACCCCATTTCCTGACAACTACATTATAACTCCAAACTGGACTCTTCACGTCAATTGCTTTATAACATTTCTTTCTTCATAATTTTTTTTTGAGCGGGAGGAGGCATTGTTTCAGGTACCTTCATCGACCCTCTCCAAGCACCGTCTCCGATAACGTCGTCGTCTTGCCCAAATTATAGCCTTTCACAGAGTCACAGCCACCGTGTCAACTCGGCCCCGATGTATAACGGCCATCACCACCCCACCACAACATCTCCACGTCCAACCCACGTCATCACCAACCACCACGTCATCCAGATCTCCCTCACGTCCCACCCTCAAAGGCACGGTATCTCAAGTGAAGCACCATCGCCACCACAAGTCATCACCACCGTCACCCAACGAGATAATCCCCCGCCAATTACCGACACAGATTTCAAGAGAACACCTGCTCCGTCGGTAACGCTTCCAACACCAACAATACACCTCTCCTTCGCCCCTACCAATGGCACGGAATATCGTTTATAGTGCAATTTTTCTAACCCTGCCTCTCAAGGCCCGAATTTGTCACGGCATTTCGCGTCTTTCTGGGTCGTGCCGCTGGAAGTCGCATAATAGCAAGCACTGCTTGATACGGTCGCGATCAAGCGATATCTAGCGGCACAACTGAAAAAGATGCGAAATACCGTGACATATTCCATCGTGAAGACGGGCGTTGAGAGGTTAAGTAAGAAAAATCGCAGTATATAGTGCGATTTTTCTAACTCTGCCTCTCGAACCCCAACGGCCACGACGGATTACATGGTATTTCGTGTCTTTCTGGGTCGTGCCGCTAGAAGTCGCATGACCGCAAGCACTGCTTGATACGGTTGCGATCACGCGATATCTATCGGCACGACTGAGAAAGCCACGAAATACCATGACATATTCCATCGTGAAGACGGGCGTTGAGAGGTAAAGTTAGAAAAATCGCAGTACATAGCGCCTCACCAACGCCACCGCCGCCGTCCCGCCGCCGTTCACTGCCGTCGGGCGAACGGGCGCGTTGCGCAACGCGTCTGTTCCACGGCGCGCCAGTGCACCTCCCGCCCGCGAGACGGCGGGGGGCGGGGCGCGGACGGTCGGCGCGCGGCGGCGCAGATGCGTTGGAAAACGGGCGAGATGAATCGTCGCCGGCGGCGGCCGCCCTGCACGTCGATGCGACAGCTCCGCCGCCGGAGAAATCGCTCAGAGGCGTGACTCAGCCCGCGTTAGGCCATGCCAATGCCGCCCACGCAACCCGAAATGCGTTGTGGACGTGGTCCTTCCCGTTTCCCGCGCCAAGGACCCGCGATAAGTAGAGACCGGAAAAATATGTAGTATTAAACATCAAAATATGTACATAAGTATGTAATGAAAATAGTAAGAATATGTAATAAATATGTAAAATTATATATATATATATAAAATATAATATGTAATATTAAAATTCTCTACTTAAACAACCATTTACATAGCACAAAATTAGATTTAGAAAAAGTGTCCTAAGTAAATTTTAAAATTAATACACCGTATTGAAAACATTTTGGAGAGCACAAGTTGATGCACACTTTGCATCAAACAACGTCCTCGTCAGAAGTAAAAGCTTCATCTATTGCAATCCAGGACTGTAGTTTAGCAGCCAGACTATTCGCAATTAAAAACATCGCACAAATTGGCGATATCTACGCCCAGCAAACATACACTGCAGCATTCAACATTTTCATCGATGTGTTAAACGTCGGCGGTCGGTAATTTTTCTCGGAAATTAAGATTACTGGTCACAAAACGGGGTGTCAGTGGTACTTTTGACACCTACACTTCACCGAAAATGTGGGGGAAAATACTGATTTTTAAAAAAATACTTCCTTTTATAAAAATACGTAATAAAATGGAAGAAAATTGATAGAAGAAGAAAATATATCGTGAAAACCGCAAAATATGTAAAATATATAATATACTACTAAATATGTAAAAATATGTAACGAAAAGAATGGATATTGTGTTAGGAGGGTGATGATTCGCCAAGATTACAATTTTGAGAACGGTAAATAGAAAGACAAAATATATGTAATTACATAAAAAATCCGGTTTCTAGCGATATGTGGCTGTTCGAAAAGTGCGATCTTTAAAAATCTTATTTTTATTAGAGAGTTTTTGCACGCCGTAGCAGACAGCACTATCGATCTTCTACGCATGCGCAGATGCACAAAAGTGATGCGAAACTTTAGGGAGTTTTTGCCACCTCGAACGCTAAGCACTATCGATCTTCTGCACATGCGCAGATGCACTAAAGTGATGTGAAACTTGAACTGCGCATCAGCAGAAGATCCATAGTGCATAACGCTCGAGGTGGCAAAAACTCTCCAAAGTAAAAAAAAAAATATATACTTAAGGACGTGAGTGACTAATACATTGATGAAATGCAATCACAAATCTGTGAAAAATCTGCGAATTTTGGGGATACGCCGTCCACGTGTTTCGCACGAATTGTAGCAACACACGAATGAAACAGAAATATGATTTGTGAATCACTTGACACGTCAAGTGATTCGACATGTTTCATCATTATGTTAAGGTGGCAAACTTCATTGTAGTTACCAACTCGTTTACTAGCCACTTCTTAGTGAAATAAGATACGTGTTAAGTACGACGCAAATTCAAGGTAAGCGTCACAATTATATTTCAATATTCCTTTTTAATGTACTTTCTATTACACATTCCCGATTGCTCGAGATAAGACACGTTTGAGAATTATGTGTTGAGGCGGAATAACCATTATTCCCTGACATCATCTCAGGGCACATGATTTATTACTTCCTATTCAATAAGATGAATTCAATTCAAATATCAATTTACATCAGGTAGTAGACAGGCAATCATTAAAAAATGTATGAACCGTTATTTTATATAAATGAGCTGTAGTGCTAATACAGGAAGTTTACAGAAGTCTGTAATACCTGATCTTAATTACACGCACAGTCACAGGAAACATGTTACGAAATTTACAGATTTCTGAGGCAACGATCGATTTAAGTAAAGATGTTCGACTCTACAGGAAAACTAATTTTCAAAATGTATTTCATAAAGAAAAATTATCTCATGAACCACTTTAAGAGGTACTACAACTGCATAGCTTCTATTTTTAACACATTCCTCTCTTAAAATATACACATACATGTAGTGTTCTACGCGAATCTTTAGCCTGAATGTAAAGCACTTCCCATCCATGAAAACGTCTTCGAATAACGCATAACCAACATAACGGCATGATGAAACAGTACGCCTGATACAAAACAACGACAGTTGGACTGAACTGCAAGTGTCAAGCAACGAAAACAACGGCATCCGCTGCACCCATATTACGCCCCTGTGGGCTGCCAGCGGTCGAGCGGTCGAGCCCGTCGGGAGCGCGATATTTCCTCCGCGGGCGACGCGAGGGAAGCCTTGCGAATCGGGCGGCAGCGGCGGCGGCGGTGGCGGCGGTGGCGGCGGTGGCGGCGGCGGTGGCGGCGGTGGCGGCGGCGGCGGCGGCGGGTGGAGCGCGCGACGTGGGCGTGCGGGCGTGGGCGGCAACGGCGACTCCGCCCGCCCGCGGGGGCGGCCGCCGCCGCCGCCGCCACCACGCTTGAAATACGCGCCCGCCGCGCGACCGATAAATCGACGCGCCGCGGGGGCGGGGCGGGGGCGGCGTTGGCCTCGCGCGCGCCGCCAAGAGCGAGCGGGCAAGCGGGCGAAGGCGGAGGCGCGTGGGAGGCCAAGGCGCGAATCGCGCCCCGCCCCGCCCACGCGCCGCGCCCGCCGGACGCGACCCGCCCGATCGCCCCCGCCCGCCGCGGCATGTGGGGGCGGAGAGGGCACCGGGACGCGCCTTTCACCTGGCGGTGTCCGTCAGCCCGCCGCCGCCGCCGCCGTAGCTCCACTGTTGCGCAGCCCCCACGCGGAGCCCCTCAACGCGCATGCGCCGCCGGCCCAGAGCGCTGCTTCCGAATTGACGCTGGCGGCGACGCGACGGCCCCGCCAGAAGAGCAAATGTGCTTGCATACTCGTTTTCGCCCGTTGAAGTCTTTCCGCTTGCACGAATTCGTTTACTCGTTCGTATTACTCGTTGATTCTACGTTTGCAGACGGCAACTTCCGTTGTTTTGAAGGTGAGAGCCCGAACCTTAGAGGAAGGATATATAAATATTAGTGGTCGTCCATAAATTACGTAACGCAAATTTCGAGTATTTTCAATACTCCTCTCCCCGTTGTAACGCACTTCCCTATCTCTATCAAACGCAGCGTAACGCTGCCTCAGACTCCTCCCTCCCCCTTTAGCGTTACTTTATGTATGGATGACCCCTTAGACCTCCTTAATCTATGCCCGAACACATCCGAGAGTGCGGATGTCTAACAGCATCTGACTAACGTTGTCGCCAGCTGAGACAGTCCGGGGAAAAAGTGCTTGTTTTGTTTTTGTTTCTGTGATGACTGCGGGAAAGTAAGATTCACTCCGATATGCGAGTGTGCGTTCTGCCAGTAAAGTAATTATAAATGATGCAGTGAACTACTGCCGCGACGAAAAGACAAAGAGGTTATTATACCTTCAGAAAGACTGTGGGCGGTGAACGAGAAATACACCAATGGGTCACAAACCTTTCTGGCACGCAACGTAATGTCATTGGTATCGTCGAGGGTGTCCAGGTTGTAGAAGGAAACCCGTCTGTATTTCAACGAACCTATGCAAACAAGAATCTTCAGCACTAACTTACATTTAAAAAGAATGCAAACGTGAATGAATTTATTCTTAGTGTGAAGTTTTTCACTGTTCCTAATTCCTCACTGAATTTAACTATTGTGCGAACGTTTACAAACTCCCCTTTCCAAATAAATTATAAAATTGTTTGTATTGGTGAAATATTTTTAATTGATAGCTTGTAATAGCAATCGACTTAGAATCTCTGAATTTAATAAGTTGGTATTTTCCTAATTTAATTATTTTTCGCGGCACTCTGCTGTCCCGCGTTACTACCTTTGAGAACCACAGTGTCATCTTTGTGAATACACCCTCTGTTGAGAGTGATCGCATTGTACATAAACTTCACAGATTTGATTTCGTAATTCCAGTTCATTCCCGGAGAAAATGAAAGGGTGAATGTAGAATAGAAAGTCCGGTTCACATGTACACCTGACGACGCGATAGCATGAACCTTACACGGCATTTCGTTCACTGATAGATTGCAGTTCAAGTCGCAGCATGAACGACCAACAGAGTCGTATCATACACAAAATAACTGCTGTAGTTTCAGAAGTAATATGTTCAGATATAAATCAAACTTAGTTAACATGGTCGGGAGTCACCATAAATACACAAATTTTTGTCCAGTTGTTATTCTGTACATTTCACTGGAATTGCAAAATTTAATTTCTCGAACGGGAAACTAACGAATAACTCAGGAAAACACGGAAAATACATGAACCTTGTAACACTGAGTTCATAACTTGAATAGTATTTAATTAGACCGTTAACCTGTCAAGGAATCAAGCTGTTTCACATCGACTAAAGATTTTTGTCAAAAATCACTTACAATAATTTCTATCGAAAGCTAAATTACTAATTAGTTCTATGCATTCCGTTGAAAATATTTTTTTTCTCTTTCTCAGATGGAAACTAGCTCTATGGATGATTATTATTTGAAGACTCGCCACGTCAAAACACTGAACTGCTCACGCGTAATTGCCTGTTAATGGGATCCGCTTCCCAGAAACATTTGTTTCCACATCTTCCAAACACTGGCGCAAGGCGGGACGGGGACCAGTCACAAGGCCTCTTGCACGCATGCGGCGTGGGGTGGGGGGGAGGAGGAGCGGGGGTGGCCGCGGCATTTGGGAACTCGAGACGGCGCGGCGTGGCATGGGGGGGGGGCGGGGGCGGCGGCGCGCCTCAAGAGAGGCCGCAGTCAAAACATTGGCGTTGCGGCGGCTGCCGCTCGCCACCGCCGCCGCCCTCGCCACCGCCCCCACACACTCTCTCGCGAAGCCCGTTGCCAGCCACCCGCGCCCGCCCGTCTCTCCCGACTGCTCGTGCTATATCCGCAGGGGTTTTCAAACTGTGTGTCGCGGCGCCCAGGGACTTCGCGGCCATACTGAATTGAATTGAATTGAATTGAATTGAATTGAATTGAATTGATGGCTTATTTCACGTGGCGAGACTCAGGCCTGCTCTTCCGTCTGACCACGCAAATTTCGCTTAACTCCTTTCACCAACTGGCGGAGAAAGAAGGTATTACTTGGGCGACGAAACAGGCGATTTGAATTTAGCTCAGAGGCTTCATTTAGGCTTGAGGGTCTTTTACTTGCAGTAAATCTACTAATGTGAGCAGCCGGCTTTACTTCCCTTCCGAAGGAAATCATAAGGAGGATTTTTTCGCCCTTAAAAATCTACTGCTTCGAGCGGGTTTCAACCCGCGAACTTGGGCCATTTGGTGGGAGGAGTCGCGGCGATTTATTAAAAACGATCTTTCCATATTATATTTATTTTAATCCCTGTGTCATTTTCTTTACCAATAAGCATCTGTAGCTCCTGTAGCAACGACGTATATCCCTAGAGCGTATCGCAGCAGGGGATATTTAATATTTCCACCCACACAGATCAAGACAGAGTTCCCGTGCTCACGCAAGGGCGCGGCGGCGACACAAAAAGGGTTGTGTGTTATTTTAATACCTAATAAGAATGGAGAAATGAAATAGCTTATTATATCACCTACTCATTTGTATTGAATCTTTGGTAGGCGTAATTAACCCTTATAAAAAATTAACCTTTTTAAACTTATTGTTACCAGAGGAGCCGCGGGAAGATTCCTTTCGGTCAACGGAGCTGTGAACGAAAACACTTTGACAACCCCTGCTGTATCCCAACACCCGTGCACCGCGTCGCACCCACACGCTCAAGCGCCGGCTTATTTTCGCCGACCGCATCTGCCGTTTGCACTCGGCAACTCCGTTCATAACAACTCCCACGCGCACAGTAATTTCCGCCACACCCGCCCAGGTTATTTCCTCGGCGGCGTCCCTCGAAAGACGCCACACATGTTCGTGGCTTCCGTCATAACTCGTAACATTTCCCGCACGAAGTTCATAATTTCGACAATCAGGATAACTTACCGTGAAACAAGAATTACGGTTTGAACAGTAATTTATCCGGATATTCTCTGTCGTAGCAGAAAAAAAAATGGATTTAATTCCCCTTCCCCTGATCATCAAATGATCTTCATAACGTGACATGTCTTCATTATATTGAATAATAAATTGGTGCCCCCTAGTACTTCTACACTTTTGGTCTACATTACGAAAGTATTTGCCGTCTTATTTTAATCTCGTGACCGTATTAAATTTGTTTTATTTTTAAAAAAACTGACTAACGAATGTGAGTATATGATTTTTGGTTTACAATATTTGTTAGGGAGCGTGATTAACAAATTACGAAGACATTTAGTGTATCGGCCTTTAACTTACGAATCTAGAGGCCACTGGCGTAGCATATAGTAGCCATTCATAATTTTTAAGGCGATTAATTGCCACAGATGTGTCTACCGCCCGCACTCCTCCGCGTGCTTACACTCGTGCTCGCGAGAGCCATCGGAGCCACGCGTGCGGCCGTGTGGGGCGGGGCGGGAGCCACAAAAAGACGGCGCCGTCGGCGTCGGCTTCGGGTCGTGAGTGATGTTTACGTCGCATGGCGGGTGCGGGGGCGTGGGCGGGGGCGGGGCGGACCGGGCGAGCGGGGCTTCCCCGAAGGATGGCATCGCGCGGACGCTTCTCCGAACCGCCTCCAGCGGCGGCCGAGCGGGGAGCGGGGGCGGGGCGGGGAGTGAATCTGGACGCAACAAGAGTCGCACTGTGCGGCAGCGGCCCGCGGGAACTTCACAGCGCCGGCGCCGGGCCCCACTTTCAACACCGGTAGCTGCGCGCGCGCACAGAGACGCCCTTTGCCGGCCGCCCCCCGGCTTCTGGGAACGCGACCCGTGCCGTCCCCGCCCCCCCCACTGCCGCCCCCGCCCCCGCGAGGGCCAAGGGGCCGGCGATCGGAATGCGTGGGACAGTCGGAGGTCGGGCGGATGGAGAACCGGTGACCCCACGTGCGTGGTATACGCACGGATCTGTATGCACAGATGAGTTTTATATAGCTGTACCTAGGAAGTAAGTTACACTATGTCCAATTTTTCCATTTTTCTTGCTAATACATGCTTTCTACTCTTTCTTGTGCTATAGAGCACAATGTCCAATAACTTATTATTGGACCCATAATTATCCCTGATTGAGGGAAAGAGCAGAAAGCACATAGTCACTTTCTATTCAAACATGAAAAATGCAAAAACTGAACATAGTTTAGTTTGCTTCCTAAGTGTGTGTGTGTGTGTGTGTGTGTGTGTGTGTGTGTGTGTCTGTTTCATTTCAGAAACATAAATTGTTTATGTTTCTGAATACATGAAATACAAAAGAAATGAATATATTTGCTCACATAGAAAAATTAACAATAAAAAAGCAGTAAAATTCGTGTTTTGGTTCACATATTTTTTTCGTACAAGTAATTCTAAATGGTTGGATGGATCGGACTACTCGACTCAGGGAGTTAAACGGATATCATATCCAAGGAATTACATAGTATAAGTGTTGGAATTGAAACGAGCGAACAGAAAAATTGAAATACAAATATGAAATGCATGCGATTTCAAACTCGAAATATATGCGTTTATGAATAAAAGTATACGGAAAGAATATAGTAAGCATCTTGTTCGTTTTCAGGATGTTCTTTAAATATTGGATTCATCATTACCTCCCGCATATCATAGCCATCCGACACACCCAAGGGATAAAACGAACTGAGCGTCTGAAGAGCTACCGATGACACCAGAACCGATGCTGCGATAAGAGAACTTTTTGTTCCAGAGACGATAGGCATTTCAAGAAAGTTCCATGGGGCCTGGAGTGTTGAGGGACACCTACCGAACAAAATTAGAAGCGTAGAAAGCGATTACCGATAGAAAACCTTCGAAGCCAACCAGGTATGAAAGTATGATGAGGAACCAACGTAAGCGACTTACAATGGATTTTGCTTCTCAAAAGTGTCCCCGGAAATCAAATATTAAACCACAAAAGTGAGCAGTGAATTATTTTCCTTAAAATATGTTTCCGAGAATTTTCGAAAGATGGCCTTGTGTCATACCGTATAACTTTTAATTAATACGTACTAGTAATGTAACAGCTGTAAATTACGAGGGCATTAAGAACACGTAATAAAAAAAAACTCTCGTATTCTTGCCGTTTCATGCCGTCCAGCCGATTACAAATTTAACAACTTTAAGAAAAATAATATGTTATCAAATGTCATCAGCTCAACTTTATAGTGCATCATTAAAATCCAACACGAAAATAAAAGGAAGCAAACTTAAAAAAGAAAACATGCTTCACAGTTTATTAATTCCTAGTCTAGAGAGGCAAATCATGTCATTTTCAAATTTGAAGTGTGCACGAAAGAATATACTAGTTCGAGTACCGGTGTGTGATAAAACTTACAAAAGTCGTGAAAGCATCCACAAAATCTGTGGTCAAGGGCTAAAGGTTCTTAAGTCAACTTTGGGCAAAATTGGGTTTAGTAATGAAACTGTAAGTTAATTATCTATATTTTATTTTAGTAAAACGACTTCCTTCATATATTGCCTCCTTAGCGAGAAAAAAAGCGTTGGAAATAGCGTTGAGCATAGGAAGAAGCGTTGGCTCAATAATCTAGCCCTTGTTTTCCCTAAACTAAGATTTTTCACTTAAGAAATTTTACCCCGTGACCACCGAAATTTTGCCTTTCGACCTGTTCAGAAACGCGCCAGAGAAAGACGACCCGCCGAAGCGTTGCGCAAAGTCACCCACGGCGGCCGCGAAAGGGTGAGACACGTTGCCCAACCGCCGACGCTTCCGGCGCCAGTCTGCGACACCCTCGCCCCCGCCCCCGATTCTTTCTGTGCGGGCGCAGGTGAGCCCGGGGGCGCCCTTTCACCCGCGCTATTTGGGGAGAGGAAGCCCCAGCCCCGGCGCCCGCCGCCGCAGGGAAAGGCTGCACTCGGCGGCGGGGGCGGCGGCAGCGGCCACGCAATGTTGCGGCGTGCTTCCATGCAGGCGGCGGCGGCGGCGAGGGCGAGGCCGGACGGGGGATTGGTGACGGGAAGGAAGGACGGCGTGATGGCAGCAGTCACGACGCAATGTTGTAGCGTGCTTCCAGGCAGGCGGAGAACGGGAGCGAGGGCGGGGCGGGGCGATGGCTACGACGATGACAATGTCGATGGCTATGGCTATGGCTATGGCTATGACGGTGGCTATGGCGATGACGGTGGCTATGGCGATGGCTATGACGATGGCGAGGACACACATATAGGAAGCACCGAAAGCGAAAACGAGTATCTCCCACTGAAAGGAAACAGACAGGTACCCCATGACCTGGAACGAGTGAATGGCCTAGTGAATGGCGTAGGCAGAAAGGGCGATTCAAGAACAAGTGTGAAGAACGAGTAGCAGGATACCGGAATAGACGTACTACTTACTATGGGAAGCATCTAAACCGAAAACGAACATCTCCCACCGAAAGGAAACAGACAGGAGGCACCCCAAGCCCCCGCGGACCGAGCGACATCTTCTGAGAAAGGGGACGGAGGCAGCGGAGGCCGTCATTGCGACACCTCCTCCCCCTCCTCCGCTCCGCCCCCGCTTCCTCTCCTTTCTTCTGCGGGGCGCGGAGCACAGGAAGCGCAGTCGTATTCTAATGGCGGCGCGCGGACGCGACAGAAAAGCGAAACTGTGTCGCGCGAGGGGCGCCCAGCTGCACGGAGGCCGCGGAGGCGGGCCGCCACCGCATCCGCTGCCGCTGCCGCCTCGTGCGTTGCAACGGCCCCTGCGTGCGGCCGCCGCCGTCGCTTCCTCTCGCGTGAGCCCCCGCGTGCGTGTGGGGGCACGCGGAGGGAATCGCCGCGTGTCATTCACGGGCGAAGGGGGGGGGAAGGGGCGGGTGGCCCGGTGCTGTTGCATGCAGCTTCCTCGCCGACATGTGAATGGCCAAAAGAAGTTACTGGAAACGCGGAAAGGTGGGAAAAAACAAACAGGGTTTTTAAAGACGTTGAAAATTTGACTGTCTACTTGAGGGGGGAAGGGGGGGAGAGCAAGGGAAGAAGAATTTCTTCATTCGAAGTAAACGCAATTTTCTGACATTTCTTACGTGTCTGAAAATGTTACGTTATTGTTACAACATCGTTTGATTTCTGAAGCCATTGAAATAAATGTAGCACTTAATATTAGGCTTTGCACGAGACCCTACGTTACGCGTTACATGACAAAGTTTGCTATCAGATGAGAGAGAAGAGACTCGTATTCAGTGTACCCCAGAGGGCATTTTCCTCGAGGTCAGAAGCTGAAACGATTTCCCTTGCAAGCAACAGAGGGACTAAGTCAAAAAAGAAGGGAATACTGAACAGATAACTTACACTTTCACAAGTGTTAGAATGTTCTGCCTTATAAAATGTAATAAATATCGTAAACATGAGTGCCTCCATTCCCGTTTAAGTCAGGGACAGCTTTGGCATATTTGTGTCGTTGCTAGATTTCTCAGAGCACCGCGAATCATAGCAACATCATCTCGTCTAATGTCGTCGTTGAAATGCAGATGCGCTGAAAACCGATAATACTTTAACATTCGAGGGCGCACAATCATCCTAATTATTTATATTCTGCGATTTATTCAACTCTGCCCTTGGCAAGTCGACGGTTTCATCGAATGGGGAGCTTGAACGTCAGCACAGTGCCGTCACTGTAGCGACATATTAGCTCCCGATTGGATCAAACTCTCCACAGCTGATACTCGTCAGGGGCAGAGTTGAATACATCGCACTATATAGTGCGATTTTTCTAACTCTGCCCCTCAAGCCCCTTGGGTCACGATAGAACATCACACGGCATTTCGCGTCTTTCTCGGTCCTGCCCCTAGATGTCGCATGATCGCAAGTACTGCTTGATACGGTCGCGATCATGTGATATCTGGTGGCACGACTGAGAACGACGCGAAATACCGAGACATATTCCATCTTGAAGACAGGCCTTGAGGGGCAAAGTTACAAACATCGCACTATAAGTGCACGACCGATTTCCTTTCCTACGTACTTTTCAACGGTTGAGCGGGACACGCTGCGTCGCCCCACGTCACGCACCGCGTGGGCGGCGTGGCGGTGAGGAGAGGGGTGGGGAGGGGCGGGGGCCGCGGAAACAGGTCCCTCGCGGGCGGTGGCGTCACCCAAGGCGGCGCCCGCCGCCCCACACCCGAAGGGGACGCGCGTTACGTAAAGACGGCGACGGCGGCGGCGACGCCTCCGCGGCCGGGGCAGTGGGTTGCGCACGGGCGGAGAAGGACGGAGAAGGCAGCGCGATCGGCGGCGGTGGCGACGGAAGGACGGAGTGGGTGGGGGTGAGAAAGAGGATAAGCTGCTGAGTGGTCGATTAGGGGGTGTGAAAGTGCGGGTCTGATGGTGCTAGTGGCGCCACGAGCAGAGAGCGGCATGCGGTGGGCGGAGAGAGGTGAATGGCGGCGATGAGCGGATGGGGCGCCTTCGGTGGCGTAACCTTCGGGCTCGACAGGCACGCAATGCGCGCGAGCCCAGGTAAAAGAGGGCATTCTAAAAGGGCTTGCGATTCTAAAAAATAATAATTACTTGGTACTTTCTGTGATGCTTAGCGAGAGTTGATAGAATTAAAGATTAAATTCACCATCTTACAGAAGAACATTTTTTTCCTATTCAGCAGCTTATCTAACCTTGTTTTTGAATCAATAAAGGTAAGCAATTCATTTAGATTTTATAACAGTTTTAATTTCATAAAATTAAATATTAATGGCAAATGTTTCCACTCGTAATTATTTGTGATTACTAGTGATTATTTCTAGTGATCATAGACTAATGAATGAGAATTTCTTAAAGGATATTTTTGCTATTTAAGATGCTAACGTACTTGTGCTTGTGCTTGCTATTCACTTTTATAAAGAGTCGTCGCCACAGTGACGTCACTATGGTGACGTTCAAGCTCTCGATTGGATGAAACCAACAGCTGATTCCTGTCAGGGGCGGAGTTGCGAAAATCGCAGTGTAACGACCGGTCAGTCCGCGCCCATCCCCAGTTGGAAGGGCGAGCGGGGCGGGGCGAGGTGGGCGGACGGTTGCGAGGGCGACCGCGAGCGAGCGGCGTGGGCGACAGAGGAATGCCGACGCCTTCGCAGGAAGGAACTGCATTCGCGCCGCTCGCTCCTGCTTCAAGGCTTCGAGCGGCGTCTGCTTGCCGCCGCCGCCGCCGCCGCCGTCGCCGCCGCCGCGCCGCACTTTCTCCTTCAACCGCGACGCTCCATTGCCCCACACAGCCACTCGCTCGCTCGCTCGCGCGCCTAGTAAGACGTCGGATTCGCAGTGGAGACTTCTGTTTACGTCACTCGGCGTAATTCCATACGCGTTTGAGAGAGAGAGACGGACCTACTTTGTTACAGACTCGCAGAGCTCCATCAAAGCGTTTGTTCTCATAACCGCCCATAAATACCAGAACGACAGTTAGCTCCCGTTACATGCTTAATGATTGTTGTTCATCACAAAGGAAGAAAATAGTGCATAAAGTAAGATTCTGTTTTTCACATTTAAAATTCCAATTCGCGTAAGGCCCTCGTGTTTTGCCTAAGTGTCCCGTTAATGTTACAAATACAAGTTCATCAGCCTCTCGTTTGAAAGTCAACTTGTTCATATGAATAAGAAATCGGATGAATTTTCCATATAAATGAAATCGCCCGTCCGATAAACAACGTGGTGGATGACAAAGTGGATTCGTATCAACAGTCATTTTCTGTCTTCGGTAGAAAATGGACACGCTTCTCCACAAAACGTCCGAGAATAAATTGCTAGCAGACCGCTCCAGAATGTAAGGCTCTATGTAAAGAACGAGCGGCTAAAGAAATGGCGCCATCTGACGTAAAAAGGCGCTTCTTTCTTTTCTGTGCACTTTCTGTGGAGGAGTGTGAAAATGAATCCACTTGCTCTAGCATCGCACCGTGGCGACAGCTGCCTGGTTCACCCTTACGACATCATTTTCCTGATCAGCCAAGTGACCAGGCTCGCAATTGCGTAGGCGACCGGTATTTTTGTGACTCTGTAGGGGCATATTTCCGCATCGCCTAGCACCCAGCTCCCCAACCATCTACCACTCGAAGACGATTTCGTCCTCAACTTCGTCCTTGTGCCTTGTCCTCCACTCCCGCCACCCCAGCTTTCGTGCCCTCGTCCCCACGCCCTCGTCCCCACGCCCTCGTCCCCACGCCCTCGTCCCCACCCCCTCGTCCCCACCCCCTCGTCCTCACCCCCTCGTCCTCACTCTTGTCATTACTATAGCGACCATCGTCATCGTCACCATGGCGATCGCCGTGGACGATTCGCCTTTCACCCCAACCGCAACCCCCACCCACGCCTCCACGGAATGCGACATTGCGTCACCTCGGGCAAAGATGCTCTGAAATACTCGCGCGCGCGTGCACTGCTCTTTGCCCCTGTCCCCGCGAGGAAGGAAGGCTGCGAGGCACGAGGAAATTCGCCCTCGCCGGCGAGCGGGCGGGCGGGCGAGCGGGCCGCGTTCCTGACAGCCCGCGCGAGAATTCCTGCGCGCCGATGGGCCAGCTGCGGGACTGGTGGCGGCGAGGGCGCCCGGCCGGCGACGGTATGCTGACAGGGGCCGCAATGACTCCGGCAATGGCGATTGTGACGCACATTGGTTTCCAGCATTGGCATGGCAAAGTTGAAATGGATTATGAGATGATTAAACGGATGATTCGTCTCTTGACGATAAGCAAATTAATGTGTTAGATATGGATGTTCTGGCGACATTACTAAGGAAGACACGGCTGCGACAGCATTTGTCATTTCAGAATCATTTCTTTGACAAAATTACTCGGGGAGACGTTTTTGGGAGTCTTCTGCCCAACTTTGCAGCTCTCCCCACTAGTAGCCGTTTCGACGCCTAATGCCACCACGATGGCAATTGCAGCGGTCTGAACAGCGCTAGCGGCGCTAGGCTACCATCGACCAAAACACCACGTCTCCTTTGAGGGGCGGATCCAGCCGATGATTTGGGGGGCGGGGCATCGTTGATGTTTGCTGAACAATAAGCATATTATTTTGTATGCTAATAACTGAAGATATTTATTTTCGAATTATGTAATTATTTAAACAATAGTATTGAATAGTATATTCTCGGCACTTTGCCCGGCTGTTCTGAACGGGAGGGGGGAATTGACGAATGCATGATACCAGGCCGTAGCATTCATAACGCAGTGAAACGCTGGGATGATTTTGAATTTCTGAATTTACTACAACAAAATTCTTAAGTGTGAATTTAAACTATTTTTACATTAAGGGGGTGTTGACTCCGACAGGGTGGGTGCACGCTATGTTCTCGCTCGATATGGCTGCCGGGGACTAACTTTTGACTAAAATAATTTCGCTGACCACAATAAATGGCAACCCGAGGGCCGCCAGTTGAAAGAAAACTGGTCTAGGCCTTTTTTTTGGGGGGGGACATGACCCCATGGTTTCCATCGCCCTGAGTCCCCAGGATCCGCCAGTGTCTCCTCTGTTACAATGACAGTCGCCGCCGCCGCCGCCTTCACTGCGGGCGCCGCGCCTTAGCGACGTCCCGGAGAGCAACAGGTGGTGACGGCGCCGCACCGCGCTCTGGAGCTACGCTTGCGGGGGCGTGGCGGGGCGAGGAGGGGCGGGGCGGGGGCGGGGACGGCCGTGCGTGCGCTGACCCTGCAGCCGCCGCCCTCCCCTCCCTCGCCGAGCCGCCCCCACGTCACAAGCAGATTGATCGCTTGATGATTAGGATAACCCGCCCGCGCGGCGCGGCGCGCGCAGGTTGACGCCGAGAGGGAACTTCATTTATCTTCCGCGTAATGCCTCGGCCGCTCGGCTCGCGCTGCGCGTGCAGCGGGGGCAGGCGAACGACTCCGCCCGCATTCAGGCGCCAAATCCACAATGGAGCAGCCACCTGTACGCGGAGCGGCTTAGCGCAGCCAGCGGAGTCCGACGAACATCCCGTGCACTCCCCCGCGGTCCATTTCCTTGCAGAAAACGAACGTGTTACATCACTTATTTCTTTTTCTTGTTCCGAATTGCAATGTGTTAAGAAACTGCATGAAACTTCCCTTAATTTGCGAGTACTTTAAATAAGGTTTCGAATCTTAATTACACCTATGAATTTTATTTTAATTATTTAAAGACAATGCTTAGGGGCCGTCCATAAATTACTTAACGCAAATTTCCGAGTATTTTCAATACTCCCTCTCCCTTGTACCGCACGTCCCTATCTCTATAACGCAGCGTAACGCTGCCTCCGATCCCTCCCGTTTTAGCGTTATGTAATTTATGGATGACCCCCTACACGATTCTGGTTTCATACAATAATCACAAGCAACATACATTTCGTTGTTCGAAATCATACGTAGATGAAGCATACATGTAGGTTCGAAATACCAGATATTTTACGAAGTTTATGTGAAAGTTGCAAATGTCAAAAATGGGAAAGACAACGATCGCAAAATCTTGGAACCGTTCCCAAGCTATTTAAAAAGAAGCCTTTCAAAACATCTTCAAATCAGAAAAGCCAGGACATGCAAGGACACGTTCTATTCTAAGCAACACCACAAAATACTTGCCACCTTTGCCCGAGAATTTCGTGGGCAGTTTCCAAATGAATGTGTAGCACAGACAGGATGAATCCCCAACCCTGCGGACATCTACCTGCCTGCCTTCTGGAATCGCGCGCGCCGATTCGCGGGAGTGGGCGGGCGATCGGCGCGTGGCCTGTGGCGAGGCTTTTGCTCGAACGCGGAGCAGTGAAAGCGTCAATTATCCCATTAGGGAACTGTATCACTTCGCTGGAGTATGTGCCCTATTCAAGGAAAACCAACGACGTGGCAGTCCACATGTGCTACACACAGCACGTCGTGGGTAGGTCACGTTCCTGATGTGAAACAGTGATCCACTAGGATTTGAGCTCGCTAATTAAGACAGCTTTCATTTTACATAATAGTATGTTGATTTAGCCACAGCTTCTATGAATATAAGTGAAATACAATGATCGAACTCTAAGCTAAAGTGAAATACAATTATTTTATGTCAAACAGTGAACACATATTGTTTCTCTCTTAAGTCAGAACTTCCAAACATTTACATCTTTTCCCCCAGTCTTTTTAAAAATAATTTTTACATCTGCTAATATGTAATGAGCTGTTGAATGTTTTCAAATCTATGGGTGCCTTAATATCGTTTCTTCCCTTTTGAAGCACATGTACATCAAATAAAACACTATAGCTGAATTTCAGCGTGTAGCCAGAATTTCCTGAACCATCTCGGTACAAAGAATTATGTTTGCAGCACGCTCATAAACCCGCTTCAATAAAGCCCAGAGCGCTTTCAACATAAAATGTGCGTGAATCAGCGCCGATTCTGTCTAATTACGGCCGTTCCTGCAGCGGAGGTTTCCGGCAGATGTCGTGTGGCCGAAACGGCGGCGCGTCGCGGCGCCGGCCCACGCTCACGCGAAAGGAATTCCCAGAACCCCCGCGAATCCTCGCCCCTATGGAGAACGCCGGGGCGGAGATACCCTTTCGGGAAAAGAGAAGGAACGGAAAAACACAATTGCGGGGCTCGGGGTCGGGAGATAGAAAGTTAGGGAAGGGAGGGGGGCGGGATTTCAGAGAAATTAAATTCACGAGGTAGAAAGACACAAAAGGTAGAAAGACAATGATTGATTACTTCAGCTAAAAGAAACTGAATTAGTAATTGATATACTATGGTTTAGGCGGATACAAAGGCTACGAGGAGAAGACGAAAATATGGTGATCTCGTCAAAGTTTCAGGTCAGTATAGCAGCTACTAGACTGGTTCCATTTCCAAAAAAACTTACCCACAAAAGAAAGAACATTCCTCACTGACCAAACTAAAGTGATAGAAAGCGAGGAAAATAAACTTAACGTATGAACCAAATACGGATCCGGTAAGACACGTGTAGAATGAAAGATTGCCAAATTACGAACCTGTTGGGATTTGCAGGCGTCACATCGGTTGTGGGATGTCGATCTATTTGCTAACACTAAGAAAGCAAACTGTAGAGCGGCCGAGATATTACTTCAACGCTACCGTGTCCATGAAGTTGCAGGGAAAGACAAGGACAATAGGGACGTGCGTTCTACGTCATACGTAACAAGAATAGAGACCCTGAGGTCAAAATAAACGGGGGTAAATATTTCTGTCATTATTGTTAAATAATACAAGAAGTTGTAATATGAGAACTTCATTTTTGTTCTTGTTAATCTTTTCCAGTCAAGTTCTAAGCATCAGAAACGTTAATTTGACACACATGCAATTTTCACTTACAGCAAGAAAAAAAATCACCGTCATTTCCACGTTTTAGCAAAGTAATAGCGAATTCTCCAACATTTCCACGATCCCTTGACTACTGGCCTTCCAGGTTCCGGCAAAGGAAACACTTTTTGGTGACTTCCCCGCCATTCAGAAGGTCACAAATTGCCTAGACCATGAAACCCTCAAGAATGCAAACTTTCATTAACAGTCGGGAGCAGAAGCAATCAATTGCTGTAATACGCAATTACGTCTCTCTTTCTTTTACGTACAGTCAAAGCGCCAAGAAGAAAAGTACTCGCAAAAATTACCGCAGAAACTGAAGCCCTGAGCAATTACCTCTCATTTGCTGCTCGTCCGCGAAGTGCTGAAGGGCGTGCACACGGCCAATAGTTTCATTATAATGAAAGGAATGAGCAAAAGGATACCAATTAAACAAGACGGAACACATTAATGGTGTCCACAAAGAAATAGTGCTTTCAAAGAGTATTTAAAATAATTTACAATATTGTCTTCTCGTTTATTGTGGTTGGACAAAAAAGGTTTCTCAAAACGACTGTAAGGTTCCCTATCACTGAATAAACATCTTCTATAAAATCATTTACCTGAAAGCATTAAATATTCTTATTTCAATTAATTTCCTTTCAATTTCTCCAATGTGTTCGTCGAGACTGCTTCGATGGACTGCTAAATATCCAATCCCGCACTTTTTAGAACGCCCGCTTTTACTGTCACTATCATTAATATTGAACTGAAAATAACTTTTTTAATAATTAATAATTCCTTGAAATCATATCCCATTTTACTAATGCTTCTCCGCAAAATTTGTGCATACGTACAGCCAAGCGAATATTATATGGAAATGACACAGTAGCTGGTATAAAACGGGAGATTAACTGTAAATGGAAGGACTGATTTCAGGTCAATGGAGCCGGCGAGCATAACCCCTAGGATCACGGGTTTGAATGCCGCCAAGGGTTGGACGTTATCATCTCAAGACAGACAAGATACAGCAAATTACCAAATTGTGTATGTAATGAAGTACAAAAAAGTAACTTATCATTGACAAGAAAATCTGGGTTTCAATTCTCTGGTCTTGTTCCACAATAATTTTCCGCCGCCCGTCCCCCAAGTCATATGGCTCTCAAAAGAAGGTAGACGAGAAGTTGAAATACGATGTACAATATTAGCAACACGCAGTGTGAGTGAGTGTGTAAAGGATAACAAAATGGAGGATGAGAAGGTAAGCAAGAGGCGAAGCCGACGAAAGTGAAGGAGGAGGAGGAGGGTGAAAAAACAAGAACGAAAAGAGGGAAAAAGGAAGGAGACGAGAGAGGAAAAGGAAAGGGGATCGGCGTGGAAAACAGAAGACTAGAATGAAGAAACGAAGAAGGTGAGTTTCAGAAGGAAGCGTGGGAGGTGGGTTCGCGTTGTCTGGAGCGAGTACCTGGGCGTCTAGGACTACACCAAGCCAACAGCCACGGGAGATCGCCCCAAAGGGGAGCGCAGCCTCCCGAAAGCGGCTGACGTGCGCGAAGAAACTGAGAAGGAAATACTAAACTACGCCCATCCACTGCATCGACACAGCCGACGTTCCAAAGAGCTCCCACCCGCGCTCGTGACATTTTGCGGCAGCGAAGCCCGCGTTCGAGATCGGGCTCACAATCTCCTCTCCCACTCCCCCCTCCCCCAGGCGTCTTGCGCGGAGCGGCGCGTGAATGGAGACGAGAGCGCGCGAGGCCTGGCGGCGCGGCGCGGAGTACGCGCACGCTAATTACGCTCTTAATTGCTCCGCGTGCGCCGCTCCGCTCCGCACCGCCCCGCCCCGCCCCGCCCCGCCCCGCGCGCCTTGCCGCATCGCACCGCACCTCCCCGCCACGAACCCGGGACGCGGACCGTCTGGCGTCGCGGCGCGGGGCAGGTGCAGCGGTTGCGGGGCAAGGACAGCGGTGAGCGGCGGACGGCGGAAAAACAAGAGAGTCTGCTGAGATCGCGAGGACAAGGCGGACGCCGCCGCCGCCTCCGCCGCAGAGTGTTTAACGAGCTGCAGGCTGGGCGACGCTGTTGCCGCCGCCGCCGCACGAAACCGAACGAGGAAGAGAGAGAGAGAGAGAGAGAGAGAGAGAGAGAGAGAGAGAGAGAGAGAGAGAGTGAGAGATGCAATGATGAAGAAGGCAAAAGGTTTAAAGGAACGTTCCGTGAAATGCGACGAGGATGGAAATCAAACGAGGAAGAAGACCGACGCCAAGATAAGTTGCCGTAGGTTAGAGAACAGAGCAGGAAGAACCTTGAGCAAACCGCTAGTAGGTAAAGCAGTCGATCTGTTAATTTATGTGGTTGTTCACTCTAGGCACTTAACACATAAGATACGACATGTGAGATTATTCGCTATCGGAAATTGAATTCATTGTTCGGAAATATGGGTAACAGGGTATCTCAGGTTTGTAGAAACATACAGAAAATCTGAAGAAAACAGCAATAAATCGATCCGAGGCAGCGTGATTTAGCTTACCAACATAACAGCTCACAAAGCAAACACAAAAAGAGACAAATGACTGTTACAAAGCATACTAATGAATCGCTTCACTCTTCTGGATCATCTCAAAAGGTAAATGGGAAATGTGAGAATACGAAACCCAGAAATTCGGGAATGGGGTGGGGTTAGGGGGAGAGTTGGCGCAATAGTACGGCAGGCAAACCGAATCCGAAAGAAAATTTCAAAACGAAGTAATGAAACGTACCGAATTCTTCTAGATAGTATCTGCGGTTATAAGAAAAATATAATTGCTAAGACCCAAACGAACGGAAATTAAACGCAAAACTAACAACAAAAAATAGCGTAGCACGCACAAAAACGCGAGCATCCCCCCACCCCGTGAAAAAAAAAGAAGAAGAAGAAGAAGAAGAAGAAAAAAAAAAGACTTGGCGCGCGATTCGCGCCGTGAGCGCGCGCAGCGACCGGCAGAGAAATCTTCTCCTCCCCCCTCCCCTGCCCGCACTCCGCGCCGCCCGCAAGAACTCATAAAACACGGTTTTAATGTTCCGCCGGGGCCCCGCTCGCGGGACCTTGCCGGGCAGCGCGGCGCGGCGCGGCGTCATCACGCGAAGAATTTCCGCGGGCGGATTTTTCTGTGCGTGGCGCACGCACCCGCGGCGACGACGAGCAGGGAGATGTGGCAAGGGGAGGGGGGAGCGGCCTGCGCGGCAGCCGCCGGGTCCTCTTCCCCTCCTCCCCCTCCCCTTCCCCTCCGCGGGCGGAGGGCGCTGCGCTGCCGGCCGCGCAGTTAAAAAGCGGTCGGTTCACTGCTCCGGCTCGCCCGCGCCGCCGCGCGCGCCTCCGAAGGTCAGCAAACAAAACAATATCATTAGCCGGGCCCGCAACTCGACACCCGCGCGCCCGCGGCGCCCCGCGCGGGGGCGGAGGCGGGGGCGTCCAAGAGGAAGGAGATGGAAGGAGCACAGCGGAGAAAATTGCAAACCTCACAGAGGCAGCGGAGAGTGACGTGCAACGTGGGAGATGTAGGGAGAGCGGAGAGAACACGGAGAAGATGAAAGTTAGTGGCGTCCCCGTGAGGGGGTGGAGGCGGCGGGGCGGCGACGGAGGTGGGGTTGAGGGTGGAGATGCGGGGGGGGGGGGCGTTCTCGAGAAAGATGGAAGGAGCAGGGCGGGGAAAATTTCAAAACTCACAGCGGTAGCGGAGATGAAATGTGTGACGCGCAACGTGGGAGATGTGGGGAGAGCGGAGAGAACACGAGGAGACGAACGCTAGCGGCGTCCCCGTGAGGGGGTGGAGGTGGCGGCGTGGGGATGAGGGTGGAGACGGCGGTGTGAGGGTGGGGTGGTGGTGGTGGGGGACAGGGGCATCGTCGAGGAAGACAGATGGAGCAGAGCGGGGAAAATTGCAAAGCTCACAGAGGTAGACGAAACGAAATGCGTGATGTGCTACGTGGGTAATGTGAGGAAAGCGCAGAGACGAGTGGCAAGAACACGAGGAGACGAGGACCAGCGGAAGGGTGGACTGGTGAGAGAGGGAAGGAACAATTGAAGGAGCGAGTAAACGACAGGGGAATGAACGTGTGAGTAAATGAATGGGCGAAGGAGTTAACAAATGACTGAACGAACGAGTGATTGACAGAATGACCATGCAAGCCACCTTTAGCAAGAAATTGAGGAATGGAGCACCGGACTGAAAGCGAGACTGCATACGAGCATGTACGGCAGCGAGTTAAATCTTAGGTTTCAGCGGCCAGAGTTGAGATCTTGGCTGTCCGGGTGACACCGCGTACAAGGCTGTGCAGCCGACGATTAGACCATCGAGGTCGTCACCCACGAGGTTCAGACCAGCCCCGATGACGGCCTCGAAAAAGATGGTCGAAACGACGGCTACACAGCCTTGTACGCGGCGTCACCCGGACAGCCAAGATCCCTACCGACAGCGAGTCGGCGTGCGAGCGAGCACGAGGAACTCAGCGAGGTGAGCGCATCGGAACGACCGAGCAAGCGCGCGCATCGGAGACGCTGAGAGTAGTGATGGCAAATTTTTCCGAAACATCGATGTTACGATACATCGCTAATGGGTTTTCCATGTCGATGAAAAAATGGACAAAAAAATCGATGTTTAAAACAGACTAATAAACATGCTACTTTCCTATCCATTTTTAATTACTGTATGCAAATGGGATATATTTTACAGTTTGATTAGCAGCATGTTAGTAGTAGACTGCTATGCTAATAAAAACTAATATTGAATGTAAAGCAGAAAATTAAAATTAAAGAACATCGTGTTTCGCTATATTACCATCTTAATCTTTTAATCAATATTCTACATACACTACACAATATACCATAAAAAGTACATAAGCATTCTTTTAAAAAACACAGTGCATGAATAATAAACTCAAAAACCTATGTTTTGGCAACAAAATATCGATATGAAGAAAACATCGAAAGCAAAATATGGATGTTAATATATCGACGTTCCTGGTGGAAAATACCGATGTTTTAAAAACGGAAAGTATCTATGTTTTATTTTTTATTTATTTATTTATTTTTTGCCATCTCTAGCTGAGCGCGGGGAACAGCGAACCAGGCCGCGAGTGCATAGCCGCGAGATTTCGGCGGGCAGCAGCGGCGGCGGCGGCGGCGGCGGCGGCGGCGGCGGCGGCGGCGGCGGCGGCGGCGGCGGCGGCGGCGGCGGCGGCGGCGGCGGCGGCGGCGGCGGCGGCGGCGGCGGCGGCGGCGGCGGCGGTGGCGGTGGCGGCAGCATCTGCGGCGCAGGCGCCGCGGGCCGAACTGCCAGCGCAGCGGCCGCGTGGCGCGCGTCCAACCGTGCAAGCCTCAAGAGCTCTCCGCCCGCCTGTGTTTACGAACTGCAGCTGCGTTCACGTATCTCTTTTCTCCGAGCAGTTGCTCTTGGAGCAGAGTGGAATTGATACTTCAATACACGAAGGCGATCGACACAGAAACCGAAGTTCCCGTGGACTCCCTACCAGTAGTTTCATGTTACATATTTCGGTTCTCGTAGGCTCTCGGTAGCTTTACATGTGAACGTTTTAATTCTACCTTCGAAGTAAAATTATCAAACGGGCGAGCCATAGCAAACAAAATATAGGTTTTCAAAAATCTAATAATGATCGAATGCAGGGGATTGGGAACTGAGACATCAATTCATCTTCACGTCAGTGAGGAAACATCTGGTCGGTGTATGGGCTACTTAAAATTGAGAAACATACAATATTAATGACGGAACATAAAAAAAGAAAATATCACAGTGTCACGCAGTACACTTCTCGTTCAAATAGAAATACATTTCCCTTTACAGTCGTTACGTGCATTATTCGTATTGCTAATCCATTTGTCAAAGCCTTGGGCTTGTTCGCAGTCCGCAACAAGTTTCGTCTCTCCCACGCGCAGAACTCGCAAAGCCCCGGCGAACGCGCAAAGCCCGCGCTCTGCGGCAGCTGGGCCGCGCGGCGTGGGCGGAGAGGCCCGGAAACGCCCCGGCAACTCGAGCCGGCAGCCGCCCCCGCCCTACCTGGCCGCCTCCGCTCGAGCGAAACAACCCAGAGGTCGCGCGCCCGCGGGGGAGAGCCTCGGCCGCCTCCGCAGGCCACACCGCCCCCGCTGCCTCCCTGCTGGTTCAGCCTCCGTTGCTTCCCTGCGGAAGAACGAACTCGCATTCCGCCAGGCCTAGCGACCACGCGGCACCCCTCCCCACGTCCAAAACGCCCTCCCCCACGTCCAAAACGCCCTCCCCCACGTCCAAAACGCCCTCCCCCACGTCCAAAACGCCCTCCCCCACGTCCAAAACGCCCTCCCCCACGTCCAAAACGCCCTCCCCACGTCCCAAACGCCCTCCCCACGTCCAAAACGCCCTCCCCCACGTCCAAAACGCCCTCCCCCACGTCCAAAACGCCCTCCCCCACGTCCAAAACGCCCTCCCCCACGTCCAAAATGCCCTCCCCCACGTCCAAAATGCCCTCCTGTCGTCCAAATCCTCCGTCGTCTAAATCCCCCGACGTCCACAAACCCCTGCACGTCATCCCAAACCCCTCCCCGCATCTCAAACTGGTCCCGTCGCAAACCGCCGCCGAGAGTCTCTCTCTCTACCATCCCTAGAACACACGGCGTGTGCGCCACCGTAACTTCTGCTTCTCACCTCGCCATTCAGGTCAACTAGCGCAAACCTCCACAATCACCGTCCCCTTCCCCCTCCGCGTCTCCTGGTGCGGCGCCCACGCCGCCCCCGCCCCCGGGCCCGGCCTCCAAATTGGAACGGAGAGCCGCCCCCGCGCGCCGCCGCCGGCGCCTCGCTCGCTCGCCCGCCCGCCCTCGCCCATCTCCGCTCCCCCTCCCGACCTCTCGCGAGCGCCTCACAAAAACTCCCGGCCGCCCTTGCGGTCGCAGCCGCCCACGCCGCCTCCGCCCTCGCCCGCACCTTCGCCGCCAACCTCGCTCCTCCTCGGGAATGACGTCGACAATTCAAAGGGATACACCCCAAATGGGCTTGCACGCAACCTGTGGGGGTCTCGGTAAAATGAAGCAAAGCAGTTGCTTACCAGTTGTTTGATCCGATTAAAATAAGTTGGTGATGACAGTTGTGCTCCTGAAGCTGTAGCTTCATACAGTAAGAGGGTATGATTTGTTACTTTAATAAGTATTTATTTCAAGTGTTTACTTTCGTGTTCCTGAAGCACGTGCTCAGTGGTACGCAAACTGTCAAGGTCGCTCCAGTCCATTCGCAACTGTCAATCACCAACATATTTTAATCAGACCATAGATATTCTCTTACGCTTCGATTATTTTCACATTCGCCTGGGTGTATGGGAAATGGGAAAAGTAACCTATACTTGTGTTTTTATTTCTTGGTGCGTGGGGGCTTGTCTTCACGATAGAATATCACACGGTATTTCGCGTCGTTTTCGGACATGCCGCTAGATGTCGCATGGTCGTGATTGTATAGAGCAGTAATGGAGAGCATGCGACTCCTAGCGGCATGACCGAGAACGACGCTAAATACCGTGAAATGTTGCATAGTGAAGGCACGCCCCCACGCACCAAGAAATAAAAACCCAAGTATAGTACTGAATCTAGCTTCTCGTACCATTTACTAATCGGACGAATGGCTTTTTCGCACTTTACAATGAAATACTAGAAAATCGGCCGTCCATTCTCTAGACGAACATTTTGAGAATCGTTGAATCAGCTAGCCATAACTACTAGTAGCAAATGTTGGGAAGGATTTGTGATCTGTGACTTGTTCCGTTACTTTCCGGGCACACCAACGTCATTACTGTCAATGACGCGTTGACGGAAGACATGGTAGTGCGCCCGGGAGAGGGGCATAGATGGTGGCAACAGGTGGGCGGAAAACATTTACGGGACGTCGATACTGCTACCAATAAAATGCTTCGCTCAGAATACGTTTCCATTTGTCAACATTCCTAAATTCTAGAAGTGGCATGGCATGGCAGAGCAATATATTGCATTTGCTCCTGCTGTGTTTACTATTTGAAAGAACGACGACATTTCCTACTTTAAATGACGAAATATAGAGCGTAATTAGGTTCGTGTAATTATTTGAATAAGCTCACGTGAACAAATAACACCACAAAATGTCCCATTACTACACGATGCCAGACAGTATGTAAATTCCACTACCGTACACCAGATAAAATACGATAATGGATTTAAAGAAATATTAATGTAAAGAATTAATCGCGGCAAAAACCTTCCTGAACAATGGAGCATTGCCTGAATTATTCGTTATTCTAGGGATTTCGTTTGAAGTCAAATACTGAAGGTGATCCTACAGACACTAAAAATTTACAGACGAAACAAGCAACATTTATTAATTATTCAATCTACATTTGTTGATGTAGATTGAGTAAATGTAAAGTTCGTATAAAAATGTAAAGCTTGCAAAATTAAAAAATTGTCAACATTATCAGAGCGAAAATCGCATAAACCAATGCGTACTACAAACACTAGCTCCAAATCTGCACGAACTGAATTTCAAGAAAACTGTTTCGCCGTGCAATCAATTGTTCATTCTGCGAATATAGTCCATCAGATAATTTACTCAGCCTTCAAGACAGCGCGACCGGAGCGAACTAGTTATTAAATAAATCACGCGGCTTGGCGAGACAACGAATCAAATCAAAGAGAAACCGAATCCGCTCCATCGCCGGCGATAAGGAATCCGACCGTGAAAAGAACGCGCCCGGCGGCGCCAGGCAACGGTTGCAGCAGCGGCGTGGCGAGCCAACGCCACCGCTTCCTTTGTGTTGCTATCGCGGACAAAGCCGAGCACATCTCTGGCGGGAGTGGGGGTGGGGGTGGGGGTGGAGGTGGAGGGTAGGACCGGGGGTGAGGGTGGGAGAGACGTGGGAGAGCCCCGCGACATGCGGCAGCTACGGCAATCTACCGAGCACTCCGTTTGCACGGCGCCGCACATGCGGCATACCGTTGATTGATGAGTCCGGGCGCGTCAACGCTGCTATAGTGGGATTTTTCTAACTTTGCCCCGCAAGGTCCGTCTTCACGATGGAATATGTCACGGTATTTCGGGTCTGTCTCAGTCACTAGATATCGCATGATCTCGACCGTATCAAGAAGTGCTTGCGATCATGCGACACCTAGCGCCACGACCATCGTGGCCATCGAGGCTTGAGGGGAAAAGTTATAAAAATCGCACTGTAAGGTAAATGTAAATGCAGTTCATGTTTCATTGCGGGAGGTGGCGGTGATCTTCCCCCGCTCGATACCGACATCCGGAGCCGACCTCCACGTGGACCCGCGGGCCAAACAGGTACATATCCCATCAGAGGGGCAAGGCCCCAGCCAGGACAAGCTGTAAGTTCCTGACAGTGTAGTAGTGCACGTAAGTGTAAGAGTGCGTAAGAAATGTATGAGGATAGGACAAGGAAGAGGAAGAAAAGGCGCGTGGCCCGTTTATTATCTACAGATCTGGCATTGGCCTGCCATGGAGAAACCGCGCAAACCTACCGATCAGAGCAGCCGGCCACTAGAATTCTTCTCCATGCAGCGGCTGAATTCGACCTAGCTATGTAGCTAATACCTAAAATCCTACCGTCAGGATTCGAACCCTAGGGCCTCCCGGTCAGAGGCACTGCAGTGACATCAATAGGGGTTCTGAGCCACAAGTCGGTATGTGTCACTCGGTACCACAGCTCGCCGAATCCTCATGAATAGTGCTCGGTGTTCGGAGTACGGCAATTTCACACTTTCTTTGATGTGCTCCAAAAGACCGAAACCCTGTGGTTGTGGGGGAGCGACGAAAATCGGCGCTCGACAAAGAGAAATTAACTCATTTCGGCTGCTCGGAAATCGGCAATACCGAGCGACAGCCCGTGCGTGAAACCGCCTTTACAACAAAATGCCACATGCAAGACCACCTGCATGTAGAAATGGACTATCGTTATCTTCTCGGTCATGACGTCATCTCACACTGTGGTAGACGCACATCCAGGAGTATTGTGTCTTAAGGAGTGGGTGAAGAACATAGGAAGATTTGAAGAAGAAAATGACGAATTAATTGAAAAGTCCGATGATACAAACTGTGAACAATTGGAATACCATTCGTCTCATCGTCACATTGTCACGACCTAATTTTGATAGTCTGAGTGTGCACATTTTATATTTCTTGTAATTATTAACTATGTGAAAATAAAATAATATTCACTAATTTTTTTACACATTAATGTAATTTTACTTCACGTTCGATTATACGCTACGTAAATTTCAATAGACTACAAAGAATGCACACATTTAACAATTTTGCTGTAGAAAGGTCTGTGAGCAAAATAAGGAAATTCCGTTGCATTAATTGGAAAATGTATCGACATATTAGAACATTGGAATGTGTTCAGTCAAAAATATAACAATGCGATTTTACCTGAACAACAAAAACACAAATTAAAGAGTAACATCACTGAAGAGCTTTGTTTGAAATTTTGCCATTGAAACACTCATATTAAACGAAAATACTGAGCTGGAACCTACAGCAACCTGGCCTTTTAGAAATCAACAAAACTTGCTGGGAACCTATCTCGCGCCTGCTGCAGATCAGTCGCCATCGCACTACTTGGTCAATGGAGCTTGTCGTTGGAACAATTGAGAAATCATCAACAGGCACAACTCTCACGCCCCTTTAGCTCTTCTATTCCATCTTTAAGCGGCCCAAACACCGTCAAGCGCCGCTGGGGTACGAGGCTTGCTCAGGTTCTAAATCTGTCGCCCCCGCATTGTTCCCACAACGGAGCAGGTTGTGGAAACTACGTGACAGCGACAGATTTACAACAGGCGGAAGCCAGGCTTGAGAGCTGGGCTTGTTCGTCGCTGAGTACGTTTACACACAGCAGTTCATAAATTGGCATCGAGCGGCTGGTTACCACGACCGCTCGCGGAACATTCACCCCTCTCGCATCAGGGAAATCTGGGAGCTGCATCTACACTTAAAACGGATGACGCCGACACTCCGCCGGCGGAGAGTGCCACCGCGTGGGGGCGGGTCCGTCGGCGGGGGCGACCTCGGGGGTGGGATGGGGGCTTGCGGGGATGCCTCTGTCTCCTCCGGCGTCGCTGTAGGCCGGGGCGGATTACTTAAGGCAATTAGTGAAATTACCCTGCGCCCGATGCAAATCCTCTCTTCTAATTATCGCGCCCGTCGCCGGGAGAAGACGCGGGCGGCGCGTCGGGGCCGGGGGGCCTTTTTTCCCCGGAGCCGCGGCGAGGGCCGACGGGGCGTCGGCCCGCGGCGCGGGAGGGGGCGGCGCGGCGCGAGACGCGAGGGCTACCTGCGCGGGGGCAGGTACGTCCGCCGCCGCCGCCACCGCCGCCGCCTCCACCAGCGGCGGCGCGCAGGGGAGCAATTAAGTAGTTACATAGCGAGAGCGCGCCACCGCCCGAGGCGGCGGTGGCGGCGGGGGAGGAGACAAAGGAGGCTCCTCGGACGAAAATGAGGGCCGAGGCCGAAAGAGGCCTCGCCTGATTATCTGCGCCGCCGCCTCGGTGGCGCCGCCGCCCGCCCGCCCGCCGCGGGCGATGCGCGGGCGGGCGGGGCGATGCGGGGCGGGGCGGGGGCGGAGGCCGGGACGCTGGAACGCGCCCTCCGCCCACAGGTCCGGGCCACAGGTGAATGGTGCAGCGGCGGATTGGGAGAGGAAGCGTCTTCGATTAAACCAGGTCGCGGTGTTACCGGCTACCGTGCACGGGTGAGGCTACTGGATACGCCTCAAGAACATTGTATCGACAGAACGTAACAATACTGGTTACTCGTTTGCTCAATATCCTCCCTCCGAAGCACGTTAAGCGATTCATGTGGAAGTCCATTTCAAAGTTATGATAATTATTACTAATTGTCATTTCATAACACGATAGATTACAAAATTAAAACTTCAAATGATTTTCAATAAATGTCACATTATCCAACAGATAGTGATGGTGATATAAAGACATTTTCCGACCGATAGTGATAAATTGCAAGTCGATGGTGTTTGATTGATGAACGAATTCTTTGCCATAATTTTTTTTTAGAATGGTCGCGCCACAAATCACTATTGAAATTACACTTTATTAAACATTATTTATCTCATATCAGTATTTCTTTATTTAAAAAGTTCAGCGTATATTGTAATGTATCAGCGAGCCTCCAAAGTATGCCGGATCTTTTTTCAGTATAGTTTGTAGAGTAGAGATCACATCCCAGAAAGACTAAAGGCAGTACACAAGGAACAATTCTTTGGAATGAAAGATAACACAATGCTGAGAAACTAAGGGAGTCTCGTAATTAGAAACTATGTACTTGCACTTTCAGCGAGAGTGTGTAAACTCGTCAAGGAAAGGGATTGGCAGAAAAGCCACGTTAATTCGACAAAAGACCTTTCAACAGTAGTTCTTCAAAAAGCCTTCTCCTGACCAGTCACATTTTAAAGGAAAATCTGTTGAATGCCATCAAGGAAGAAAGGAAAATAAGTCGTCACTTTTACACTAATGTAAACAAAAGCAAAGCACTATTTTAAAAATATGCAAAATAACTCCAAGGGATTGGACCTCTAGGCAGGGAGGATTTATACTATGGTTTTAGATAAAGAATCAAAAATGTTAATGCAAGGGTTTATTTTTATTATTATTATTTAAAAATTAATTAAGGGTATTATTTTCGTTGTTCGTACATCCACTGTAAATCTCCATATTCCCATTTTTTCTATGAACAAAGTTATTAAGTGAACCAACGTACAAATATTCACTTCTTAACAAAGTCGATTTTTTTTTCTTTTTTTCAAATTCAGCAATACGTTTTAATACTTTAAGAATGTCCTGTACTATTGAAAATGAAAAACATTGCTTAGATTTTGTAGAACTTTAACGAAAAATGCATATTTGACGCCCATCAAGAAAAAACCTAATATTTTCTTAATACTGTTTTCACTTCTCGAAACTCAAATTACGACAATTAATAAAATTTGGTGTTTTTAACGGCAACGAATTGAATGGGACTTCACAAAATTGGATGTCAATAGCCGTTCTGAACAGTAGCAATAGAAATACTGGTACATAATATTTGAAAGGAGCATACGCACGGTTAAATAAACATTCTTAGTGTGGGTTGTTTTAAATATGAAAAAATACATAAAAATTGCTCTTAACACGGCATAATGACTATCTTACGAAGCTATAATTCCGAAAGTATATTTTGTTTCAAAAGAAAAACAATGAAGTGGGGCATGCTATGGATTAGCTGACAAGCAATCACACAATTCAGATCCCTCCCAGAGCACAAGCCACGTATTTCCTGCCCATCTCCGTCATTCGCCGAGGCCCAGGGTTACCATTCATCGTCATTTACCAGGACATGTTCTCATTTTTGTAAGTATAACAGGAATCAGAGTGGGGGTATTTCTTTAAGAATAAAAACGTGATTTTGTTTTGTAATATCATCAGAAGCTACTTAAATATTGGTAATTTCTTACGAAGTGATGTTCACAGTACTGCTCAACTCCCTTATCGGTTTTCTGCGACTTCTTACAATGAAGTGACAGTGATGCCAAACGAATACAGATGATGCTTCAGATACCAGTGATGCCATACGAATAGTCATGTCAAACTTCGATGAAACCACAGATTAATTATTTTTGAATTGAAGTTAACAGATATCGGATGGCTATTTGTTGCCGAACTTGTGACGTTGACGGACACGGGTGGGTTGAGTTTGTCCAGATAATGTGATTGAAAGAATATTGCATTAGTATCGTGGAAGTTAAAGTATTGCATTGCGCCTTTAGGAATAACATCTGTAAATTGTTTCAACAAACAGACAAAAAGCCAAACCATGTATTATTCAATACGTTTGTTAGAAACAAAAATCTCTTCGTGCCTGATGAAGTGCTCCTTTCCACTACGGGAAATATGGTAACCCTGAGAGGCACCTACTACAACGGTCGCGCCGCCTCCCCCCCCCCCGGCTCCAGCGCCGCGCTGCACCTGGAGCTTTGTGGAGGCCGCGCGCGTGCCCCGCGCACGGGCTGGGCTCGCCCGCTCCCCTCCCCCACCCCACCCCCCACCGGCACAAAGCGCGCTTTAATCCGCGGTGCATCTCCTCCACCAGCCGCGGGGCGGTTGGAAGACGCGACCTCCACCTCTGCGTCCGCCGCCGCCGCCGCCCAGGCCGCGGAGAAAGGCGGCGATCCTGGGGAGACGCACTCGCTTCGAAACGGTTTCCTTCCGATGAAAGACTTGCTCCCGCGCGCGCGCCGCTTTCAGCCCCCCGGTCGCGGCGCCCCGTCCCCCCCCTCTTCCAGGGAGGGTGGGGACCGGTACCACCTCGCCCGGGCGCCAGGGGAAGTTCCCGCGGGAGACAGTGGCCGGGCCGGACTTTCCCCCGGGAACGAGCGGAACAACCGGGCGGGTGCAAGTGGCACCCCCCGCCCCACCCTGCACCGCCCGGTCCTTCCGCGCCCCGCTTCCGTCCCACGAAAGCACCACCGCCGCCGCCACCGGCCCGAATTTCTCCCGCGGGCGCACCTCGCGCTGCAAGAGGAGACGCGGGCGCTTTCGGTTACCGGGCGTTGAGCGACGGTTTGGCCGTTTCGTCTTTATCACGCGCGCCCCGCCCCCCGATCGCCACCGACCCCTTTCGCCCCGCCCGGCGGCGCGCGGCGGTCCACGGGTGAGAAAGCGGCGCCGGACAGCGTCGCGCCGCAGCGTCCACTCGCGTGAAAGGGCGCGAGGTGCGACCGCGACCGCCCAACATTTCGGCGGCCGTTGAAACGGGCGTGGGGGGTTATCTTACAAAGAACTCTTACGTGACGCAACCAGTACGTGCTGCAACCGTCGTTGCGATGCAACGACGCGGGCTGGAAGTTTCAAGCGTCGTTTCGGACAACTCGTAAATTTTGAATGAGTGTCATCTCTAACGTCCTTAATCTGCATAATTTGCATTTTGGGGGATGTGTGTACGAATTAACGTAAATTTCCTATAAAAAATGCAACTCAGTGTGTAAAATAACAGATTTTGAGTGAATTACAAAACAAAATTTTGTATGAAAAATATTATTTTTCTTTCGATCACCGTTTGAGAAATAACTCATAAGAATATGGAAATTTCTTTCGCTACAGCTATGAGACTGATTTTGGATGATCGAATAATTTTTAAGAGAACTGTATTAACAGATCTATACGATAACCAAAGATTGAAGTTTGAAATAATACAAATTTATTCCTTTCGATCAACATACAGTACTTAAGATAATTCATTCAAGTAAATTAAAATTATCCATAATCCCTTACCGGCCACGTTAAATTAACTTTTATAAACTTAAAAAACTGACCTCCACGTAAATGTTGCCTCTAACTACCCCTTTAATTGAATAAAAACACTTATTCCCGTCTTAAAAATAAGCTTAAAAACACTTAATTTACTATAAAATACGTTTATGATGGTGGACCAATATTTGTAGCACAACGACAAATTTACAGCAGCCAATGAAACTTCCCAATGTAGAAAGCCCACACTGTCCTCTCCTGAGCCAGCCCCTAGGATAAGTTCTTGGATCCGCAGCGGATCTACGCAGTATCGTTGAGCACGAATCGGGCATCCTACGCCAATGGCTTGCGCGTACCTCCGGACTCCGCCGCCTCTCCGAACAAAGAGCTGACGTAGAAGATACTCCCGCCCGTTCCTCCTCCACCTCCTCATCCTCATCCTCCTCCCCATCCACGCTTTACGGCGGAATAAATCTCAACAACCACCGCGTTACGCAGTCGCGTCGGCGTTTATTATCTCCGACTCCCTCCCCCGCCCCTAGCATCTCAAGCGGCGAGCGCGGGGACGTGCGCGCACGGAGCGTACATGCGTGTGGCGTGCCGATCACCCTCCTCGTCCTCTTCGTCGACTCGAAGCAAAAAACGCCCGCGCCGCCGCCGCCGCCGCCGCTGCGGTGGTGGACGTGAGCGAGTCGCCGCCGGAGCAGACAAAATGCCAGGTTTCCAACTAAGGAGAGCAAACAACCCGAGTACAGCATGTCGCGCTGGATTGCGAGGCGACATTTTTCGACCGCGCCGCGCGCCGCCGCACCGCGCCGCGCTGGCGTCCACCGCCGGCGCAGCCTGCTGGCGCTGGGAAGCCTGCCAGGGAGGGACGCGACATCGATGCCCATGTTTCTATACAAATATCGATGCGATTCGATAGTTTTCATAACATCGATGTATTCAAGTCGATGGTTTTCATAACATCCATGTATTCAAGTCGATGGTTTTCATAACATCCATGTATTCAAGTCGATGGTTTTCATAACATCCATGTATTCAAGTCGATGGTTTTCATAACATCCATGTATTCAAGTCGATGGTTTTCATAACATCCATGTATTCAAGTCGATGGTTTTCATAACATCCATGTATTCAAGTCGATGGTTTTCATAACATCCATGTATTCAAGTCGATGGTTTTCATAACATCCATGTATTCAAGTCGATGGTTTTCATAACATCCATGTATTCAAGTCGATGGTTTTCATAACATCCATGTATTCAAGTCGATGGTTTTCATAACATCCATGTATTCAAGTCGATGGTTTTCATAACATCCATGTATTCAAGTCGATGGTTTTCATAACATCCATGTAGTCAAGTCGATGGTTTTCATAACATCCATGTAGTCAAGTCGATGGTTTTCATAACATCCATGTAGTCAAGTCGATGGTTTTCATAACATCCATGTAGTCAAGTCGATGGTTTTCATAACATCCATGTAGTCAAGTCGATGGTTTTCATAACATCCATGTATTCAAGTCGATGGTTTTTATAACATCCATGTATTCAAGTCGATGGTTTTTATAACATCCATGTATTCAAGTCGATGGTTTTTATAACATCCATGTATTCAAGTCGAAGGTTTTTAAACAGTGATATTTTGTGCTCGATGTTTTTACGTTTTTCAATGTTTCGTTCCTAGATGAAAAGTTCCAAGAATCACAATTTCGTAAAGTTGAAATACGAAATAACAAATGAAGGCACCACTATTTGTATGTGTCCGAACCACACGAACGCGGTTTGCACTGCCTTCACTGAGAAGTTCCTCGCCCGAGATGATCCTGATACCCTAATAACCTTCGACTTTCCTCTCACTCGGGGATGCTTTTCTAGCCGTTCAAGTTAAATTTTTGTCATAAATTAATATACTAGGTTTCTGTCAATTAATTTTTGTTCCATAAATTTAAAATTAGAGGTTATTAAAACAGCTTTAAAACGTCGATGTATTTTGTTCAATGTATTATTAAAATCGATATTTTAATTTTGGACATCGATGATTGACAACATCGGTCTTTTGTTGTCAATGTCGCATCACTACTAGGGACGCAACATCGATACCGATGATCACAAAACATCGATGTTTCTATATCGTTATCTAGGTTTTAAACATCGATGTATCGATGCCCATGATTTCTTAACATTGATGTTTGTGCAATATGTTTTTTATAATTTCAATGTTCGTGGATGAAAAATTCACATAACCACAATTTTGTAAAAGTTAAAATATGAAATAATACATGACTAGTGAGAACCCGTGCGATTAAATCGCACGGTTAGTCAAATAACCAAACTGTTTTCTGCTTAAATTCTTTTTTTGTATTCCAGCATTATAAACGACCTAACCTCACTAAGATCACTAACCTCTCATATTTCAAGATTTCTATTCAATGTAGAAAATCACGTTCACGTGCTTACACAACCTACACTAAATTGAAACAAAGATTGCATTTCCCGCCACCGTCCGAGTGTAATTTTCTTCCGATAGATCGCGCGGCAATCAGATATTACAGATCCCGAATTACTACTTTTTTTAATATTTAGGTATTTTTAACGCCCTTTTTCAATACGAATGTCCCATGTGCAGGTGAAAAGAAACACGATTTTTCAATCCATTGCTTCTTTATACAGATCGGTTTCGTATGTCGCCCAATTTATTGAAAAGACCAAACAGCCCTTTGAGAAATAATATTTAAGATGGTATCAATGTCTATTCAGTTCGAACCTAACAAACCTGTACTACATTCATCAACCAGACTATTTCTCGTCCGAGATTCTCACGATGTCCTAGTATTTCCTTTGTATTACGCAAAAGGAGAGGCTATTTCTAACGTTATTTTCAGTTAAATTTAATTTAGAAATTGATATTCACGGCTGCCAAATTGATTTTTGTTGTGCACGAATTTGAAGTCAAGAGGTTATTAAGCCAGCTTTCAAACGCCGACATTTAAAAACATCGATGATTTTTCGTCGACGTCGTATGAAAATCGATGTTTGGCAATGTCGATGTCGCATCACTGCTTCCCGGGTGATGCTGAACCAGGAACGCTGGGCTATGGGGAACGAGGGACTTAGGTCCAGATACACGATTTCATTCGCAATGACCATCGAAAAAAGCTTGCAATTATGTCCCTTTAGACATATCGCTATATATTACACTGAAGACTTGACATTTGGAGACACGCGCTAAGAAACAAGCACAGACCGAAAGAATACGAAATATTTCATAAATATTTCCAAAAATCAGCACCTTGGCAATCCTTCCAATTACACAAAAAAATTATCTTCTCTAGAAACTATCCACACAATCGTGGACATTACATGAAAAAAAACGCTTCTCATAATATCCTATGCATATTAGGCTGCATTCAAATTATGTATATGAAAATAATGAATTATCAATAAACTGAAAAATCGGTTTGGTCCGTTTCCTCGTGGAGCCTCAGTTCCGAGTGATCGCACGTTCTGCCCCGTTAACTCCAACCTAGAACTATGGCCATTTGTCATTCAGACTAGGAGGAGAACTGAAACCGCATTCCAGACAGTGATGGGTAATATTTATTCATTCGCCAAAGAAGTCAGCAACGCAGATACTGCGAAAAGGAAGAAACTATTTCCTTTTACTGCGGCAACGCAGATACTGCGAAAGGATGGACAAGTTTTACGACAAAATGGAGAGAATGATTTACAGGGAGTTTCACATTTTTAGCATATCAACACAGAGGAAGTTTTACAAAGTCCACCGATGCCTTCCACGTTCTTTCGTTCTCAGTTTCGAAAAGAACAAGACTCGAACAGTGTTGAGCTCAAATAAAACACCAGTTCGTTTTCTCTGGAAGATCGAAACTTTCAGGATATCGACACTACGAGAAAAACCCAAGCTGGAGAACACTCGACATCAATAGTAGCCTATCCACGAAGTGGCTCCGAATCTAAGGGGGCGTGAGCACCACTTGTCAGAAGCTCTGCAATCGACTCTCGCCAAATGTACGCAAGGCTCGCAAGATACTTCGTGCAATGTCAGGAGATATCTTAAGAAAAACAGAAAATCACTCGTGTTGATATCGGGTTTTGAAACAGAATCAATACTCGAGTAGACGTCATATTTCAAAACATGAAATCTTTCCTCGATTCAGTAATGCAAAACGAAGTACGAAGATGTTGCATGTAATGGATGTTGGCATGTATCGGAATGAAACAAATTAGTATATTATTAAGAAGTCAATTTCATTTTCAACTTAGCAAAAGCACACAGGGGGCCCCTCTGACCTTGGTCCTCCTTGGTCGCCACCCAGAGGAAGGATTATCTTCGTATCAAAACGGGTCAATCCTCAAAGAAAAACTGGGTACCCCTGAACATATTTTATGGATTTGTGTCCACATGTGTTTCACAGCAGTTCACACAGAGGTGCACAATTACCTCTGAAAAAATCGCAGTCTGCTTGAGCGGCTGTGTTGAAATTCACAGTTGGTAGTTGCTAGCGGCTACCAAATCAACCCCACTGGAAACTAATTATTCTTTTCCACGATGCAAGATCTAGCCATTTAGCAGCTCTAGCATTAGGGAAATAGTCCTCATGTGAAACCTACCTCACGAACAGATTCGAAAAAGCAAGAATACGTCTCACTTCTACCTCACGTAAAGACCGCTTTCCGGAGAACACCTGCGTTTTGGCCCGCTTTCGTTGTCACACACAGGGCACTCGCGCAGAGTTAAATCGAGGACCACTGAAGCAACGCCACCTCCGCGCGAGTTCCTCAGAGGCGGCTTCTCCGCCGCAGCCGCCGCCGCCGCAGCGACGATCAAAAGAAAAGGGCCGCGCGGAGATCAAACCCGGACACACGCGCGCGCGAGTTGGCGGGCGCCGCGGGGCCAAAGCAAATACGGCCGCCGCAAAGGGGCACCGGAAGTGGCCAGCGAGAGGACTCAGGTGGCGCTTATGTTTAGCCGCGGGCGACAACGCGCCGAAATAGTCGAGCGCCGCGTCGCGGCGGGTGGCGGCGGAGGTGGACGGAGGATGAGGGTGGGGTAGGGGTGAGTGTATTGGGTGGAGGCGGGCAGAGGCGACGGTGGCAAGCGGGTGAGAAGTCGATGGCGGAATAAAGGGACGTGGCGTTTAGCGAGGAGGTCGAAGACGGCAGGGGGAGAGGGAACGGTGAGAGGGAGGAGGGGATAGTGGACGGCGGGCAGTGGCGACGGTGGCTGTAAACGCATCGAGCGGCAATGATGGTGAGAAGTCGATGGCGGAATAAGTTGGCGTGGTGCGGCGTGGCGCGGCGCGGCGGGTGGCGGTGGTGGGCGGTTGGCGACGGGGGTGAGGACGTGAAGGACGGCAGAAGGAGAGGGAACGGTGAGAGGGAGATAGGGACAGTGGACATCGGGGAGCGGATGGTGGCGGGCAGTGGCGTGGCTATAAAAGCACTGAGCGGCAATGATCGTGAGAAGTCGATTGCGGAATAAGTTGGGGTGGAGTGGGGTGGCGTGGCGAGGCGGCTGATTGTGGGCGGTTGGCGACGGGGGTGTGGACGACGAGGATGGCAGGGGAAGAAGCAACGGCGAGGGAGGTAGGGGCTGTGGACAGCGGGTAGCGGCAACGGTGGCTGTGCTCGGAAAACGACGGCGGGTGGTTAGCTGCAGAGGAAGGGTGGGGTCGGCAGCGGGGGCTTCGGCATGTTGGGGACGGACAGCGGTGGGTGATGCTGGGTGACGGGTGACGAACGTCGACTCGCCGGCGCCTTTTAGGGTGAGCCTTTGCGACGCTGCCATCTCAGCCTCCACAAACGCACGCCTCCACGCGCCGCGTCCTTTAATCGCGTTTCCCAATGAACACACGACGTCCCAACTGGGGTTCGTCAAAAAGAAAAAGCACGGGATGTGGCCGACTGTTTCAAGTAGTCTCTCACAAACCAAGGATCTTAAGACACCTCCTCAAAACGTGTACTGACAGTCGTTCAAGATATTTTTATGACGATATTCCTGGTATATATTTATATGCTTTTGCTCAGCACATACGGGAATAAACGCAGACGAATTCAAGACTTCGTTTTGAATGAATGCAAGTTGCAGTACGATACGACCTTTACCATCGAATGGGGATTTAATGAAGTCTTTTACTGTTAAAATATAAATTTGATAGATTATGAAGGCCATTACACTTGACAATATTGCAAATCATTGCATCTACATCAATTGAGGTATAAGCTATAATTTTTCGAAATCAGCACCCTTAGTGGACATATTCAACCATTCAATTCAAAAACATCATATCTTCGAAAAAACAAATTTTCCCATTACCGTTTTTTGTTGTACTACTAAGAACACTATATAATCAACCAAAATGTTTAGTTGTATTACAAAAGTCTGCGAGATAATGCCGCCATCCAATAATGAATGAACAGACACTTCACAAATGTATCTTTAACCGACGATAAAATAATGTTTACCAACAGCTACCGTCGTTTCGTGCTATTGTCTGCAAAACCTCAATGCAACCAAATCCTGTGAAAGGATTCCACATTTATATTAAATCAATAAATGACGTTGGTCGCGTAGTAAACGTAGAAGCGTTTAAGCCGGAAGAACTCAGTACATCCACAACACAGTATGTATCCAAATATTATCGAACTAATTATTGAAATGCCATATCCACACAACTTGGAAATAAAAGTTTGATGTCTATGAGCGAAATCAAACTTAAATGTGTTCAAGAGTAATTTTCTTGGAAAATATGACCTTCATAATGGCATTCAAACAGTCAGAACAGAAGAGAACAGAACAGAAAAAATAACTAAAGCACCTCCTTTAAAAAAAAAAAAAAAGATAAAAAAAATATACTAAATGAAATAAAAGTTCTCAAAATGTGCAATAGACATTTTTCTCGGTACACTTGATACTATTCGAATTCTTAACTACCCAGAATCGCATCTCATTTTGTTTTTAAACATTGCACACTCTGAACGAATCTATTAATATCACCCTCTCCTATTTTTAACACACAAAAAATTAGTTACAAACAAAAACAAGCGAATCCGCAAAGAAGAGCTCACGACCAATGAGTGGAGCGGGCGGGGGTGGGGGTGAGGGTGGCGGGTGTTTGTTAACCGCGCGCGTGCGTTCCAGGAAGCCTGTTTGTCGCGCCCCGCGCCGCGCAGCGCAGCGCAGCGCAGCGCTGCAGCCGACGCGAGCGGCGACCGCGTGGGACGTGTTTTGTGCCGCCCCGCAGTGAGCCCAAACGGTGCGCGAGGCGGGCATTGATACTGCGATTTTTGTAACTTTGCCCTATCTTTATGTAACGCAGCGTAACGCTGCCTCAGACCCCCTCCCTCCCCCTTTAGCGTTACGTAATTTATGGACGAGCCCTTAATTGACAGTATATACTGCGATTTTTGTAACTTTCCCCCTGACAGGAATCAGCTGTTTCGCTGCCATCCAATCGGGAGCTTATATTTCGCTACAGTGACGTCACTATAATGACGTTCAAGGTTCCGACTGGATGAAACCGTCAAACAGCATTTTTTATTACTAAGAATGATCAAAACATTAAAACTGAATTACAAGACAATAATTCTCAAAGGAGTAATAGTAGAACTCCTAAAGTGATTCCTATAATTCAACGCCATTCGGAGAACCTTGGGTTGACCATAACGATTGATGGTCGGCTATTTATGATTAAATGATGAAGTAATTGTTGAAAACGATGTAGGCGCAACGAAACTCCTGAAACAAAACTCGTGTCGAATCTGCTTTGATCACTACAAATTCCACCTAAGAATGGGTGGTTTCGGTCGACTTAGAATTGAACCTCCGGCAAGCAGTCGAAGGCGATCAAAACTATAAAAAAAATGAGGAGTTACTCTAACAAGATAGTTTGATACGTCGGGATATAAATGAACGTCATGTAGGACGATGTCATTACGAGATATATTGATGAAGCTATTTACAAATGAGCTAACAATAAAAGAAATCGCTGATGAACTGTGTGCAAGGAGATAATCTGCACTCACGTCTCCAGCACCAGCCAAGCAGTAATGCCAAAGCGGTCCCTTCATCTAGTAATCTCTCTGTATGTGACCGCTACACCAAGTGTTTTCCTGTCTTCTGCCGTTCTTCGCAACGCGAGGCTCGCGGCCCACTGCGTGCGCGGCGGGGCGGTCGCTGGGGGCGTGTTTTGCTCCGCCACTGCTCTTGTTTTCGATGGCGACGCGGCCCAGAGCGTGGGTGTGGAAACACTCCTCAGCGGAAATAATAGCTAAATAAAGTAAACACGATCCACCGTGTCCGAAAACATTTACACCCCCTTTTTTTTCTCTCGCTTCGGCTTTCGAAAGATCCCCAATTAGTGAAAGGTCGTTGTTAAAAATTGACAGATATTTTTAACTTGCTCTTTCCAAAGTTTTGGTTCAGATTCACACGGAAAAGGTGCGAAATGTTTCACCTGGAGTTAAAAATAAAACACAAAACAAACGAAATATATGCGATAATGCCCATCAGGACATATGTTTTCTCGTTATTTTTATCCGCTCTGGCTATCTTGTGTGCCTGAAAATACATAAACAGTTAAAAAGGCACACGCTACGTAAAGGTGACCGCTTATACTCAGAATAAATATGAATTAATCACAGTAATGAATAACTGAACGCCTAACAACAAAGAATTAGAAAAGGAACGTACTTTAATATTCTGGATTAAAAAAGTCACAAAAAAGAAACATCAATGCCTTCGACGATGACACACTTTCCACCAAAAACCAGCTTGTTGCCGCGATAAAAGAAAGGAAGAATAGAATTCCAGTTGACTTTGATTCTCCCTCTCCGCTTTATCACATTGCTTTCACCCTAACTTGCATCTTCCCTGGAACAAAACACGAAACGGTCGCCCAAGAACGGGCTGCAGGTCCCCTTCCCCTCCCAAGCGACCGGACCGAACCCACATTTCAGCAGGTCCATAAACCTGAGGAGTAAACACTTTTAAGAGCGTGTCATCCTGCGAGGTCCCTAAGCAAACTCTGGAGGTTTCACAAGTGCTTCTGAATTGTCACCAAACTTGACATTCCCTAGCAAAATGATAGGCACGTGCAGGTTTGGTAACGTACAAAATGAAATCAATATAACGATGACTATATTTAGAAACAGCTTTTGAATGTATAGATTGGCCAATATTTTAACGAAAATTTAAAGAAATAAAGCATTGCGTATTTATCACATTGAAATCCTCTGTACGTGGAGTGTTCAAGTTCAAGTACATTAAGTGATCTTACAAAAATGTTAAATAATGGATCTGAAGGGAAATCCTCGTCCAGTTTCTCAACCAACAGTAAATATGTGTAGCCTTCCTACATTACCGTAACTAATTTTCTCGACAATATAGGAAACAACATTCACCAAAAACACTTCGATCGAACTGTACAGTATAGACGAAAACTTACTACGTCAAAAAGTAATTAGAGTTTTTTAAATACGTGTAGAGACAAGAATGTTAATTCTGTATCATTATTACCTACTCATTATTTCTAACTAAAGAACACATTTAATAATGATTACGTACATCTTACGTCATTCAATATATATATATATATATATATATATATATATATATATATATATATATATAAATTCACATTCACGAAGAAAAAAAAAGTCAACAAATGTCGAAACGCCTGGGACAAGTTCCCCAAGTACAAATCACCGCCATCTTCTCCGGCGAGTGTGGGCGAAATACCACGTCGCATCGGTCCGGCGACGTCTCCTTGTCGAGGCCGCTCCGCTCCACAAAGACGCGTCGGTCGCCCCGCGACCTCCCGCAAGTCACAGCGCCGCCCGACGTCGCGACGCGTCGACGGCCCCGCCGACTAGACCAAGGCTGTCCAACTGGCCCTTGGGCCGCATGCGGCCCGCGACTGCTTTGAAAAATTGTATTATACCAACCAAATGCAATGCATTTGCACAATTCATATTATTTTGATTTAATGATATATTAATCTTCTCGTTGTATGTATTGTCTCGTATTATGTACGTTGAATAAAAGTCGTATCTAATACGTATTTGTTTCAGTGTAATCTCAGTAGTTAGGGTAAAAACCATCTTAAATTACGATGCGGCCCTCGGCTTAACAGGAATCTGATATGTGGCCCATAATCCCTTCTAAATTGGGCAGCCCTGGACTAGACGCTCTTCGCGGTGACCTTTGGACGCGTGCGCGCGGGCGGAGTCCGGCCTCGCGCACGACGGAGCGGAGCCGGTGACCACGCTGGCCGAGACGACGGAAAATGGAAGAGATGGACGACCTGCCACAAAATCTCAACACCTCCACGCCTTTTCGGGTCCAAGGCCGAATGGAAGGGAAGTGAACGTTTCGACATACTTGGTGACTGAGCACAGCACTAGATACAGACGAGAACTGCTTGATATAGACAAGGTATTCTAATGGTATGGTGAACGAGATTTCGCCTAGTGAGCGTACAACAGGATAACATTTGTCGCATGTCAGAAATGGCTTCTTCATTGGAACGCAAGAGCCGCGGTAAATCATAGGATTAATATTGGAGTGTTACTGCCTGAAAAGCGACGAATTCTCTATGAAATCCATCTTTACAACAACGTTCCTTCATTATCACTTTAATATTACAATCATGTCAAAATAGACCAAACTCACTGACCACCGTTAAATATTCTTGAGTCAGAACTAACACTTTTAGTCGGTGTTTTATTAGCTGCGTTTCTGTTAGATGCACAGTGTTGCGTCCTTCCCTTTGAATCATGGCTGATTGTACCTCAGCATGCTGTCTTACACAATGAGAAATAAATTCATTTGCGATCCTCCGTTACAAATAACTACTCTTGCTCCACCACGTGCTAAGAACACGAATGAACGACACATGTTGCATAGGAAATGTTAAACAGTCAAGCGGATTGAGATGTATGGTTTAAATAGTCGTGTGTATGCGAGGCGGCAGCCTGGTGTACGAACATGTGGGCTCAGTTTTGTCGAAAAAAACGTTTCTCTTTGGCATTAATGGATAGTTAACATTCGTACAACTCTATCTTAAAATGTGCTGCGAGATAGATTCACTGCAAGAACATTGTCGAACAACTTCGACACATCCGTTCTTCTGCGAAGGCGCACAAAAACTTGAATTACTTTCATTACCGAACTAGATGCACAGCAAGACTTCTACCATTTGTCACTACCGGTAATTAAACTCGCCGAAAAAACAAAACAAGATACGAATTGGCGAGCCGTTTAAATCAAGCACGCGGACGCTCATGTTCCAACATCGCTGCGGAGAGCTGCTACTTATTTGAACATCGAGGGGAAACCTGACGTTTCCATCCCCTTCGTCACCTGGCATGCTCTAATGACTATCGATAGGCACTTTGAGCCTACCTCGCGATCAGGGTTGTCCGAGGTAATACAAGTTGCGTCACATGTGAACTGGCCCATCGCACGACACAAGGATACGACACAAGGAATCGTTGACTGTCTGCTGTTGAAGGCACGCCTGGTCCGGTAGCCACTTGAAATTTTTGAGAAGAAACCACTGAAAATCAGTGATCAGAGCAACCTGTCGCTAGAATTCCCCTCCACATTTTATTTGAAAGAAACCACGGACTGTTCAGGGTGACCGGCCTCTGAAATTCTCCGGCAGCCGGAGTACTTGGCCTTGACGCCGATTCTTAACTGGTGGTGCAAACTAGCCCCCGTGAACCTACGACTTCTAGACTAACCTAGAAGCTCCCAATACTATTAAGCTTCCGTCGTGAACTCACAACTATATCGCATGCTCGCCTAAAAACCTCTAGTAGTAATTGATATGAACTGAGAATACCATAATATAAATTTATATGTATTATTATATGTATATAAAGCAATTGGAAGATTCATGTCAAGGTGATAACTCACAAATCATTAAAACTGAGTTAATCTTTTCAGTACTAATCTCATGGAATTCATCCTACTTTGAATAGAACCTATCCAAACAGGAGTTTAAAACGTTATTTATTACCCAAAAGAACCATTACAATTTAACTACATCCATTTTTCGTACATTTAATGAACTACGAGTTAACACGTTTTTGCCATGACTTCAATTGCCCAACATTCCAATACGCTGCTGCTGCTCTTAGTTTGTGTGGAAAATCCGATACTGACTGAAATCGAATCTAAACCGCCCCATCTACAAAGCTTGAGTCACGGACTCGGAAGTACGTACGCTACCCTTCATTTATTTTGCTCCTCAGACTCCGAACAAGAACCACACGGTCGCCAAGAAGCTGGCAAGGCCTTTGCAGTCCACCCGCGAGCAACAGGGCTTTCACATTCCTTCCAGCCGTTAAGCCACGTCTCCACTACTTAACTTTTAACATCAACATGCTAACTGTTAAATGTGTACCTCAAAGCGCTAAATATATATGTTGAATATTATACAATTACCATTACGCCCACACTTCGTTAACTTAGTGGCAGAGTTTTTGTTGAAAACGAAGACAGATTCAGATGAAATTCATATTAAAATTATGTGAACTTTCATTTATTTTTATATTTTCGCTAGTTATCGGCTAGTTATTACGATCCCGTTGCATTTCAGATGGCGAGCGGGCGGCGGGCAAGCAGGAGGGCGGAGAGGCCAAGGAAAGTTGATGGTGGACACTTCCGCCAACTGAACTCTACCACCTCCTCCGTGTGTTCCACTTCACACCCCATGTTACCATACGGCGGTGGAATGAAGTAACTAGACCTTAACAGCGACCCCCCCACACACACACACACACCCCCAAACACTGCGTATGCGCTAACATATTGATTGACAGCTGTGCCCTTCTCCATAACCATGGGCTGCCGAAGAGCAGGCAGCAATTATGTGTCCTCCGTTGTTCTAATGTGGAGTCGACACGCGTTCGATATCGATGAGAGTTAATGCTCTTGGCCCTCAATTGAGAGACGGTCGTGCATCAGTTGACCTTTGCATAACTCATTCGCTCTAGCGCCCGCCCACATCTCGTTGGCGGGCGGAGAGAACATAAAAAATGGTGGTGGACGCTTCCCCCAAACCTCGGGAAACAAGCCTTGACATCAAGATTCTAACGTGGTACATCTCTGGATATTAGAGACGATTAACAGAAAATTAGAATTAGCGCGAAAATTGTTTGGCTCCTTCTGGAAATAGACCACGTGAGAAAAACCAATTCTTTGATTCGTAGATACAGCGATGAATGTGAGGAACTTTCAAAGGCACGTTAAATCCCGGTTAATAGTCGACTGGGAATCACTTAGTGAGAGAATAAAATCGGAGCTACAAGAAACATTTCTGATAGGAAACAACTTGATTCTGTAGAACTAAAGGACGGAAACACGGACGAAAGCAAATCCATAAAAAGAACGATAGAAAGAGAAAGAAACTGCAGAAACTACAGCAGCCAAAGAAAAGAACGAGGAATTTTGGAGGTAAATGAGTTAAAGGCCTCCCATCAGGAGAAGAGTAGAAAGAAGAACAGGAAGAGGGAGAAAATTAGGAGAAGGAACACTAAGAATAAATGGGAAAAAATGTAGGAAGAAGAGGAGAAATAACACAAGAGAACGATAAAGAAGAGATTCAAGAACCGGAGGCGTCCCTGTGCTGCAGTGGCGGATCCAGGGGGGGGGGGGGCACGAGGGCCATGCTCCCCTCAAAGGCAGAGTCTCCTTTGTCACCTTCCTTTATTTGGCAAAATTGATTTAAATATTTATAATAGAAGTATTTAATTATTTAAATAATTTTGTACATCATCTATAAACACTACAAAAATAACATACAATATAATAACAAATATTTAAATTAGTTCAAAGAATTGGTCGGCTCGACCGGGTTGCGACCCGCCATGCGACCGCGATAGCTTCCAACAAGGTGACGGAAAAGGTGACAATTAAATAAGAAATAAGTTTATTATTAAAAAAAATCTCTGAATGGACAAGGGATGGCCCCCTCCCAAATGATCGGCTGGGTCCGCCCCCGCTGTCCTGTCGCGTGGACCGCTGCCCGCGTGAGTTACCGTCCCGGATGCGGGCGCGCGATATTTCCCGCTTCTCGCGTGAGGCGTGTCACCCGAGGTCTCCTCGCGTGCGCGAATGGCCGCCGTGGGACGCTGATCGGCCAATTTCGATGAGGAGATATGCGCCGGTAACAAACGGACGGCAGGTAGCCTTCACGGACAACACACTGTTGCTTGTACGGACATTTGTTTCAATTATGTATTACTAGATACGCCTTCGATGGCAAACGTCGGTGAAATGTTGACTGCGCGGAGGCGTGCTTTAGTATCTGCGGAGAAGCTAAGTGGTCAGTCCTCGCGAAACCTGCCGGTTTTAATGTGAATTGATACAGACTCGCGGTACTACATCGCCGCACGCCGCCCCAACGAACGTTATTTCAAGGAAACTCGTATATTAGCTGTAATTTAAATCTGCGATCTACACAATACCGGGAATGGAAATGTGAATCGTTAACTTTCTTAGCAAAATATCGATTTCTCTATCTCCAAGAAAGGAATTACCCATACCAAACGACACAGATCCAATTTCAAAATTCCTTCCAGGAAAACGTTAGGCGATGCTAGTTCGAATCAGAGGTATTCATACATTTCGACGAGGCTTACGGAGGACCTGACGATTCGGCAAAAACACATCGATGAAAGCTGTCAAATCTCAGCTTCCCCCCCCTCCTCAACGCCACCTCATGCGTAACGCACGCCCGCGTCGCGGCGCACGCGTGTGCATCACGCACGCATTGTGCGTGGATCGGCCGCGGCTTCTTTCACCCTCCTCGAGTCCATTGACGCCGCCCGCACCCCCACCCACTTCCGTGTCTCGGCGATCGGCGCGCTATTGACGTCTTATTGGTTTAGAGAGAGGACCCTGCGAGACCCCACGGGGAACTTCTTTTTTAAAAAGACTGCGTCGCCGCGACGGCGGTGGCGGCGGCTGCTGCCGCGGAGGCCAGGTGGCAACGTCGTGGGGACCCGAGAAAAGAGAGCTGAATAGCCGCGTGGAGGCGGCGGAGGGCGAGTGCGTAACCGTCGCGTCGGCGGCGGAAGGGGCGGCAACGGCGGCGCGGGCGGGGGCGGCGGGCACGAGCCGCGGGCGTGCAGATGCGCGACCGCGCGCGTGCCCTGGGCGTCTCAAGCCAGTCCTTTTAAACGTCTAAGACGGTGGGGGCGCGCCGCGGGGTGCCTTAAGAGCCTGGCGGCCGCCGCCGCCGCCGCAGCGGCCCGCGACAGCCAGACAACAGCGCCGGGCAGCCGGCGGTGTCTGCCAGACCACAACACGCCGTCGGGGCATTATGGCCGCACTTTATATTTTCTCTTTGGAGGCCCCGCGCGCGACAAGGTGGGCGCGGAAGGAAGATGGGTTTCGCGGAGGCGGAAGGGGTGCGGTTTGACTTTTAAAGAGACGACCAGTTCTCCTGTTGGGGAAGAATGGGTAGAATTGGCTACTTCTGAAACGCGCCTACAAGGTAGACAGCTACCGTGAAACGTGCTTCATTGAATAAAGACACGTAGTTACTGAACTGACTCGTCATTTCCTGACAGCTTTTCCAGGAATGTGTTTCAAATGTTTCGTTTCTGACATTCTTGACGGTAATTCACCCTAACGCATACACATCTCCGTGGTATTAGAAGAGAAAATAATTTTCTCTTCGAATGAACACTGTGGAGATGGGTTTCGGCGTTCGAGTTTCAATGCGTCGTCAGTGCCATATGTCACACCAATCACGTCAGGAAGGCAACCAGGAAGCGCTCCTTCGACACTCCCGTGAAAGGTGATGCGCATTCAACCTTCCTCATTGGCGGAATCCCAAATTCACTTCCTGGCTTTCACGATGAACGCATTAAAAGACTACGAAGAGGAATTGAAAGAACCACACAATTTTCGTGAAAACAGGTCGTGAAAATGTAATTAAAATAGCCCAAAACGATTGAATAACACTAATTTAAGATCCTATTCATAAAAGTCTACGACCAATCAACAAAATTCATTTCTCCGAAAATGTAGTTTTCGATAGCTGGATTTGTTGAATGACATTTGATGCCTTTTCTAAACAATTATAGCAAATTACGAGCTACGGAAGTGATCCCACAGTTAGCTTTTACTCGACTGCACAAGGGTAGTTTTGAGTTCTTATTCAGGCACTGGTAACGATTTTAAAATTAAATTGTCATCGTAAGAATTTTTTTATGCGAAAAAATGTATTTCCATGGTGAGAGTACCTCAGGCTGAAAAAGATTCTCTAAAAAACCACTACGGTGAACATTATCCACCCACACTATATTGTAAATTCCATCGCTAATTCGCTCATGTAATCAGATACAGCAATTCGATTTTTTTGTTATTCAATTGAACAACAAACGTATTTAGTGCGAATCTGAAAGAAGTTGCGACAGTGGCAGCTGCATCGCAGGAGAGTTCGCACGGTTCATTAGTCATAGCAGCAACGGACCAGCAAGACAACGGCAGCGCGGATTAACGAATTTTGATGATTCAAGAACCGAACTATCCATTTTCAGCTTCGTGACCTGATATAAAAGATTCAAGACTCCACCGCCTTCTACATAATTAATTTAACACGTAGTCTTATCTTTCGTAAAATTTTTGCTTAAACTTTTGATTTTAATTCAACATCATGGCAATTCTAAAAGTGTTTCCGAAAGGAGACACGTCAGGCACGTATCTCTCTCGTAAAATTTTTGCTCAAACTTTTGATTTTAATTCAAGAGCATGGCAATTCTGAAAGTGTTTCCAAAAGGAGGCGCGTCGCGACGGGCGCTGCGGCTCGCCAGCGGCGATCGCACGGGCCGCCGCGGCTGGGCGGCGTCGGCCGCGGCAGCGGAGCGGCAACGCGGGCAGATTTAGGGGCGCGGCGGGCGAAATCCGCGTCCGCCGGCAAATTGCTGCCTGTGGCCGCGTGGGGCGCTCCCATCGCCACCGCCGCCGCCTTCGTTTCACGGTCGCTCCCGCGCTAATGAGGGATGCCCGGAATTTGTTTACGTGCCGCTCGCCCGCCGCGACGCCCCGACGCCTACGCTCACGCCCGCTGGCCCGCCCGCAGACCGCTTCACGTCGAATTAAGAACCCGGCGCCGCCCCCGCTCCAGCCCCGCGCCACCCTGTGATTCAGAGCGCCGAAATAGCGGCGGAAGGACTTGCCGCGCTGACTCAAACGAGTAGCGTTCGCGAAATGTACCTCCGGATTCATACAATTTTACTTTCCCGTATACATACGTATATACAGACTAATGTGCGTAGTATAGGGAAAGTTACGTAATGCTGAGGAAAATCGATTTCGAGAGTTCAACGGAAATACACGTTTTGGGATCCCCTGATACTGAAAAAGTGTTGTTTTTTTTCAAAACTTCTCTCTGTCCGTCCGTCAGTCTGTGAATACCACTACCGCCTAAACTATAGGTACGATTTCTTCCAAAATGGATATTCCGTAGTCGATCTGGTTCCACTCGAGGAGCCGCGATTTTCAAAAACTTTCTTCAAAATGTGGGGGTACTTTACATGAAGATCCCCCCCCCCCCAACATTTTCAACATTTCCTCAAAAAAGGGTCCACCTTTTTTTCTTTAACCTTCTCGTAATAATAGAGTAAAATAACACTTATAAAGGTGGCATGTGTCCGATTTTTTAATATACTAGAATTTTAAGGTAAAAGACGATTCTAAGCAAGATTTCATAGGGCTTTTCTTCTTCATTAAGAGATTCCTTATTTCGGGGCCGAATGGTATTCAGTTGACAGGTCTGCCCCACAGTTTTAGGAACTATGAAGTAAGCGTAACCCATTATTGATTGCCTTTTTAAGTTAGATAATTTCGAGTAGACTTGCGGGCTAGTCAGTTATTATTACGATTATGATGGTAGTCTCTGAACAAATAGACGTCTCATTATTAATTTTCGAAAAGAAATCGACTGAAATAATGTCGACGACCACAACATTATTTTTGGGCTTTGTAGAAATCGACCTCTCAACCAACCACTTCCCTTCTGTTGTTTTTGTCGATTTTCTCTCTCTCTCGAAAATATGCAATATGACATTTATGTATGTAACTAATTGCAATCCTATATTTATTATATTTTACTCGGGTTTTATTGAATTATTATATGCAAATATTTTATACATTAATCGTTGTGCAATTAAACATTTCAACCGAATTAATAACAATAATATAATATTACTATAATATAATAGCCTAATTTTGTAGAGGTTGTATTGTCATTGGAAGAACATTTTTAAGTTCTGCACCTCCCACAGGCTTCACATCTGATTATACCTCCCATGAGTAAAATGTACGCAATATTTATGTATTATTCATTATTTTATTGGTTTGGGGGTATATGAAGTGTGAAAACGTGAATTAGATTGTAGTATATCTTTGTGGAAAAGTTTTCTCCCGGAATCATAAAAAAAAAAGTGTTACAATTATTTCGTTAGAGTTCGTAATATCAGCATTTACAATACTATTACGTTTCTAAATCACTGGAAATACGGAGAAGCCAAAAGAGCGAGAGTACCACCTATTCAGCGGGTTTGATCATAGTGGAATCTTCTTGCCTGACTTATTTACTAATGCCCTGTGCACACAAATTTGTGAAAATGAGGCTCGTAGATAAGCCACACTGATTGCTCCAGCTCGTTTGCCAAAACCAACCACACCGAATGCCACCCCGTGGTCTAAAGCAGCCGGCCGCCTCGCGACTTACAGGCCCGCCGCCAACGACACGGGTGCTTATCAGATACCCGCTGAACAAACAGCCGTGTATCAGATCATAAAGTCGTGAATTTAAATTAACCCCCACTTCGCGCCAGAGTTGTTTCCGCGGCTTCAAACAGGTTTATTGCCGCGTTTCAAAACAATACTAAATCATCTGCCGTCCCTTTCTCGCCCTCTTGTCATGGAAATTTCAATTACCACCCGGCAACGATTTCAACGGGACTGTATCTGTTAATTTCAGCGGGACAGTATCTGCTAATTTCATCAAGAAATAGAACTCAAGAGTTGCAAAGAAAGTTCATATGAGTACGGAACGTGAAGTAGAGAACACCTATAACACTATTGTTAAGTACTGAAGGCTCTAGTTTGATCCTGTCTGAAGATTATCGTTACTTTATATTCGACGAATATTTTGCATAATTTTCTTCTAGACAAACTATTTCCTTCGATTTCCGTACTGATCCAAACATATAAAGCACTCTCTACCAAAAAAAGTACAATATTATCCCTTAAATTGACTGTGGCTCTAACAGTAGAACACGATAGAGCCATATACAATCATTCAAAACTGGATATCAAAAGGAAAGTAATGGCGTTGGTTTTAGGTCGTTTACCAGGAAATATAATGACTCATATTTACGGTTTTACTTCCTGCACGTAATCGCTTCTATTCCGAGCTCACCGATCGCACCACCCACTAACATCAAACCACAGCGTCTATTTCAATCCAACAATTAAGAACGCGATTCGACGACCTGGGGATTCGTAACTGGCCGCGTTTCGCCATTTTCAAACGCGCGCGAAACCGTGGACCGTGGTTCGCGAAGGCGCGTCGGGGGAGACTCGTCCATACCGGTCGCCCCCCACAGCCGATAACGGAAGCGGCCGGAGGGGCCGCGATGGCGTGCAGCCCGACAATGGCAAACTGGAAAGTCGGCCTCCTCCGCCGCCGGGGGTTGCAACGCCCTGATGACGGCTTCTTCCCCTATCCGCCCGCGCTGCGCCGAACCGCTCGCTCCGCGCGCCGGTTTGCGATCCCGGGGTCGGGAGACCGACCTCCCGCCCGCCCGCCCGCCCGCTGACTGGCAGAAGCAGTTGCAACCGAAGAGCAGGTCGGTTTGAATCCAAACGGATCGCTGCGAGGCGACCTCGCTCTGGATTCGAGTGGGAAAGGGAGATCCCGAGCTGTTCCCTTCTTGAAAGAGAGAAAGAGGACCTGGTCGTAAAGACCGCGGTGCGGTACTGCGTGATACTCCGGCACCATTGGAGCTTTCCGTAACGACGCGTCGAGAATTGTAGAACGTACAGGCGTGGCTTTGCTTCTCGTGCTCTAAAATGCAACGGGTTGAAAAAATAATAGGCATATCAATAACAATCATAAAGATTCACGCGAAGAAAAACAACAGATTAGAAACTACGAATGTTCCACCGAAATGTTATGAAATACTAAAATAGTTGTATTCATTTATTCCCATTGTTATGTTGGTTGTTTCTGAAATTTCTGAGTATGTATTAACAGCGTTCGTCTCGCTTGATTTCAGTCAAAATGAAGCTTTAATTTTCTACTATTTAATTAAGTTATTATAATTTATTTTATTATACATTATTATTACTGAAATATGCTTCATGATTGCATCACTTACGATGAGCGACAAAACGCATACAGCAAAGAAGTGCCTAAGAAATTGTTAATTATGTTACACTTTTTTGACAAATTCATTCTAGATTGGACATTATTATGCCATTCGTACATGTAATTCACAAATACAGAATTAGGGTAGTCGCGAAATGCGCTTTTGTAAAGAAAGTGTGTACGCATGCAATCCATTTTGAAGATTAATATTACATTGTTGATTAGGTGTCCGTTTTAATCTTCAAAATCGAAATGAACAGCGAGTTTCTTCGCAATCATTCTTCGAATTACGATTTTATATAATGTTAAGTCACTTTTTTCCACTATCTATCCATTCATTAGTTCATCTACGAAACCATATACCCAGGATGCTGAGTATGTCGTAATTAAATCAATCGTGAGTCTGTACATGTTACACACTGGAAAGTGGCAATCCATAAATAAACTAATATTTTGAAAAATATACCTCCGGGAATGAGTTGAGATAAAGGATCATAAAACCGGAAGGCGTTCTGTTGCGAAACTTACAGCCCATTTAGCGCATTTTAATTCAACACAAAATCGAGGAATATGTTCCCTTTTTGCCACAGCATTATCGCTCCTGAATACTCCACACTACACGCGGAAACGCACCCGTGAGACCAGCTCTAAGCAGCGATGCCATATTGGGCGGAATACCGCCAATTGGGCGAAAAAGGCATCGACTTGCACGAAGTAAATGTATTTTGCGGGATTTCGCCCAATGGGCGGAATCCTTTGTTTCCCGGGTGATTTTGGGCAATACAATGCTTTTTTGCTTAAATCATCAACAGTTCACATAGTTTTTGCGAAATTGATGTCTTCTAAAATAGTATATGCACCACCCACAAGAGTTTTAGAAACGAAACTCTCGCAAATGTGCAGTTATATTATCAGATGTCAGAACTAGCTTTTTTTTAATTAAAGAGGCATGAAATCGTGCCCATCCTTTACTAAAAACTGTACAAATATTGATGGCTTACGATAGGTAGGCTTTATGGACGAGGATATTTAGTTTTAAAAATCTCGTTAAAGTGTACGAATTTAATATTACCAGCTCCAATGTCACAGCTCGCTTTTTTTTAAACCGCTCATCATCTTTCACCACTCATTTGGCGGAACAGGCCGGATTTTTATCTTTTCGATGTCGGATTTTCACAGAACACATCTGGCAACTCTGTCTCCGAGGAAGATTTCCCGAAATCGGAGCGCCAAGCACTCCGTTTGTCCTTCGCAAGACGATCGTTGCTGTCGGGCAGCGTTGCCGATGAGTCACAACCATCCGACCCACCGCGACGCCGCCGCCGCACGTCATTCAATATTGCGGGGGCGACAGCGTCCAGTGACTGGAGGTCGCTCGGGCATCGCAACGCATAAACGCGACGGCGGCGAGACGACCAGACCGGCGTGGGAGGCGCGTATCAAGAGGTCAGACTATCGCAACGCGACCCCCCCCCGCCCGCGTTTTAAATACCAGCGCTCCAAGCAATTACGCGAGAGGTCGGCCACCCACGAAATGAACGCTGTCTCCGACCGTTATTTTCAAAGACGTTTGCAATCCTAACTTGACTTGCGGAAGAGAATGGTATCACGTACAACAGTGTATCGAAATATACGGAAACCGCATTACAAGCACTGAATTATTACTCGGAAGTTGGGCGGTTTAAAAAAAAATGTGCTAGCCGAGGCATTCCATTGCGTAAAGTATAAGTCATCATTGTTGATTAATTGTCCGATTCGAACTGCATTGTTGAAGCAGTTCGGAGCGGCTGTGCGGAACGAAGACCGCCCACGCCGCCAACTGCAAACAATGGATGACGGCGGCGGTGGTGGGGTGCTGCTGGCCATCCGCCTACATTGCCAATTATGAAGAAAATCTCACGAAGAAATTGGGACTATTTTCACGCATAAACAATAATTAACCGAGATTCGAGATAACCGAGGTCTACATAAATGTACATTTCGACAACATCCAATCATCAATTCGCGAGAGTTTTGTACCAACTGGAATTGCGTTATAAAACAGTGTCGTGGCAACTGGGAAAGCAAATTTAAAAAGGGAACTGTTATTCTTTTACAAAAATGTATGTTAGGTACAATTTATTTCAGAAATTCGATACTTTTATTTCTGCGTTAATATATTCGGGAATTAAGCTGCTAAATTTTATCGCAAAGTTTGACATTCATGCAACTTGGGGGAAAATACAATGGTACAATAGTAAAATAAATGAATAAAACAAATATACATTGGATCTAACTCCCACACAGCGAACTGTTAACCAATTCTTACGAAAAGTCACCTAATGGTTGCAATCTACACCGTAGAGATGATGGACAAGCATTTTCGGGGCTTGGAAAGTTGGAAACCTCACATGCAAGAGCAAGCGGTTGCCATGGCGACGCTGATCTAAGAAACAACTACTCTGAGATGGTCACTCACGCTCGCGGCTCCGACGCCCGCCCACGGCAGCGGGGACGCCACGCGCCACAGCCCGCCGCCGGCGAGGGCCATCGGCACCCACGGCGCCAGGGGCGTCCACGAGAGCTCCAGCTTGCCCGGCGACCGACGCCTTGAACCCGCTGCACACTCGCGCACTCAAGTCAGTACGCGTTTATGCACAGTCCACTCGTTTCACCCACTGCTTCCGGAGGTATCGTTAACTTCTGTGGAACTGCTTTATCGCTCGTCGTTACCACGTCCCATTCAATCGGGCTGTTCCAGCGGCAGCGCCGCAGAAGGCAATCGCAGCTCGTAACACACCCACAAGCACAGTCGCCGAAGCACACGGGGCACGTCACGGCGGCGGCAACAATGAAGCTGCGCGGGCCGGCTGGTGGCGATCGCGCCCACTGTTAGCCGCGCCGACGGGCGGCGATAGCATCGCTGATAAAGGCGGAGGCGGCGGCCGCCACCGCCCGAGCCGATACGCGGCCGGCGGCGGGGCGGCGGCGTCGCAGCCGCGACCGCCAATTAGCGTCGGGGACGCGGAAGTGGCCGCGTGGACGGCGGTGGCGTCGGCGGCTGCGGCGGCGCGGCGCAGCGCCGGCGACGCAACCGCGGGGCAACCCAGGCACTCACCTCGCAAAAAAAGCCACTGTCCTTGGAGAGTCGCGCGCCGTCTGCTCGTCCCGCTGGCGCGCCGGCGGGGGACCCGGGATCGCAACGCGTGGCGCACGCGCGGCGGGTGGGCGTCGCCACGCACGCTGCCAGCCTTCCGGGGCGCTCCCTCGCAGGCCGCAACACGCGCGCACGTCTCCTTCTTCTTCTGCCTCCTTGTCTCGCGCGCCGCACACACGCACTGTCCTCGCAGGCGCCGCTCGTCAGTGTCCTCGCGTCGCGTCGATTCGGAAGACTTGTCACAACGTGGGAGTGATAGAAATTAAAAAAAAAAGGACGATGGTAGGCGTTGAGCACACGCGTGAAACACGCCCGGCTGACACGGGCAGGCCCCCACGGCACGCGGCTGAACTCTGCCACTCGCAACAGGTGTCCCCACCACTCGTCCTCGGGCTGCACTCGCTCGTACGTTCGTTCACTCGCAGCGCTCTCTCGGCTCCACACGCAAGTCGACTGACCGGCTGTTGCCTGCCTGACGCGTCGGCTTCGACTGCCGCCGCGCCCGCGCCCGCGCTCCCGCCGAACCCTCCGCCACCGCCGCCTCCGCTGCCACCGTCGCCGCCAGAATTCGCCAGCGGGTGAGAAGGGGGCGGCGGCGGAGGCGGCGGCGGCCACGCGCCCCAGGGGTAGCGGTGGTGGGGGTTCCTGGCTGCTCGGGTGGGGCGGGAGGAGGGGGCGGCCGACGCCGCCCGTCCGCGGCCAGGTTTAGTTTAGGGCCCCTCCCGCCCGGCCCGTGAGGGGATGATGACGCGGTGCCGATGATAATGACGGACCGCACGGCCTCACCCCCGCACACACACACACACAGAACGAAAAAGGCGGGGCGCCGCAAAAAAATGGAAGAAAGATTCGAACCCCCGGGCGTGGCGCGTGGTCGAGTCCTACCCAAATTATAAGAATCGCCGCACTTTAAATTCTTTTTTAAAGAGGGGTGAAAATTTGCAATCTGCGCACCGATTACTGTAATTGAGAGCGGTAACTGAGAGCCGAGAATAGCAATAATCAAGGAAATATGTTTGCGGGCGAGGAAATTCATTGCGGAGTGGTGGTGGCGGCGGCGGGCGCCGGGCGGAGGGGGGGGGCAGCGTGGAGCGGGGGATGAGAACACGCATGCGCGACCGAAGCGCCCCGCGTCGCGTCGCGAAAAGGACCAACTGCCCGCGGGAGTCGCGGGGCGGGGCGGAATCAATTGGGGTTGGTGGGGGCGAGGGCGCCGGGCGGGGGAGGCGGCGATGGGCCCCTGCGGCCGCCGAGCTCCGTGGGCGCGACCGTGGGACCCCGCCACCCCGACAGGCGCGCCCGACCGCCGCCCGGCACGCGCGGAGCGGAGTTGGCGGTGTGTGCGAAGGCCCGCTCCAACACCGGAAATAAAAAGCTCTACATCCAAGTCGGAATTTGGCACAAGTTTTGAAAACGTAAACATCATACAAGAGTTTGGCCTAAAACTTAGTAGTACGAACCAATATACACGTTCTACATATCGTATATTTTCTGAAATAAAAAAATAAAAAATGCACGTGGTCTGGAAAGAATCCGTGTGTTAATTTGCATTTCATTTAAGACACACTCTGTCGTTATTGGCTGGGCTATCCGCGACAAGGAGCGTCTCATGCTGGCGTTCAGAACGCTCTGAGGAAGGCCACAATATGTTGGCCGAAACGTTAGCCATTACAAACGAGACGCTTGTCCAGGATTACCCAGCCCATACTGACACCGGCCGCGGAAGCCTACGCAACCATGTGCATTCTGTCTTTCTCTCTGGAGCTAAGTATGTGCGTGAAGCTACTGGCGAGTAACTGTAGCAGGGAATCATGAAATTTCAGCGACCATCTGTACCAAATTCCTCTTTTGATCTGTTGTGTTGTTTGAAGTGCTGTCGTAATAATTAAAGAACATACTTATAATGTAATTTCTGATCAGATCAGTTCTGTAAAATAGGATAAAGCAATACGTTACGTACTAGATCGAGATTCTTGTAATGGATACCCGATATGGAACTAGGCACCACGAAAAGACAAGTGGAAACAATGAGCCGGTGTCCTCTGTCTCTGAAGTAATCGAAGTAATAAAATGCTTGTTCCGTACTTTGCGGATTTATGAGTATGCAAAATATCGGTTATGAATTAAATATCTTAAATCGAGATGAATTACTACTTATTCACTACGTTAAAACACGTCCTTAAATTGCCTTGTTTTTCGTACCATAACATGATTGTTTCACTAATCGGAAATGTACTACCATTACGTAGTACCACGATTACGCAGTATCAGTGATCAAAAATTCCTGATAAATGCTTCGTTGTTTTTCATTTTCCAATATTCTATTTCTCTGTAAAGTTTCACCGGGAAAGTTTCATTAATGTTCTACACAAGGAAATGAATGCGTATTTTATTCATCGTATAATAAAATGACAATTTGCACATTCCACGGTCCATTCTACACAATACTCTTCTCTCTTTCATTCCACATGCATACTGTGTGCACATCGATTTCAAAATAGTTTTTGATTCAATATTGAAATTGAGGAGGGTGGGAGAATACTCTACTTTTACATCGTGTCTACCAACAATGAGGTCGGGAAAATACTCCACGAAGTTATTTATAATTTTTGGTTTCAGGCACATACCAAACTTTGAAGGCTGTAATTTGTTCAGAGGACACTTCTCAATGGAAATCAAATGTGATTTGGAGGGAAATATGTACTCCTGGCTATCGCTGACATTTCATCGCAAGCTTTGTAAATTTGCATTCAATAAGTATTATTAGGTTTCGAAGTTCTTTTAAGATAATGAACTTGATTTTCTAACATTTTATGTAATTTGCACGAGTAACATTCAAAGAAATCTCCCTTAATAACGGACACCTTCGATTCTTTGAAATAGTTTTAATTGTGATGTTAACTGCATAATCAAGATATTTCTCCACCCACAAACAGTTTTGAAACAATGGCTGTGTAGCTTCAAAAACATTTTAGATTCTGAAACTAGTTTCGGAAAGCTGCATGATTGCAAGATGAAATATAAGTAATTGTTTAAAATTTAATTTAATATTCAATAATGTACACTTGTATTTACGAGCGTATACATGAATCGTAAGATGAAAAAATTATATGTGGATTATTTTAAATAATTTTTTATAGAAATGTTCACCAGACAATCTTACGTTTACGATACTTTTTCTACACCATCACACAATGTTTCAAAGAAACATGTTTTAACTTCAGAAAACAATTTCAGACTGTAACACGTCAGTCAGAAACCTGGAATTCTTAAGGATGAACATTCCAAGAGATAGTCGTGTACTACAGGAGTGAAGCGAGGTTCAGTAAGTAACATGACACGCAGTACAGACAAAAGGGCAGTTCTATTTTCGCCCGGACCTTGGACAGTCGTAGGTGTGGGAATTTCGAAGGCGAGGCGGCGGCGGTAGCGAGGTTGTAGACGGAAAGAGGGGAGGTGGCGGTGGCGGAGGCGTTGGTTTCGTAGCTGACTCGGCGTGTCGGCAGCGGTGACGTGGCTCGCAGGCTAGGGGCGGGTGGCAGTAGTTAAACCGGGCGGACAATGTTATCTCTCGCAGGTACGAACCCGCGCTGGGAAAAGTAATCCTTCGACGTCGTTATATCGACGGTTCCCGTCATTCTTCCTGTTTTGTCGTCAACGATAAATGTGTTCAAAGCTTAAACCTTGCATAGTTTTCGCCGCTGCTACTAAACAAGAATTAGACACAAATACACAACAAGGTTGGAAATAATGAAAAATACAAAATCCGTAGTACCAATACAAGGCAGGAACTTTATGGTTAATCTTTACTCAAGTCAATCCAAATGTGTCCGGAATAAACTAACGTGTATGTTTAGGATTGGGAAGTTAGGTGTATATTGGGGCTAGGCTGATTATCACGAAAAATTAGTTAATTTATCTCCAGGACTATATAATTGCCATACATTTCCGATTCGTACTATAAACAATATAAATACGTTATAGTGAATTTGCGGGGTAACATTTTATGAAGACTATTTATGAAGCTATGTATATGTCTTTTCTTAGGAGATAAAGACAAGTATACTTCGTATTCACATGATAGAATACGTTTTCATGTATTATTCGTATTACTGTCTTATAATTATTATTCTAAATTTTGTACATGAAACAATGAAATATAACAATGAAATATATTTACATCTTAACCGAGTGGAATCTGTGATCAAATTTGTTTGTATTAATATTTAATGGATGTTTCACTAATAAAAGAATCTAATATGTAGTAAAGTAGTAATTTATTACGCAGAAATCTGTATAGAAACACAAATTTCTATCCAAACACAAATAATTATTTAAAGCTATTTATTAAAAATGAGAAAATATCGATACTAGCGATATTCAATTACGATAGTATCGAAAACTACCGACTGTGAAAAAAATCGATGTTTAAGAAACACTAGGCGCGCTACCCGAAGGGCAGAGAGTATTACAAGAGCCGAAGGGTTAAGCATTACTTTTAGGCATTTTAAACAATGTATAAGCTCTCCCGGCGGGTCACTACAAACCAGATAATGAGATTTCTTCTTGTGGACCTTAAAAACATGTTACATGAAAAAAAACAGCATTTGTGTGCTAATTATCTTGAACTCAACTTGGGCTAAGTTATACATTTGGGAATTAAGAGATTTGTATTATTTCATTTAACCTGAAGATGGGACACAAAAGAGCAACAGCAAAGTAATATTACTATACTACGAATCAAATTAGAATGTGATTGACATTTGGGTGCAGAGGGCTGCGCGCTCTATCACGTGCTCTCAACGCTAACTAGACAAACAAAAGAAGGTATGTTGAAAAAATCGTAATAAGCTTGTTCTTAACATTTGTTACATTTGCTCTCTAATTTAGGTGACAACAATGTGCAAATACCGAAGCTTCGGATTCGCTGTCCTCAGGTTATGGCGCTGACGTCATTACGTGACCACGAAATGTCAATCACATTCTAATTTTATTCGGACCTTAACAATCTCATTAGGAGTTGTGATTAACAAATATTATACCAGGGTTGTTGCGCTTGGAAAATTCAGAAATTCCCTGACTTTTCCAGGTTTTCCATACCCTAAAAATTTATTTTCCAGGTCATTTCAATAAAATTAAAAAGTATTTTCATATGATTTAATGACATATTTATTAGGCTTTATATTTCATATATGAACAATTTCATATAAATTATACAATCACATTTGAAATTAATCACAATATCACAAATATGTACCAATATCACAAATGATCGAAACTAAATTAACAATAAATAATTTTTGGATTATAATCACTCAACATCATAAACTTTCTAGATTAAAATGAAACTATAATTTATTTAAAACACTCATCCAAAACGCAAACGCATCCAAAAGTCGTCCAGTCTTTCATCTCTTGAATATTCTCGTAAAATGTCATCCATCCCTGGTTTCTTGCAAAGAGCCACGAATTCTTGTTCGACCTTGTCACATGAGATTCCACTCATCCATCCCTTCGACAACATGTTGTATGTACGATGACAGACGTCGCGTAGAGACTTCCTTGTTGCTGCTAATAACATGAGGATCACAAAAAGTCATCAACCTTGCTCCATCATGAGCCAGCGGAGATTTGGTTTGCAGTTTCTGGCAGAATGTAAGGCTATCAAACCAGCTTGTCTGAATTCCAAAACAGCTTTCTCTTTTATGCCTGATGCCTTACGAATTTCTGCGAGTGTAAGATGACCAATTTTGATATGCTTCACACTTTGAAGATTATCTTTCTTCGAAACATCGATTTTTTTTACTGATGAAGTCACCTTCAAAACGTCATCTTTGATGAAACGTTTCAGGACAGAAGATATCAACGATAAAAAATCGGTATACAAGAATGGAGCCATGGGTTTGTTTGCTTGGAACATTCGGAGGAGAGGTTCAACTTCTGAGGCATTCCAACAGTGTGAATGACGGAAAGTTTAATGACATATTACGAAAACATTCAAGAAAAATATTAATAAAAAACAGACAATTTAGTTCATATAAATACAAGTTTTAATAATATTTTCCTTGAATGTTTTCCGAATACGCCAAAATTCCATGCAATTTTGTTATTTTCCCTGACTTTTCCCTGTTTTTTCCAGAGACTAGAAATTCCCTGACTTTTCCAGGTATTCCAGGTTTTCCAGGTGCACAACAATTCTGATTATACATTTCATGAAATAAACGTCATTATTCAAAATTAACCTTTTTTTGAGTTGCGACAATTTTGCAGATGAATGACAGTAGATTGAATGAACAAAACAGTGCACAGCGTTAACATATGATTAAATGTATACCCAGTACCAACCTTCAAAAATCCTGGTACTTCCACTAAAATTCTTGGTATCTTGGTATTCTTGGTATATGACAATTGATTCTGAAATTGTTCATATTATAACTCTATTAGGTTTTTAACGCGCACAGGAAGTTCGTTACCTTTAACTAGATATCGATTCATTTTATACCAATAAAGTAAATGGAATCATGGTCGAAGAAAACATCTTTTCACCATGAAGGAAAGACTAAGTTGAATCCTTTTCTGCTAGAGCACGTGCTGGAAAAATACCATCCTATGTCTAATCTCCTCCCCACACGACACATACAGTTTTTAATGTTTATTGACCAAATCAATTAAATCAAATCAAAAGTCACTCTCAATGTTTTTTACAGCGCTGTTTTCTTCACCAACATCACATTTATTTGTAATATTTGTGTTCGTTTTAAATTATTGAATAAAAAATTATTATACGAATCTTAAGTCTACATCATCAATTACCGGAGTTACGTTAGAGGTGGCGCGGGGTCATTTCTGACCCCTTTAAGTTATTTCTTTATAAAATTATATTTAGCAAGAAATAAGTTATAATAAATTAGTTATTTTAATTATAATCAATCATTTATAAGGTCGTATTAATTTAATTCACTATTATAAACAAACATGCAAATGAGGAATTGAAACAAATAAAAGGGCAAGATTATCATTTTTCATTTTATGTAGTGACCCCATTTACATTTTCCTGAATATTTCAACGGCAAAGGTACCAGAAAATTCAGCAAGTTTCATTTTTTAACATTGTCTCACATAAAAACAATTTATTGAAAATGCTTCAAAGCGAATCAACAGAACTTAGAAAAATAACGAAATTTAAGATGTTTGTATTGGTTTCACAAATATTTATAAATGAATTATTACATATAAAATTTTGAAAATCTTTCAGACAAAAGCTAAAGAATGTGGTAAAAGGCATGCGAAATGTAAAGTTTCTGACTCGGAAAATCAGGCAACTGCAGCTAAGCAAAGATACGTGGGGTCACAAGGGATCCCGCGCCACCTCTCTCGGGTTAAAATCTTGGCACTGAAACCTATATCAGGATGTCTTCATCATTGTGCATGGTATCTTGATTAAAATTCCGGTAAAAATACTAGGATCCTGATACTTTTTGATAACTGACAGTGCACAACAGAAGAAGAAATGGCACGTGGTTCAACGCTATTCCTCAAAACCCCTGTCAGGGATCTTACAGTAGCAATTGTTCCCTTGCAGGGTCGCCAGATTGGGGAATTTTGTTCCGAAAATGGGATTTTTTTTCGTTCTGGACAAAAAATAGGGAACATAAATGGACGGGGAAATGTTTGTTGTTTTTTGGGGAAATTATTTTCATCCGGAGTCGTGATAAAAATGTTATTCTCTCAATTATTATGAATAAAAAAGAAACAACACGTTATTCTCTTTCCTTTTTATGTATCAGAAAGAGAAAAATAAACGACAGGCAGAGAGAATAATCACATTAAAGAGAATATTGTTTAATGGAAAACGTTGCAATTATCTCTTTCAATCAGATCGGTTGGTAATATGATAATACTAGAAAAGGATCTATTGTTACGATTCTTAGTAAGAATTTCTTACTGTTCCTGGTATTCATTCATTTCATGTTACGATTCAATATTTATGCAGTTAGCAGAAAACTGAATATAATACCTACTCCACATTGGAAAACAAATCGAGAGAAAAATTTTAAATTAGCAGGGAAAAAAAACTTAATTCACTAGAATAGATTTGAAAAAAGTTAACGAAATTTGCATTGCCTCTTCAATTTAACCCATTTTCGAGGCTTTTGGGTAAGTCAAACTTTCTTTTCATTCCTAATTCTGTAGTAGCTTTTGAAGTGCGAAATGGTAAACGTGCTTTTATATTTGCAGTGTTGCTGGGCGCTTCTTAAAAATGATCGGCGAAAAGGTCTCTGAAGCTGGAAATGGTTATTGCCGGGATTACGACACGGAGACTCGACGTCTTCTAGAACAATTTGACGCTTGTCAAAGCGAAATTGATGCTATCAACGTCAAAGCTGCTGAAGAAATTTTGAATATTGAGCGAAAGTTCGATATAGTAACAAAACAGCGTTTTGCCAGGAGAAATGAAATCATAATGTCAATACCCAATTTTTGGGCCACGGCTTTTATGAATCATCCTAAAATTTCGGCAATTTTAAAAGAAGACGAAAAGGACTGCTTACAGTATTTTTCGAAGTTGGAAGTTGAAGAATTTTATGATAACGAATCGGTATACAGAATCACTTTCCATTTTGAGGAAAACCCATATTTTTTCAATGGGATATTGACAAAGGAATTCCATTTCAGTTCGTCAAGAAATCCATCTTCTCACAGTACAAACATATTATGGAAAAAAGAAAAGAATTTGGTAAAGAATTCAAAGAACAAGGACGCAACTAATAAAAAAAATAGAAATACTACCCAGAAATCATTTTTCATATGGTTCACTGACCATAGTAATCCAACTGATGACGATATTGCTGAGGTAATTAAGGATGATTTGTGGTCAAATCCTCTGCAGTACTATCTAATGCCAGTTATTGAAATAAGATATCACCATTGAAAGTTCTGATTCCGTTGTGGTTATGTAGTAGGGAAAAAGCATGATGTTTGAGGGAGGGGGAAAACCGTTGTTATATTGAAGAAAAAGTATGAGCTGAGTTTCCCATATGTTGAGACAAAGTAAAAGACAATCACTGAAGGTAATTTTCTCTACAATGTAGAGTCTACATACTATAAGCGTATAGCATTATAAGCGCGTTTTTGTGAGTTCATTATAGTACCTGAGAATATTGGTCATTACTGATTACAAGTAGCTTGTTCAACACGCAAGTTACTCATTTGTATTTCATTTTTAGTGCAATTGTTTTTGTAATTTTTATTGTTTAACGCTGATTTATTATTTCATTTAATGAGGATTTACAAGATTATTATTTCCTATTCCATAATAAGAACGAATTTGATGAAGCGTTTGGAGAAGAAACGTTTTCAGAAAAGTCAAATTGGATTATGTAATACATGATGATCAACTGAACTACGGTTGTATCAAATTTATTTAATTTCATTGAACTGTTATTTACTGCACAATAAAGAATCTGAATTCTTTCAAATTAACAGGGTATTTCCTTTGCTACAACAACTTACAAACCTTTTAATATAGTGAGGATTTAAACACCTTCACAGGAAACTTTTCCTTTTGTATGGTATAAAGATGGATTAATCTGATAATTTCGACTGTATCCACTTGCCAAAATGGAAACTTTTTGAATCTTATTGATTTATTACGATGCTTTTATTGTGATATACATGTAACTTCAAAGATTCACTTTGGTAAGCAGGCGCATTTTATCACTGTAATATAGTTACATATTTTTTCTTGACGCACAGTACTCAAGCACGCGACAGACACATTCCATTGTTTTCACAACTGCCAGGTTTTAAAAAAAATATTTACTTTTATTCAATATCTGCCCAAAGGATTTAAACGTGGTGGCTTCAGAGTTACGCAGTAAATGTATACATCAATTATTGTACAATTCTTCAAGTAAGGTTAAGGTAATATATTGGGTTATTGTAATGTTTGTTAATTTTTTAAATTTAGGCATTACAGCATTGGCAGCAGTTGGCGGCGGAGGAATTGAGTTACAGGACAAAGGAATTAATATTTTACGAAGTTACGGGAATACGATTTCGTAATGCTTGGGTGTTTTCCAAGTGGAATGGTGGTTACATTTGGGACCGAAAGAAGACGTAGGTGTCAAGAATTTGGTGTCATATTTTAAAAATTATGTCAGGGCTGAATGCCACGATTGCTGTGATGTTTGTTATTTTTCACAAACGAGGGGGCGTTTTGTTGTAATAGAGAAATTTATTTTGAAATGTTTGAAGGCGATGGAGGGTGAACCATATTGCGGAAGCGGAAGCTAGAGGGAGTTTACATAAATTTGTTACAATTACGGCGTATGTGAGTAACCTTCAGTGCGTAGTAAGTCTGCAGGCTCGTGACAGTAATAGAAAGGGTATTGAAATATATTGAAAGTGGGGGCGAAAAAATGCATTACAAACAACGGTCAGTTAATCAAAGAATACGTTTCAACTTTCATTTCCATATTACGAAAGGTAATTCATTATCTGGGCGAAAAGCACTAATTATCGTATGAATCCTTGATGATACGACAAAAATACGGTTTTCTCAGTATTCACTATGCCGGCCATGATTATCAAAACTGATAAAATAACAATTACGGGTATCTATATTCCAAATGTACTTGCGGCCACACCCAATAAGCGTAGCGAAACGTAATCAATTATTTCGTCACACTGACATCGGAGCAGATGTTCTGACACAACTTTTTCGGTATTAAGTGCCCAAGAAAGCTTATTATTTATGTATCAATTATTTGAACATTCGTATAATTTTTATTGATGTAATTTACTTTAGAAATATATAACAATGGGTAAAATCAGTACGTATATAAATATACTATGTAATTATATTCAAATGTGTAGAATGAAAACAGTCATAATTCTTTAAGAATATCTTGAAAACTCAAAAATGTTTTTCCATGCAAGTACTAATATCTCATACCTGTAAAAATACGTATCCATTCCCTAGTAATTACCAGCTTTAATTGATCTCGGGCTTCTGTGTTTTAATTTGAATTTACTAAATGTGGCGAGTGATGGGGAAAAAACGGAATAACGCAATTCGCAAAGCATCAAGGTGGCATTGTTGCTGGGCGTGGGCGTGGCGTACGGAGCGGAAGGGCGAGCTGAACACCCGAGCAACGACGGGATACCAGCCAATGTTGCCAGGTTGGGGATTTCATCCCTAACTTAAAACAAAAAACAAAAAACAAAAACTTGACCGAAACTGAATAAATTAGATTCATTCAAATTAAAATCTTTATCTCTGTTGCAGACATCAGAGTGAGTCATACAAAGATATCTCTTACCTCTTAGGCTTGGTAACTCTTACACTATCTCTTACTCAATAGCACCCCTGTAATTGTATACCTGTATCGTATCTTGATGATTTAAAATAATAAAAAGAGGCCAAACATCTCTGACTGAGTGTATTCGATTTCGTGCTAAAAAGATTATTTGAAGAGTCGGCTCGAACTCGAACAACGTTGTAACTGACGTATGTATCGTTCTGAGAAAAGAAAAAAATATATTGTAATTATTAAACATTTCATCAGTTAATTAAGCATTTAACTTAACCAGTAATTTATATAAACCAGTAATTCATAATTTTATTTAATAAAAATATAGGTGTTTGCTGTAAAATATAAATATAATAAAATAAAATACGTGAAGTATATGAAGTCGTAGGCTTCCGCGGCCGGAGTCATGTGGATGATCTTGGCTGTCCGGGTGACGCCGCGTCGAAGGCTGTGTTGCCGACGTTTCGACCATCTTGTCGTGGTCTTCCTCAGGGCTGGAATGCGCCGGGATGGTCAGCGCTCGGGTTTATAAACCCGGACAGCCATGATCATCCACGTGAAGTATATGTACGTGTACGTATAGGACTATTTGAAAATGTAACAATATTGCAACCATTCAGACTTGCGAGATTGTTACGAGAAAACAAGGACTTCCTCATGAGAGGGGTATCAGTTATGCAGGCAGTTCGACGGCAATGCGAATAGTATGGATGAATGCAGTGGCCCCGAAATTTTAGAGAGTAGGTGATGCGCCACAACTTGACCACACGGAAGTACAAGCAATCCAGGAGGAAAAGTACAGCGACTGTAGTAATAAGAAAAGCAAAATGGTATTTGGAACTTGAATTTGAAGATAAGTGGGACTGGTTCAGAAATATTTAACCAGTTTGCGATCAGTCGAGTATTATGAAAAAAATGTAGAATTGAGTGATGAAATATGTAAATCTGTTAGGAAAAAGATGAGTGAATGGGAGTTTTGGTAGTACATGTGAGTAAAATGATGTTTTGTAAGCATACGTACGTAAGTACATATAGAAACCTCTACAAAGTTCACAACATAAAACACGAGTGTTTTAATATTATTATTATTATTTTATTTTTTTTTGTCAAGGAAAGGATAAAAGTTAATTTTTTTTCACGGCCAGCGCAGACTCCTCGTAACATTGCACGTACATTCCAAGCATGCTTTTGAATTTTATCAAGAAAAGTTTGTACAAGAAATGAAATATTGTGTATTTTAATTGTATTTTAAAGTGCATATTTCAGAATTTTTACATGCATATTTAGAGATTTTTAAGGCATAAAAATCCTCTCCCTAATTATTATATATTCCGTTAGGTTTGCATTAGTTTATAAAAAAGCAAGCGCGAGTAAATCATGCGCTTATGTACCACGTAACAAAATTGTTTCACAGACTATTGAAATCACGAAGGGAGAGATTCGGTGGGGGTTCTAGGAAGGGAATATGAGCTATCGCATCATTTGAGCTTGTATATGCTTTATCGCTATCGATATTGTTACAGAGAAACTCAATAATCCGAACTTTATGCTTCTGTGAATTTTTGTTCGTTTTCGGAAGCTATCTTAATTGAGGAATACGGGCCTGCATAAGTCCCGTTTTAGTCACGGAAATGTTACAATGTCCTCTTTTTTTGTTTTTAAGATCTGGTCACCTTAGGTAGCGAGAAAGTAAAAAACAAATAGTGCTTTCTAACCCTGAATTTCGTACATCTGTAAGGCGAACATGCAATAATTAGAGGCGGCATAATACACGGACTTGAAACTTGGGCTCGGAGTACGCATGCACCTCCCCTGCGCCAGGTAGGGATGTCGTCCGCGTCGGCGGGCGTCGCGGCGCTTGTGGGCGTGGCGGCGGGCGTCGGTCGAGCGGGCGGCGCTATTTCCGGCGCTGAGGTGGCTATATTCCGGCGCAGGCGTCGCGTGCGGGCGGCGCCACCGACGCCTCGAGGGACGGCGGCGTGGCGTCGCGACGCCCGCCCGGCGACGGCCCGCGCGCCCCGCCTGCAGTGGGGTCGAGTCTAGTGGGCAAATTTTATTACAACATTGATATTTCGATACATCACCAAAAGGTTTTCGATGTCGATGAAAATATCGATATTTAAAATATCGATGTTTTAAACATGCTAAAACATATTTTTCCATCCTGTTTCCAATTTTATTTAGAGTACTTACATGGAATTCTTTAACAACTCACATTAATCCCTTTTCTTAGTTGGCTTATATACAAAACGCAATGATATTTTCACATTTTTTAAATTCAATTCTTCACAGAAACAACGTTTCGACAACTTTCATATATTGTCATCTTCAGCCTATGTGATAAATGATGTACAACAATTACTAAAAAAAAAATTATATTACTCAAATATTAAAACATGAATTTCTTACTGACCTTCTTTTGAATATTAATAAATCAAAATTAACACTCAGGCTGCTTAAATGGGTTTAATTCAACTGCTTCACTTCATTTCAAACTTTACGATGCATTCTGTCGATCCATTACATACGACTGACAGGTTAAGAGACTACTTAATGAAACAAAGGTGGTTTGTGTCCGAAAGATAGATTGAGTGCATATACATAATTAGGAGTATTATTATATTGGTAATTGATGGACGTGTATTTTTGTGTGCGTGGATTTAAGTAATTCATGCATCCAGTGAAACGAAAATTTATAGCAATGTTCTCTCAATAATCATCTCAATATTGCTCATCTGCAATAACTACCTTTGAAATAAAATTAACAATTTTTTCCAATCACCAGTCCACTACATAACAGAAGATTTCACCATGCAAATGCATAATTGCAGTTACATACTGAGTTCTTTCAATATATAATGAGAAAATAAATACAAAAGAAGTTTTGGTACGTGCTCTAGACTACTTTAAATTTTGTACAGCAGGTATCTTACAAAATGTTTACTGTGTTCGCTCTTTGATGATATTCGGGATCACGAATGCAGCGGGAGAAAGGAACATGTTCATGGATGCAAAGAAAGAGAGAATTTATGTGGCGTGCTCAGTTGAGAGAATATTTGTCAACAAACGGCTAGTAATGGTCGTCTTTAACTTCTCGCAACACTTCCTCTTGAACAACAGCGCGGTCGCAGGCGTCGCTGAGTCGCGCTTTCTGTGCAAAAGCAATTTATGCACCATTTTCCTCTCACTTGCTTACGTAAAACGTTATTTGTTGAATTCCCTTCATTTCTCTTTTGTGTTATTGAGAAAATAACACTTGCAATAGTGGAATAAACGTTATGCATATGAACTCAAAACTTCCTCGAACGAGATTCACCTAAAATTGTTGCTAGAAAAGTTTATCTTAGTATTTTTCGCACTTCAAACTCTAACGTATGCATCGAATCCAAGAAATTATTGTCGTACTTTTCTGTAAGCTTCCGTGGATTTTAACTGCTTGTTCCTTTTGAACTTAAGACTAATCTAACAAATTTTAAGAATATGTAAGTACTTCCTTCGTTTAACCTCACCTAATTTCATTGCATTAGTTTATTATCACATTTACTCATTTTGATAACTTATCTCCTGATGGAGTTACAGTTTGATTCGCCTGTTTGGCTTCGTTTTTCAAAAAGAATCTATTTACTGAAATTTAACCCCATTGTCTTTATATAAATTTATTCCTCCCAAGTTTGATTTAATACCAGTTAAAGTATTTTGAAAAGTTAAATTGTGATACAATTTGTGCCAAATCTAAATTCTGTAATCGCACCCAATGTAATAATATCATGCTTACTTGTAATAGTCGCTAATAACCAAATTTAATTAAAACAATTTAAAAAATCTTCTAGCTCTCCTTTCAAGTAGGATTTTACTCCACACATCAGTTTACGTCATCCAAGTGGACACTATACTGCGATTTTTCTAACTCTGCCTCTCAAGGGGGACCGTGAAGGTATTTTAGAGAGATGCTGAAGAGATCACAGTATGAAATTTTGGGCTATTTGCAATTATTGCCGCTGGTTGCCATGGTTTCCCTTCATTGCTGGTTGCCACGTCCCAGGAAGGAATTCAACAAATTTAGTTCCTCTTATATTCGTTTAAAAGCTCTGCGTTCTCAAAATCCAATGTTTGCAATGCGTTCTTGGAATCCATTGCATCAAAGATTAGGTTCACTGTGTTCCCAGAAGAATTTCGAATTTTCTAAAGAGTGCACAATCTGTTACGTAACATCACGATTTCATACCTTACATTATGTAATATCTATTACATCCACAGCTCAGATTTCAAATAGTTTATGAGTAAAAAATCGGGAGTTTAGTGTGAAACGAGATTTCTTAACACCAAACTGCATTTCTTAAGGTTTACAGTAGGGACAAAAGATCAAATATATTAATCAGAATATTTCTGATTTTTCATGCAAAAAAGAAGCGCCCGGATCTCGATCTCGTTCTCGCGCGGGGGCTACACTCCATCATCGTAGATGCAACGGTAGTGGCGGCGCGCGCCGGTAAGCTGCAGGAGAGATACGAGGAAAAGAAGAGTAAGTACAGTGCCTCCCGCGCATCTCTCCTCAGCGCCGGCTGCGCCTCCGCCGAAATGATACCGCTGGTGGTGGGTGCCCTGGGCGAATGGTACCCCGGAAGCGACGCTGCGCTCCTAAAGGTCTCGAATGGCTATCAGCTGAAAAAACTAAGACAGCGTATCATAGCTGAAGCCATCACTGGGAGCGCGGCGTGCTACTTCGCCCACACAGCCAGGCCCTACCTCGCCCCGCGCGAGTACAGAGAGATTGTTGACAAGATCTGTGCCCCCCGCCCTCACCGCACCAACGGCAGCAGCAGCAGTACCGGCGATGCACTCGCGTCACAGGCGCCACACTCGTCCCTCACGGACTATAACTTTTTTCCTTAACATTTAAACTATTTCTTTAGCTATTAACTCTTTTCTCTCTCTCTCTCTCTCTCTCTCTCTCACTCTCTCTCTCTTCTTGAACCTTTAACTTTTTGTTATTTTTTTAAAAATATTTCTCGTTAATTGTTAACTATTGTATTAGAAATTGTATTTGAAAAAGTCTGAATGAAAATACTTCTATTTCGAAGACCGTATTGGCGCACGAATATGCAAAACACTTCGGACGCCATTTCTTTTCTTGACTCTTCATAATGGCACCTTAGTATACGCAAAAGTGCAGAATGCCACCAAGTTTTGTGGTCGGGATTATATTAAGACACCATTAAGAATGGTAGATGATAACGGCGTAGACACCATTATCTCTGTAATCACTCGCCTGATCTTTTCCCTTTTGGTTTTAAATGTACACATATTACATTTTCTATATTATTTCGTATAAACACCTATAGCTTTCAGATTTATACATGAAGAGCGAATCTCTCGTCGATTGTAAATCTGTTTCATTGTTCGCTCACAGGCGGGTGGGCACGGCGATAGCTACACCACTGGCGCAAGCCAGGCTCGCCGAGTGTGGCTTGCTAGTGGCGACCAAGGAGGAAACCCGGGCCTCCTGCCCGGAGCGGCGAGGGACGAGGGGAGGGCGGGCGGGCGGCACTGGGTCAAGAGAATCGCCAGGCACGGCGCATTTCCTGCCGCCCGCCCAGCTCCGTTCCTCACGTGACCTTCCCTTACCCGAAGAAGCCTGCCGCCGCCGCCGCCACCGCTGCTGCATCGCGGAGCGGAGATCTCCATGCGCAGTGGGTCGAAATGACGCCAGGAGCGCGTTGAGTACAGAGTACTGATTGATTGATTGATTGTTAGTGAAGTGATTCCGGGCGCGTAAACTACCAAAGTCATTAGTCCCGTTAGTGCAGTGCATGCTTTTTCCTTGAGAGGTGGCATTGATCTTCGCTGGATGGCAGGATCCGGTGCCGACCTATCATCCGCTAGCGGGGTTGTCCTCAACCAGGTATCTGCCACCAGCGGGCACCGCCCCAGCCGGGACAAGCTCTAAGCTCCTGACCGGTCCCCCGGCATGTGTGCCGCGCAGAGTATGTTTTCGGTGAGCGGAAGAGGATGTTCACTCAGAACAAAGACAAAGTTGTTCATGGGAAAATTTTATGGATGTTGGTCAGCTAATTCAAAGCCTACTTTGTCAACGTTGCTATTTTGCAACGTTGCATTATTGTTCCCTCATCAGGGGCATGGAACAGATTACACTATTGCAGGTAGTGTTACACAAAATTTGACAGAATACCTTAAAAAAATGTAAAACAAAATGTACATCGAAAAGAATAGACGCAGAATTATTTCCGATTTTATTTGTGGTGCTTTTCTTCTTCGTGTATAATTATGTACTTATATTCGAATTTTTCTATAAATTCTAACCAAGTTTGTACCATACTTATGTAGTAATTGTGTAATTACAATTATGACAATATAATGTTTATTAATTATAATTAACATTATAATTAATTAACATTATAATATTATTGTATCTGTTCCGGAGCCACGATGCGGGAACAAAGTTGCGAGACGTTGGCGGCAAACCGGGATTTTAGTTTAATGACCAACACCCATGAACTATTTCCAGAGTTAATATTGTACTAGTGAATTCAAGACCTTAAGAGTTGTCTTTTCGGGGTGCTGGAGGAGAATTTTTTTCTTCATTCGACTATTAGGGGCTTAAATATCGGAGGCGAAACACAATTGCTTAATTTTCACACGTCTTCTCAACGAGATGCGGAAAACCTTTATTTACCGTATTTCTATTTTATAGATTTAAAATATGTTAATGTACATTTTTCAACTTCAAAATACGCACCCAATATCAAAAGGGAATATAATTAGGGGGAGGGGATGGGCACCCTCGTTACGCGCCTGACTCAGAATACGAAGTGGGGAAGGAAGGGTCAATGAAACTGCATAGCTCCACATAAAACCAAAATTCAACATTTTTTCGATTTCGTCGAATTTAGAGTCTACGATATGACGACACGTATGTCGCAGAGTCTCATCTCTCGCATGTTTTCTTTATCACACACACGTCGTCATCGACGACGATTAGATCCGACATTTATGATCCAAACAATATCTTACTAAAGGCAATGGTTAAATAATAATAATAACAATAATAACAACAATAGTAACCGAGCAAAGTAGGCTTAGGGTGTAGCGCATTGACTTCGCAATCGGGAGGTCTGGGTTCGATCCCCGGGGCGGCCATCCTGAGCGGGGTTTTCGTGTTTTCCCTCGGTCTTACAGGGGAATGCTGCGATGGTTCAAAAAGGCCACCATCACCTCTCATCATCATCATGCTATCACTTCAAGGCTTAACAACCTTTACTTACCAAGTAATGCAGCCGAAAAGCTCATTCCCATAATGACGCACGTTAATGTCTTCGAGATAAATATGAAGGGGCCTAGGAAGGTAACGTACAGCGTGGTCAGAAATAGCCGATATAAAATAATAACTATAATAATAGTAATAATAATAATAATAATAATAATAATAATAATAATAATAATAATAAACTCTCAGGTAATTCAAAACACTGGGAAGTGGAAGAAATTGCTTTATTTTGAACAGCCCACATTTTGCGCAAAGTATTGTAGAGGCACCGACAGTCCTTAGATCATCTCCTTAAGTAGGTGGTTGCAACCCGGAGTAGATGTTATATTCAGCCGACACATAACGTCTTAAGTCGAGATAAAGAGGCATAATAATAATAATAAAAACTGCCTCTTTGGGAGCAGTGTGCGGCGCGGGCGAGGCGCGGATAAATCGTCGACGGCCGTTCATTTGGCACGTCCATTTCAATGCAGCTCATCGCCCATGCGGCGCGCTCGCGCCGTGTTTCCGTTTCCCGGCCTTCGCTGCTTCCGGTCGCGCGGCCGAGGAGGCGGCGGCTGCCACGCGACGCCTCCGCGCGGAGCCATTCGGCTGCCGAGCCCTGCGCCCCCCCCCCCTTGCCTCTCCCTGTGGCCTCTCATCTGGAAACTCGTCCAAGGATGTATGCTGATCGATTGGTTAATGTTTCCGTGCGCGACAACTGCTACGGTCATTGGTCCCGTTGGGGTAGTCAATGCGTTTTACGTCCGAAGGTGGTGGTGTTTATACTACACTGCGATTTTCGTAACTTTGTCCCTGACAGTTATCAGCTGTTTCGCTGCCATCCAATCAGGAGCTTATATTTTGCGACAGTGACCACTATGGTGATGTTCAAGCTCCCGATTGGATGAAACCGTGAACAGCTGATTTCTGTCAGGGGCAAAGTTACGAAAATCGCAGTGTAGCTGGATGGAGAAATTCAGCGCAACCCTACACGTTGGCTCCTACACGTTGGATCAATCAATCACGTCACTACAGTGACGTTACTATGGTGTACAACCTCCCGATTGGATGGCATCGTAACAGCTGATTTACGTCATGTGCAGTTATGTTTAAATCCAAGTGTAAGTTCGTAAATAAAATTGTCATAAAAGCAAGCAAAATAAAGCAATTGTCTGACCCATGTGTGCCTTCATATAAAAATTACAGTGATTATTTGTGATGCGTTACGTTTTAAAGAAAATATGCGTAGCAGCTTTTCTACAATAGACCATTACAACGTACGTGTACAGAGCTCGGTAAATATAAAACATTTTAATTACAGTTTTAGAAAAATCGTTTAAAAACGACAATATTTGACGGTTCAATCTTCGCACCTTTATTGTAACATTTACGTAATTTGACGATCTTATCGTTACTTAAAGTATTCAGTTTACCTTTTCGGGATGTTCTTGATAACTAACTTCACATTCATGATACAGTCGACTCCGGTTAAAGTGAACTCGGATATAGGGAACTTAAGACACTCTTTCCGTTTCATTAACGTTAACATTACAAATAAAGACAAAAAGTCTCGGTTATAATGAACTCTGAACCTCAGTCACAGTGAACGTAGGAAATTCAACGTCATGAAAATAAGTCCCTCCAGGAAAAAGAAACATCGCGATACTGCGACAAAGCCCAACAGTAGGCAGCTTGGAAAAGTATCGGCCAAACGTCATTGTCGAAGAAGTATCCCCTGAAGTGAAGGTAGCGGATCCCGAATAGGGGCCTCATTGATGACCTTGTGGCACTCCGTTTTACTGAGGAAAGAAAGCCCGTGTGCATCGTGGGTTTCAATTGGCGGCGGCGACGCGCGATTGCTTGCTTCAGTTTCAAGTTTGAACTTCCGAGGGACAAAGGGCTTGGAGTTGAACTTAGGTGATAGGAAGCGCGCGACTTCCACAGACCCGCGGATTCGATGCAGATTCGATGGTGTAACGTTTAGCGTACCGGACTGTCATACCCAAGTTGGCGGGTTCAAAACCGATCGAAGCCGTGGATTTTTAAGGGCGAAAAAATCCTTCGTACGCCTTCCTTCGGAGAGGAAGTAAAGCCGGCTGTCCCATGTTAGTAGATTTACTTGCATGTAAAAGATCCTCGAGCCTAAATGACGCCTCTGAGCTAAATTCAAATCGCCTGTTTCGTCGTCCGAGATTCTTTCTTTCTCCGCTAGGAGGTGAAAGGAGCATAGTGAAATTTGCGTGGTCAGACGGAAGAGCAGGCCTGATGGCCCGAGTCTCGCCACGTAAAATAAGGCATTAACTAACTAAACTAACTAGCCCCACAACTTGGCGACACCCACCGCGCTGAAAAGTAATCAGTTTCACTTGCGTTATCCTGCTACGAAAGGATCTCATGTGAGGCGAGTAAAAGGGCCTTCCGACAGTGGGATGGTGTTCCAACAACGCAAGAGGCATTGAAGGTGTCAAGGCTGCTTTACGATACTTACAGACAGCGAAAAAATGAAGAATAAAGTATGGAGAGAGGGCGAACTCTGGAGAAGGATCTAGAGAAATTACTAATGGAAAACATACGAAGCAAACAACTGAAAATAATTCATATTTTTAACTTCATGTAACTTCAAGATAATCAAATTTTCAGTTCGTGCTGTTAATGTATCTCTATATTAATAAAATCAACAATTGTGGAGAAATTGAATTTAATTTTGACATCATCGGAAATAGTGAACCTCTGATATAATGTGAGTCAAAAATTTCAGAACCAAAAAGTTCGCTATAACCGGAGTCGACTGTATTATCCGAGCAAGTTTTTTTGAGCCCTCGCTTCGCTAGTTGCGACAAGAGTGGGGAATTTGGTTATTTTTACAGAAAGACTTTTAGATCAAATTTGTAGTTCGTGTCTCGATGCAAAAAAGTGCCCCTTACACGGGAGCGAATATTTCTGGTTATCAGATTTTGTCAGCAACGCTCGTTGTTACTATCATTTATTCTTAAATCAACTGTTAGCAAAGGAGGGGGGTAGGTATTCCGGGGCTCAAGAAAACATGCGCGTATAATATATCGAGATGCTGCGGCACGGGATTTTTTTTTATTTTTATTTGTGTATGACTAATCTCTTCTACTTCTACCGACCAATATGGTCTATGTAAGATAGAGGTGAGTTCATTGAGCTTTTGCTCCTACCTTCACCTCTACCTTACTTGCTAACTACTTGATCTACTTCCTTCACCTTTCTAAATTACAATTTGCTTAATCTAACATGCTTAATTCTATATAAGATTCTACAGATTTTTCTACATAGCCCAATTCTAACATTTCACCATCACCATTTCCATTACCAATCTTATAGCTACATTTATTTACATATGTACAGTTTTCCACCTCTTAGCCGTTTCGCATGGGAAAGGCAGAAAGGCGTGCGAGTGGCCTGATTCTTCAGCTCCGCCGCCTCCAACGCACAGGTAGGAGGGCGCCCTCCATCCCGTTCCCTCAAAGCGGCGCGGCGCGCCAAAACATCACAGGTTGCGCCGGCGCCCCGGCCCCCACCCCCGCCCCCGACATCAAGGCGCCACCACCACTGCCCGCCGCCGCCGCCGCCGGCCTCCACTCGTCCGCCGACCTGTTCTCCCCCGCAATTAAGAGCGGAGAGCAGGCAGAATTGCGACCGCGCCGCGCCGCCCCCACAGCTGAAACTGCAACGTGTGCTGGGGTCGGCGCCCGCGGCGCGACGGCGGCGGCGGCGCCGACGAGACGGGCGGCGGCGGGGGCGGACAGGGGTTGGGGGTGGGAAGGGATGGAGGCTGGAAGATTGAGGGATTGCGGGAGGCAGAGCTACGGGGTGGGTTGACGAAGCGGCAGGGGAGGAGGCGGGGGTGTTGGCGGTACGAAGGCTGGGGTGGTGGTGGTTTTGAGGCTGGGAACTCCAGACGGCCTGTGAAGAAGTGTAGGGAACTTGAGATGTGGCAAGTGTAAATACAATACGATGGGCCGGCTAATAGAAGTTCTGAGATCAAAGAATACAGTGAGAGTAATATATTGGGTCACCGTCACAAACGAAGAAACTGTAACGATATCGATAGAGGGAGAGACGGTAGTGTATATCTTTTATGGAGGCGGAAATAAATGATGAAATGATAGTGGTGGCAATGAGAAAGGGGTAGTGATGATGATCGTGATATCCAATATGATGGTGGAGATGGCGGAAGTGCCGCACTAGAGCTGATGATATAAATGAGGATAAACTGTTGTTAGTTTTTAGATATGTGACAATAATTATTGGTGATGTGGAAAACTATGTTGATAACAATGTATCATGGGTGATATTGGAATTTGTGAAGTCTAGAAAGGTAGCGATTCAAACGAAGGAAACACTTGGGAGTGTAGTAAACGCACTGACGCAAATATGGTGGGCCAAATGCGAGAAGCTTCTGTGATATTACAGGGTATGTTGGTAATCTTAGAAATTGCATCAGTTGAAAGACATCAAGCCACTCCACGAGAAACCGAGGATGGGAGTGGTGCATGAGGACCACGCCCTCCCTTCAAAAAACCTTTTCCCCCCAATTATTTTCCATACTTTGAAAGTAACAACAACATATTGAACGCATCACATTACAAAGAAGAAATCCCATGAAGCCGAAGTGGGAAGCTTTTCAATGAGAAACTCACGCTATAAAAGTTGTATTGTTCTTCAACGAATTTATAGCAGCGCCGGTACCAGGAGACATGTCGAGGGTAGGCAAAGCACAAATTGCGGATGGTAGCGTTTCAGCGGAAAAGCGGTCACTACCCTCCACCTGGTTCTAATATTTTTTCTTGTAATTTTACTGACTTTATTGAATATAATTAGGCAAAACTGTTCGCATCTCGTTTCAAATGTTAGTTTCCATTAAACTCATGCAGACGTCATTTCAAGAAGAAATTTACATTTAAAAAAGTTTTTTTTTTTAAAGAATATTATGAATGGTTATGGTCCAGCCCTCACCTGAAATATTTTCTGGATCCGCCTCTGTTACAACATGATCTTTTTACATTTTTTCGCCAGAGCGATGTGCAACCACAATGTGTCGTTTATTTACATTTTTCAGTCGAGAAAACGATGTTCTTAGTAGTTCGACCGTTTTCGACATGATATTTTTAGAATTAAATTTATTTTTACCATAACATTGAGTGTCACTATTATATTGACTTACAAATTACGTAATAAATTCTTTGTAAACAACACTTTTTCACTTAAAAATTACATAATAAATAATGTTTCTCCACTTGTTAACTTGACTATTAAAAAGCGTCTCGCTACTAAAGTGGTTGAAAATCCATGTTCCGTGATGGCAGGCGCATCTTAACGGTCTGCCGGATTTTCGTCACTAGGAAGATAGCTAGATAGAATTCACCTGCTGTCGGGAGGAGAATTCTAGCCACCGACTGCGCTGATCACTAGTTTTCCATGATTTCTCCAACCGACACCAAACGGATTCAGGAGCATTTCCCTTACAAATGGGTCACGGACAGCTCGCGATCTTTCCTTCCTCTTCCTTTTGCTATCCCCACCCCACAGCGGCTGAATTCGACCTAGCTACTTAGCCAGTGTCGAAAATCCTTGCTCAGTCGGGACTCGAACCCCGGGACCTCCCGGTCAAAGGCTCTGCAGTGACATCATTTGATACCCTGAGCCACCTATGCCGGTTTCATTATTCGAAATGTATTAAACTATAATGCAAAATTACGACATCACAGTGAAATTGTTAGACCAGTCATCGTGTACGGCATGGAAACTACAATCATAATTGGAATGGAAAATTTGATGAAGATAGAAAAATTTTAAGGAGGATTTACGATCCAAGAGAAACACGGAAGGTTATAGATTGAGATCTAATGAAGAAATTTATAGTAAAACGGAAAACCTAGAAGTGATGATTAGAAAACGACGACTACATTTCTGTGGACATATGGTCCGCTTGGACCAATCAAGGTTAAACAAACAAATTTTTAATAAAATCTGGAACTACGAAGGTCAAGGAGACTATGTCAAACAAATGAAGGCAGAAATACAGATATTTAAAATTACTGAACAAGACTGTCTAAATTGAAATGAATATAGAAACAAAATTTTTGACCTCAAATTTTTTTGTCGGTGAAAAGAACAGAGGAGAATGGATTGTTGAAAGAAGAGCTGCGCAGTCGAACACGATTAAGGACTTCTCGAGGAGAAAGAAGGAAACTATATGAAGAGATATTTATGTGGTCCATGTTGGCCGGACCGCGTGTAAAAAGAAAATGACATATTCATCACGACAGTCGCTGCCTATCTTTCCTACTCCACTGATTTGTACGAGTTTCCAACTGAAATCCCTCCCGCTTCCCGTCCAATTTTTTCCTGGGTTCGCTTCTGGAAACGGTGCTATAGTTGTGGTGGAGGCGGTGAGAGTTCTCTCTTAGTGGGTTCCTTGGAATGCCACAGTCACTGGGGCGGGGGCGGGCACGGCGGCAGAGCAGGCTCCTCCGCCCGCCCTATTTAGTGTCAGGCCCCGCGGCGGGGGCGGTTAGGAATCGGTTCGCGCGAATCGCGAACCGTTTCTTCGCTCGACTGGTCGAATTGGTCTGCGGCATCTCGTCGTTCCGCGAAAGAGTCGGAAAGGACGGAGAGGAAGTAACGGTCAGTGACGGGCTATAAATTAAATGATCGTATTCTTTTCGAGAAACATAATTAGATTCTGCTCGCAGGCATTTCTAATTCCGCGAAGACCTCGGACAGTTTTGATTGTATCCAAGCAGCAGTGGTAGGCAAAAAATATTATTTGTTCCAAAAAGCTGATTTTGTCGCACTCTTTTGTCCAAGAACATTCTTTTGACTTTAGTTCTCTTTCAATTTGCAGCATAACGACGATCAAGTAATTTAATATAGCAATGAAATACATTCAATTTAATTATTGAATTATGTGAAACACATGTAGCACAAGTGTACAGCTTTACGGAGAAACTTTCTATTCCTGAAGTCTCTAATCGTGACGAATGGCGCATATTTGGAAATTGCGCATTTTTGTTTTTCAATAGACAGAATACTTCCCAAAATTACGCATAAACGTCTTTTAATCAGTGAAAATAAAGTACTGGGCTTAACCATTGTAATACCAGTACTATTTTCTTAACTAACCATCAATTATTAGCGCACTTGTTCAGGCGAAAGTTAAAGGACCAGAGCAAATCTGCTCTGCGTTTTAGTACTTTTTCAGACAACCAACCGGGACAAAGGACTTCGTCTTATCCTTGAAATGAATATTATTTGCCGCACGTGAGGTTTCTGTTGGAGGCGGCAGATGTCGAACCCCGAATCCCTGGCTGCAGAAGCGCAGTTGAGGACGGCACGCCCGTCAGCTTTAGGCGATCCTCACTGAACGCTTGCGCTAGGCACAATGCCATTCTCTGACCACATTGCTGCCACACGAAGCTGTAAACAACGTGTCGGACTGCTTATCATACTGTAGAGTCGTGGCGCGCTGAAACGGTGACTACCTACGGCAGATGGCAGGATGTTAAACAAAGGGCGCAGAAGATGACGCATTGGGAATTTCTGCCTAGCGCGGATACGGCGTGGTACGGCGGAGACAATGGGGGCGGCGGGTAGCGCCGAAAGGCCTATATAACGGAACGAGAACAATGCCTCCGCCTTCTTGTTTCTCAGCAGCGTCAGCGTGCGGTTGTGCGAGTGTAAGTTTGTGCGAGTGGCGCATGTGGGCAAGGGACCGGCAATTCATTGTCGTGACGAGCGAGACATGCATTAGGTCTCAGATGTAGAGCGGTGTGGTAGCCGTTCGATTAAATCCCTCCTAGTAGTGGGATCTATTTAGTTAGTTAATTGTAAGCAATGAAATTTGTTATTTGTGACTGCGGTCTAGTTTATGAATAAACTCACTGTTCTTACAACCCACTCTCGTCTGTGTTTTGATTACACCCGTATGACACCACAATACGATCGCTGGTCATTCTGTGCTTGCTCTCGAATTCTTGGTTTTAATACAACACGAAAATGAACGTGCAAGTACCGGTAACCAGTTACAACGACTCTGGTCATTGGTTGAATAAAGAGTATGGTACCGTATACTACCTCAGGTGCGATCTCAGTTGTTCTTGAAGCGTAAAGTGAGCAAATTTGATTAATAAATTGACCTACATGAAACTCATATGTACGTACTGTAAATGCGTAAACATAGTTACCCTTGGATGTTGATTTACAAAACTGTAGTATAGGCTTCTCCCTTTTTAATTGCTGTTCTTGTGTGCCATTTCGTGTATAGAAGAGCAGGCAAGGGGTCTGCCTTGCTTACAAAAACTTGAGTCATTATAAAATAAAATGTTCATGGATGGATACATTTTCTTGTAAATAGTGAGACATTTGATGACAATATGACTCGGAAGTCGTATTGTGAATGATACTGGTATTCTGCATAAATTAATTATAAAAGGAAATACGTGGAGCGTGGAAATCGTTCGAGCACTGAACAAACTATGTTTAATGATTGAAAACAAATAAGTTCCAGAAGTACATTCCAATTCAATATATTTTGAGCAGATAAAATGTCTTCCTTGTCTTGTGAAGGGTAACTATTAGAAAAAATTAACACTAAAAAATATAATTTCAGTGCCGAAACAGTAGAAATGGGTGGTAAGGATCAAATTGCTTCTTATGAAGCTGATGTTAGAACGCTAGGCTAGTGATCTATTGCTACTTGTCTAACACAAATAGTTACCAGTGAATGGCACTGAGATGGTCTAAAAGATGAAGTGTTCACGGTATACTGAATCAAATGTACAACAGTCGCCCCTGCTCATTACTAAGTACGGTTGACAATTATCTTGTGAGATACAAAAATGTCTTGAACCAAGGACCGCAACACAAGATTTATATTTTTTCTTTTCCAAGTTCCTATGCGCCATGCTGATACATCATTTACACCATTTACAACATTTTTTTCTTTCCTTGCGAAGGTCGTTGCTTTCCAAGTCAAGGGTCAAGCAGACTGCCCACTCAATTGACCAGCAATGGGCCACACTTAAAGCCTCTTGCGACCACAGAAAAGCTTTGTCACCAGTCACGTCAAGCGAACTCAAAGAGAAGGAGGCGAATAGCCGGGCGCGCCGACAGCTCGGGGGTCGGGGACCCTGACAAGTGCCTGCCGACCTGCAGGCTGATCGCCGCCACCACGCTGAGCTTTTGGGAAGGAAACGTGTGTTTTCGCGTGTCGCGCACACGGCGGCGGCGGTGGATACCCGACCCTCTCAACACTTTCACTGGTGAGTGACGCCGCTTAAACCCGTTTGGCGTCGAGGATTTGGGTGAAGGGGACGCGGCCGGCGAGGGTGTCCCAGTGAAGGGGAGTGGGGGGGGGGAAAGAGGCGCGAGCGAGGGGGTGCGGCGCGGGGCGACGCCGAGCCCCGTGACGAAACGAGGGCTTTCGGCGACCGCTGCGGAAGTAGGGGGGCGGCGTCACCGCCTGGAGCTGGGACGCCGCTGCATAGGAGCGCTGTGCAGAGGGACGTTCGATTCCTATAAAATAATCGATCCCGGAATCGAATAGTTAAAATAGATACGAGTATCGAATCAAAAGAAAAGATTAGGGAGTTTTTGCCACCTCGAATGTTAAGCACTATCGACCTTCTGCGCATGCGCAGATGCACTAAAGTGATGCGAAACTTGAACTGCCATGAGCAGAAGATCAAGAGTACTTACCGTTCGAGGTTACAAAAATTCGCTAATAGATTCCGTAAGGAATCGATTCACAGGAGGCCACCATTCAACAAAAGATTCGATACTGGAATCGTGCAATTATTATTTAATAAAACACAACTAGGTATTAATTAATTAAATTTTAATAGCAATAATTTTGAAACGACGAGGATGAAAAATATTACAAATGAAAGAATACAATTGTAATAAATAAAATAGATAAATGAAATAATACGTTAAAAGAATATAAATGAATACTGTAATAGTTTATAATATTAACTAATCGACGAAATTATAACGGATTCAAAGAAACACAAATTCACACTAAGCGATCCAAGAGTGGAAAATTAAGATGTTAAAAATGTAGTTTGAACCAAGGGGTTCGGTTTGATCGAAACAGAAAGTCGAGGCATGATGAGAGGTAGAATTCAAACTCGACATGGACTTCTATAAAATTAATAATAAAAGTAATAATTGTAGTAATAATGATATATGTAAAAGTAAAAAAATACAATAAAGCGCAGAAATATGCATAATTAAAAAAAACGCGAAGGTATTTATTTAATTCGATTCCGACATTTAGAAATAGATTCCACCAAGAATCGCAAGCAAAGGAATTGGATACCGATTCCATAGGAATCGAAAGAAAAGAAATCGAACAATCGGAACGTCTGTAGTCTTACACAAGTAAAGACTACTACACTAAGCCACCCGAAAAAATGCAATTTTGTCAGTTGCGATGTTGGTACAACTCAAAAAAGTCGTGTTTTAAGTTAATGCACTCACCAGAACTTCAAATTGATCTACCTTCCAGCAGGAACAGCAGCGTATCTTACAGTACAGTGCCCTAGCAACAAATGGCAGAAGTGTGAATGCCAGGTATGGTGCATATTAATACAAGATAAAACTTCAAACTCATTTACCATAACACCTGATTTTTTCACTTGTGCTACTATTGCAGCCCGAGGAAATTTTGTCCTTAAATAATGGATCATTCAAAAAAGCAATAAATTCTTAAGCCCAACAATGATTTTAATCTATTATAGGAAGTAGAAAAATAAACAGGGAGACTAAACATGCGTGAATTGAGTATAAGAAAAATAATGCAGAAATTACGTAACATATAACATTTCGTAATATTCTTAATTTTTTTCATAACTTTGTTGGATATTGAGAACATCACCAACTTATAGAATTCATATACTTAACTGTTTTCTTAACACAACAATCTAATACATAACGACAGAAGATTGAATTCTGGAGTAAGGATTTGTTTCACTTGCTCCCTGTTCACTTTTGTTTTTGTTTAAAATATATTTGCTTTGTTCTTTCATTTCAAAATCTTTTTCCTTGTCAGATTTCCCCTGCTTTGCCAACATCTAAATTGTCTTTTTTTCCTCATTTCAATTCCATCTTACTATTTCCTGCTTGTAACGTTGTGTGTGTAAATGAGATTGATCTAACGTTCCGTGAAAATCTACCGCGATATTCACACTCAAACGTACATTTTGTGGTAAAATCCTGCAAAAACAACTTTCAACATCCTTGGGAGCATGTCATGCCTGTCGCACGGACCCAGACACGCATTAGAAGTGTCTCTCCCCGCGCTTGTCCTCTTCGGCCGAGGCTCGAATCGCTTCGCGCCTCCCCCACAGCGCAATAAACCTTGAGAAGTCGCTACCGCCATCTCGCCCACATTATTAGCCACACGTGCGTGTTTACAGCGACCGAGCGCATTTGGGGCAATCAATTACATCAGGAACGAAAAAAAGAAGGAGGCGAGGCGGGGCGGGGCGGCACGAGACAGATCCGCTTCCGAAGCAAGGTTTGAGCAAGGTCTCGCGGGGGCGGGGTGGCGGGGGCGGGGTGGCGCGGGCGGTGCGGGGTGGAGGGGGCGACGCCGAGGCGACCTGCAGTGCATTGCAAAGATGCGGAGGAGGCGTGGGATGGCGTGCGGGAGGCGGGGTGGAGGCGGTGCCGCGAGGCGGCGAAGGGCGGCCAGAACAGCGTAGGCTACTGTAGGACGGAGTGGGGATAGGTAGGGCAGAGTGGAGCGGCGGGGACCGCAGCCGCAGCGGAGACGGAAGGGCTGCGGCAGGCAGCGGGACAGGGGCGAGCAGTTGGGGGCGGTGGGTGCGGGGAGGTGGTTTGGGCGGCGATGGCTGCGACGACGAGGCGGCGTGGGCAAAGGAGACGGCGAGGGTAGCTAGGGCTGCGGGGGCGGCGAGATGGTGAGGTGGCGATAGCGTCGACAGCGACGAGGCGGCGAGGGCGGCAGAACGGTGGGGGCGGAGGGACGGTGGGGGCGGAGGGACGGTGGGGGCGGAGGGACGGTGGGGGCGGAGGGACGGTGGGGGCGGAGGGACGGTGGGGGCGGAGGGACGGTGGGGGCGGAGGGACGGTGGGGGCGGAGGGACGGTGGGGGCGGAGGGACGGTGGGGGCGGAGGGACGGTGGGGGCGGAGGGACGGTGGGGGCGGAGGGACGGTGGGGGCGGAGGGACGGTGGGGGCGGAGGGACGGTGGGGGCGGAGGGACGGTGGGGGCGGAGGGACGGTGGGGGCGGAGGGACGGTGGGGGCGGAGGGACGGTGGGGGCGGAGGGACGGTGGGGGCGGAGGGACGGTGGGGGCGGAGGGACGGTGGGGGCGGAGGGACGGTGGGGGCGGAGGGACGGTGGGGGCGGAGGAACGGAGGGGGCCGAGGGACAGTGGGGGCGCCCGGTGAGGCGGGGACGGCGGGTGAGCGGCGGGGTGGTGAGGGCGGTGATGACGAGGGGTGAGGGCAGCGGAAGGCTGCGAGGCCCCAGAGGGGGGGGGGCGGTGGCAGCGAGGTGGCGGGGCGGCGGGGGTGGTGAACGGGGTACGTGGGCCTGGTGGGTGGGCCACCTTCCGAGAAGCGCCAACAGGTTTCGTTAAGCAGCCCTGCATGTCAGTTTGCCTGCCGTGCGCCAGGAGACAAGCACCACCAGGCAGGTGCGCACGGAAAACGCCCGCGTGGAAGAAAGCGAGAGACGGAACCACTTGTCACACGTAGAGACACTCTCATCGGAGGAATTTGCCGAGACTTTACGCCCTAAACCTCGTCGAAATAAAGACACAGGGCTTGATTTCTCGCGGAACGCCACGGAACGGTGTTCCGGTACCAAATTTATTAAATTGTATTTTTTATAAAGAACTATTTCTATTAAATTAATAATTAATTTGAGGCAAGTTCCGGGACCTAAAATTTTAAAAATCAAGCGCCGCAAAGACTTAATATTATTATTATTATTATTATTATTATTCCTCTAAATCACGACTAAAGATGTTATGTGTCGGCTGAATATAAAGTCTACTCCAGGTTGCAACCAACTACCTAAGGAGTAGATCTAGGGACTGTGGGTGCCTCTACAATGCTTTGCGCAAGATGTGGGCTGTTCCAAATAAAGCGATTTCTTGCACTTCCCAGTCTTTTGATTTACCTGGGAGTTTAGACAAGTTCTTACACAAATTTTGCGGAACAAATCCCAGAGCTCCGATAACTATCGGGACGACCTGTGCTTTTACGCCCCACATTCGGCTGATCTCGATTTCCAAACTCTTGTATTTAAGACGTTTCTCTGCCTCCTTGGTAACGACATTTTGATCGCAAGGTACAGTAACATCGACAAGTAAACACGATTTGTTCTCCAAATTCCGGATGACTATATCCTGTTTGTTTGCCGCTATCGTGCGATCAGTTTGAATTTGTTGGTTGTACAATATCGTACACAATCCAACAGACGTCACCGGTTTCGGTGAGTGTTCGTACCACTTGGGGCATGTGTTCGGAACTTCGAGGGCGGTACAGATCTGCCAGTGGAGGTAGCTACACACCCTGTCGTGTCTTTTCAAGTATTCAGTCTTTGCTAGGATCGGACAAGCTGAGACAATATGATCAATGGTTTCTACGTGTTCCTGACAAATGCGGCATTTATCATCTTGGGAAATTTTGAGAACCGCTTTATCATAATGTCGTGTTCTCAAGGCCTGATCTTCGGCAGCTATTACAAGTGCTTCCGATTCTGGCTTTATTCTCCCCCTTTTAAGCCACATAAATGATTGATCTTTATTGAGCTGCACCTTGTCCATCCGTTTCAAATATTGTCCGTGGAGTGATTTGTCTCTCCACGATTTCTTTAACACTTTTTGTGTCACAAATTTCTTGTTAGGTAGCATCAGAAGTTCAGTGTCTATGTCATTCTGGTTGTCTTGCATAGTCTTGTTCGCAATGATTCTTGCTACACTTACAATGCCTCTGTTTCCCATTCTTCGGTCAGATTTCATGACCTGCCTCATTAGTGGGCCATCTTGATGGCTGACTACATACTTTGCCATACCGATTATTGCATTGTGCCAGGAGGCTTCAATTTGTCTCAGGCCTCTTCCTCCTTCCTTACGTGACACATAAAGTCTATGTACATCAGCTCGGGGGTGGGCAACATGATGCACTGTAAGCAGTTTTCTGGTTTTTTCGATCCATGATGCGAATTTCCTGTTCAGTCCAGTCTACTAGTCCGAAACTGTATTCGGCTACAGGAACCGCCAAACTACCTATTGCTGATAATTTATTCCTTGAGTTCAGAGAGTCTCACATTCTTCAATACCCAGATATTTGTAAGTTTTACCTGGGTCAAGATCTTGAATCACAGTGTGTTTATCAACTTCAATGTTCTCAGACGTGGTCATTTTGCCTCTTTTTAAGTTGACTTTTGCACACTTGTCAAGACCAAACTTCATGCAGATGTCATTGCTAAAATCATTGATGACAGACAGCATTTGGGAGAGAATCGCTTCATTCTTAGCAAACACTTTAAGATCATCCATGTAAAATAAATGTAACACAGGTCTTTCATCACCATAGATCTTGTAACCAAAGTCAGTGTGCGACAGCTGTCTCGATAGAGGGATCAAACTAATGCAAAACACCAGAGGGGATAGTGAATCTCCTTGAAAAATTCCCCTATTAATCTGAATACTTTTTGTTTCTACTACTCCCTTTCCGCTGTGGATTAGTAACCTGGTGTTCCACGACTTCATACTAGCCTTGCAAAACTCAACAAGTCTAGGATGAAATCGATAGATCTCCAGGGTCTTCAAAATCCAATCGTGTGGTACACTGTCAAAGGCCTTCTGGTAGTCAGTCCAAGCTATGTTCAAATTACGTTTTCGTTTCTTTACATCATTAAAAATTATTTTATTCAGAAGCAAGATTTCTTTACAGCCATAGGAACTTTTACGACATCCTTTCTGTTCAACTGGCAATAGATGGTTCTTCTCTAGGTGCCTATATATTTTGTCAGCTATGGCTGAAGTTATAAGTTTGTACATTCGCAGGCAAGTAATTGGTCTGTAGTTCTTCGCCAAAGAGCTGTCTACTGCTTTGGGCAGCAAATACGTGATGCCGCGAATGAGCTATTCGGGGAGTTCCTTAGGGTTTTCTACAATTTTATTAACAGACTTTGCTAGATGAGAATGTAATGCTGTTAATTTCTGAATCCAATAAATTTGGATCTTATCAACCCCAGGGGATTTCCAGTTTCCCATGTTCTTAATTGTTTGGCATAGGTCCTCTTTCGAGAGTCCTTGAACATGTTCCACTGTTTCCACGAGTCCATTGGCAGCATCAACTTCAGATTGTAGCCACGATGCGTCTTTGTTGTAGGATCTGGTTTCCTCCCAGATTCCTGACCAAAATGTTTCGACGTCATATTTTGAAGGAGGGGCAGCATTGCCATTCGGTTTTTGAGTCAGACTGCGATAGAATCTCTTCGCGTCTGTTTCAAACAACCTGTTCTGTACACGGAAATCTTCTCTACATTTGTACCGTCTTATTCGTTGAGCCCATGCTTGGATTTTCTCTTTTAGCTTTTCAGCTACCTTGTTGTGTCATTGTCAATTAGGTATTTTTGTTCAACGTGGAGTATTTTTTGTTGAACTTTACACGTGTGGTTTGACTTAGAAGATGCCTCGGCTAGGAGTGATATTTCACGCCGTGTGTCGGCTATCCGTTTCATTTCTTTTCATCCATGGAGGTACGGAGCTTTTTACTCTGTCTGTCGGCCGTCGGTGTTCTTGGCTGGCCCCAAGATTATCTGAGATACAAGATATCCAGTTGCATACACGATGTGATTGATTTCAGTAATATCTAGATCTCTACTTGAGGTCTGTGCAACCTCATTTAAGACTGAATTCGCTGTTTCTATCACTCTCTTAGCTTTAGCATTTTCGTAAATTCTCCTCAACGGTGCACGAGATTCGAATGGAAGTAGACGAACTCGTTCTATCTCGCGTCGGAGGAGATCCCGCATCATGTCCTTATCGTGTGACTCATGGCCAGATGAATTTTCACCACTGACGGATGTTTCATTTGGAAGAGATGAACCTTCAAGGGGACCATCGTTTTCAGGGATATTAGATGGTTCTAAATGTTCGTCATGTGGATAGTTTGATCGAAGAACATACTCCGCGTTTCTCTAGATGTCTGCAAGTTGTTCTGCTGTGAATTTTCCACGCTGAGTATGTATCGTCGTTGACTGGCAAGCTTCTTTGAGTCTAGGGTAGGTCTCATGTCTGGGTATCCGCTCTCTCCATATCTTAAAAACTTCTATTTCTGAGCCCCCATTTTTCGCTTTTGCATAGTAAAAGCACCACATCACCTCCTTTAGTTCATCCCGTGTCCATCTCTGACAATGGCTTCGAGCTACTGCCGTCTCTGGGTCCCTGGGACTAACATCCGTGGGATGGCCAGATGTCGACAAGGTGACATTAGCTCGGTTTCTGAGCAGGTATGGGTCATTGGTAGAACAAGGCACGTTAAGGTTCATTACATTGCTTGTTCTATCCATTTTGCTCATTGGTTTCAAGTGAAGATACGTAGGTAGCAAATGCGAGTTCACAGATCACACTTAACGTTTGGGTTGTTTCCTGCTATCCGTTACTGCGACCCATAGTGGCCTCGGGGCATCCCCCCGCAGGGCCCAGCAAGGGGTCCCTCTGATCGCCAGTCGGCATTACTAAACACTACGGGATTTTCACTGCTGAAGGCAGCCTCCTTCGCTGGCTAGTGCAAGGTTCGGGCCTCCACTCTAATCAGTGGCCTGGTGTGCCAAGCCAGTTTCTCTCCTGTGTCCTCCATGGGCCGATAACAGGAAGTCCAAAGGTTCATGACCCTTCCCTCTCTACTTACTTCCCACTCTCCTCAACATGGAGTACTTCTTCGTCGGACCCCTCACCTTCAACCTATTCAGCAAAGGAGGCCCCTACCAGTAGCTAGGCTACCACTGACATAGCTCTCAGGCTCATGGGGGTACTCAAGCTCCACCACCAACTGCAAGGTCGTGTACTCTCTAGGTGGAGTTATTATTATTATTATTATTATTATTATTATTATTATTATTATTATTATTGAACAGTATTATTTTCATATTCTGCCTACTCGATCTAACTTTTTTTAGCAGTTTTCTCTTTCTTTCAGATGATATTCAAAATACTTCTTTACTGTTCATTGTTCGTAACTCGTATACATATACGTATATATACACGTATAAAGATATGAAATATACGAATGAAATGTAAATCCTTGAAAGTCAGATGTTTGAAATTAAAAGTGAACGAATTTGAAAACATTGTAGTAAGGAATGAAATTACAGCAATTACAAACAAGACAACTGAGAACCTCGGATTTCGAAATTTCGGATTTTATAAGTTTTTTTAAAATTCATTATCGTCATCACGGTCATAATCACATCATTAACCAAGCGTCCAAAGAACAAGAAATGAAGAGGCATATGAGGATTGAGGATTAAGGAATAATTATACCAAAAACATTCGAAAGGCTGAGTAAAAGAAGTGCAAGTTTAGTTATTCTAAATTCCAAATTTTTCTTTTCATGAAGAACGCTTTAGTGTATACCTGCCCAGAAAAAAACAACAAAAAACAAAACAAACCGAAAATCAACGGGACAACGAATTGTTAGCAATAGGTATCCTGCAAGTGTATGCACGAGAGCGTCCCTTGGCTTATGGTTGCAACATCCCACACAAATTATCTTTACCAGAGATGTTTTTACATCCCCAGGGAAAGCTCCTGAGCAATAGTTCTTATTCTCACCGCCGCGCCGGGGATGTACAAATGCACCATTGGGATGATATTGTGGCGTCGCGGGGTAGAGTGCCGCTGCGGCGGGCCGCTTCGGGAAACCCGCTCCTAAGCCGGAAGGGGGATGGAGGTGGAACGCGGCGGCGCCTCGGCGGCACGCGCCGGGCAGGGAAATACCGGCACCAAAATAACTGGGAGAAAAGAGCGCGCGCGGGCGCGAGTCTGGATGATGTCGGTTGCGCCCTGGAGAGAGCTGGCCAGCGAGCCGAATGATGCCCGCCGCTTGTAGAGTGGGGGCGAGCCGACGGATACTTAAGGCTGCGCCGCCACGCGCCTCGCGGGATACGCAGGGTGTCGAAAGACGGGTGGTATCTCCAGTGCTATCTTTGCACGTGATCTTCAGGTCGAAGATCGGTTTTGGCGTCTGGCCATGTAACTTCTGTAGTTACGGGACTCTATGTCCGACAGCTTCGCACTTCGCGTTGCTTTCTCCTGCTCTCGAGCAGTGGTACTGGGCTAGGCCTAGGGACGGTCGCGGGGTTTCGCGGCTAAGGGAATTGAAAGGTTGCCAAGGGGTTAAATTTTGTATAATAATCTTTGTAAATATAATTGTAAATACATTGTAAATATCAAACAGAAAGAGTCGTCTGTGTTATTCTTTTCTAGTACGTCACAATATCCAGAAGTCGAACACGCATCTACCCTTAACCTGCGTGGGAATGCTGGGCCAGCTCGCTTTACCAGCTTTCCAAGTTGATTCTGGAGGTGTTTTAAACCACTCCTTGCTTCGGGACAAAATCCATGGTCTAGTAGGCACCCATGAGGTTCGAATCCACAACGAAGCGAAGAGTCCAAATTGGCTACTCGGGCTGCTACAGCCGGAAGGTACAGAGCGCCATCTTTGCTAATGATGTGATGAGCAGGGCTCTGATTCTGATGACATCATCTTTTCATTGGTGCATTCTACACATAGCTAGCTTGTGTATGAATGTTTGTCACGACATAGAGATGTTATAAATGTATAGTTATTTGGTCATTTTTTGTAGTTTTTCAATTTGTAGGTCATTTTGGGGGGCTTTGTATAATTTTTTAAAATTTTTATTCATTTTGTTTCCTTTTCGAGTTTTTGTTAATGAATATTTCATGAATTTACAATGACACACTATAATAGAGTTTTTATTGTATCATCAGTTCATGAGAAAATTGACTACTGCAGTGGTCTCTGTTCTTCGAACTCTCAAAATTACACGGATCTTGGGTAACTTCCTCGATCTTCCAAACAGACGGTTGGAAGACGAGTGAAGACTTTATTGTTCATATAATTTTATGTAAATAAATTTAAATTTAAATTGAATAATTCATCTAATATACATTTTCATACACACTTTTGAGTATATTATAAAAAATTCGGTCATTTCCCCCTTATTTTTAAGCCATTTTATAGATCATTTTCCTCTTATTTTTCAGTCATTTTATAGGTCATTTTCAAAGAATTTTTAGGTCATCGGAATCCGAGCCCTGGTGATGAGTGTAGAGATATTTCTCTCAGAAGGGATCTCTTTGAGTGCTACTGCTTGGCTAATGCTGAAAACATAACTGCAAGTTATGTCCATGTGATCAAGTAGCCAATGCTTTTTCCTTATGTTATGACTTTCTTATAATTGAATGAGAATATTTAATATGAATATTGCACCATTTAAAACTCTTAGTCAGTGCTTTTGTTTGCAGATGGCTCACGTGCAAATGGCGTTGGCACTACCACCTGCAATACAATCACCAACGTGACTTCCATTTGTTTTCCGACCTGTCAAACTGGTCGCTTGGAATAATTTCTTTGTAACTTCTTAACACCCTGGCGGGAGATTCAAATTCCACACCATGACTTTTCTCAACGCGGGACCACAATCACAAGCACCATCCCGTCTGCGGGCTTCGGTTAGCATGACAGACGTCGCGCAGCCACCGAAGGTCACACGCACGCCCCGCCACCTCGCAGTGGCTGGGAAATCCAAAGAATCGGCGGTGGCGCATCCCACGTGATGAGCTCTCGTCACCATGGTGACGCGCGCGTCAGCGAGGGACGCGCGGCGACGCGTGGGCCATCGATCCCGCGCCCCGCCACGTGCCCCGCGCGCGCGCGCGACCCTTGGCCCTGACCGCGGCACGCGAACGCGCGCGGCCCTTGCCCTTGCCCTTGCCCTCGCCCATGCGCCGCGCCGCGCCGGTTGCCCTGCACCTGGGAGGGGCATCGGTCTTCCTCGGCCCCGCCTCGGCTTTCTTCACAGCTTTCCTCTTCGCGTCTTTCGGAGTCTTGGTTTTTTCACATCTTCCTCAGTATTCCTTCGTATTCTCATCAGCCTTCTTATTCTCCCTAGCCTTGCTCGTTCTTTTCTCGTCCTTCACCGTCTGCCTTTTCTTTTTCACCTCCTTCTCAGTCTTCCTCTTCTCAGCCTTCCCATTCTCCTCATCCTTCCTATTCTCATCAGCCTTTCTACTCTCATCAGCCTTTCTACTCTCATCAGCCTTTCTATTCTCATCAGCCTTTCTATTCTCATCAGCCTTTCTACTCTCATCAGCCTTTCTACTCTCATCAGCCTTTCTACTCTCATCAGCCTTTCTACTCTCATCAGCCTTTCTACTCTCATCAGCCTTTCTATTCTCATCAGCCTTTCTATTCTCATCAGCCTTTCTATTCTCATCAGCCTTTCTATTCTCATCAGCCTTTCTATTCTCATCAGCCTTTCTATTCTCATCAGCCTTTCTATTCTCATCAGCCTTTCTATTCTCATCAGCCTTTCTATTCTCATCAGCCTTTCTATTCTCATCAGCCTTTCTATTCTCATCAGCCTTCCTATTCTCATCAGCTTTCCCATTCTCACCAGCCTTCCTATTCTCATCAGCCTTCCTATTCTCATCAGCCTTCCTATTCTCATCAGCCTTCCTATTCTCATCAGCCTTCCCATTCTCACCAGCCTTCCTATTCTCATCAGCCTTTCTATTCTCATCAGCCTTTCTATTCTCATCAGCCTTTCTATTCTCATCAGCCTTCCTAGTCTCAGCAGCCTTCCTATTCTCATCAGCCTTCCTATTCTCATCAGCCTTTCTATTCTCATCAGCTTTCCTCCTCCTCTTCTCATCTTTCACCGTCTTCCTTGTCCTTTTTATCCCCTCCTCGGTCTTCCTCTTCTCTTTAGCGTTCCTCTTCCCGACGCTCACCGTCTTCCTTTTCAATTTCACCTCCTCATCAGTGTACCTCTTCTCATCTTTACTCTTCCTCTTCTTGTCTTTCAACGTCTTCCTTTTCCGTTCACCTCCTCCTCCATCGTTTTCACCTCATCTTTCCTTTTCGTCTCGTCTTTCATCGTCTTCCTTTTCCTTTTCACCTCCTCCTCAGTCTTCCTCTTTTCGTCCTCCTGTTCCTCGCGCTTTTTTACTTGCTTCTTCATCAACATCATCTTCAACATCATTATCATCATGTACTGCTTCTTCTTCATCGACCGCCTCCGGCCAGAGAGACATGCAAACAGCTGGAGAATGCTTCATGTTCTCTTACGGAGGGAACTATGAGAGGAAAATATGAAAAGAAACCGAATCAAGTTAATATCTAGTCAATTAGTAAGTAAATAAATCTGTCAATAAGTAAATAAAATATTGTATCATGGACTTAATCTTGTATGTAACTCTCGGCCATTAGATCCCTTACAACACTCTTGTGTGAAAGTAACTATTTTGAGACATGTAAGAGATTTTACGATCTTGCCGAACTAAATGTCTTCCACTACCACGAGAAAAGCACAGCAAGGCTATTCTGTTCAGTTGCGTTCGCTCTGTGGGGCGGACAAACTAATCCCTAGTTCGGCGTGGAGTGGCAAATCGAGTGACAAGCGCCTGGAGACCTAACATTAGCAGCTTGAAAACAATTTATTCACCAATAGCTATGATTTCACCCTATTTCTAAACTGCGAGGTACTATTTTTATGATTAAATACTACTATATTTCCACAAATGTTTGAGTTTTTATTTGTTAACGAAGAAGAATAGTAAACAGTAAAATTGGCTCTAAAATAATAAACGTATGTGCAGAACAAATTAAACATTAAGACTGAAAACTACTTCAAGTGCAAGCAACTCGTGTAGGTTAAAATAAAAATATTAGAAAAGCACAGAAAAAAACAGTGTCAATTTAATCTTCATTTCCACACTTCATCCCCAGGACTAATAACCTTGGGGTGTAAAAATGGACTCAGCATAGAAATGCTGATCCTTCCAATAAAGTCAAGTGTATGATGAAAATAGAAGAAATATGACTGGGCCTTGGTGGGTACAACCGCACGTCCGCATGTTCCGTAGATGGCCAATTCGCGACCTCTCTCCAAAAACACTAATTTTAATATTAATATAATTTACATTATATATATATTAATATAATGTCAATAATAACACTACACGGCCCCGGGTTCGATTCCCGGTCGACGTAAGACTATAGTGTAAGTTTTTCCTTGCAATGTCCAGTATATGTTACTGTGTGACGATGAGAAAATTCACTTCTCAGGTAGAGAAGACCGGAATACGGAGTGGGGACGTCTACGTGCTAAACCACACGTACCCCCTTAACCCATGGCAGCGAGGCAGGGACGTCGCGGGTAGGCCTGAGCCCGTTCACGGGCTGTCGCGCCAAGTACATGCATACAAATATACAATAATACTTTAAATCTAGTGAGGCTCTGGGCATAAGGCAACTTAACAATTGTAAAATAAGCTTTGAGAGCTTTACATGTCTCCAATACGCTTCGCCCTTGATAATGCTTCTATTGAACACATTGTACTTTTAATAAACGTTTTAATTCTAAATGTTACTTGAGCGACCTGTATATGGATTTAGAATATGCAGATACAGAGATGCTTAAGAGTAAAAATAATCGTTTTATTTACTAAAAGTTTTAAATATAGCAACAGTGTTAGCCCGTGTCACATCCCACCTAGGGCAAGGGCCTCCTACTTTTCAGTATGGGTGGTTAAAGATTAACCTAGTTCTTTACGATTTAGAGTTTCTTTTCTTTTTTTCCCCTGAAACTTAAATCTAAACACTTTCTTTTAACACAAAATTTTTCATGTTTTTTCTCTTCTTAATGTTCTTTTCCATGAGATGTACTTAAATTTAAACACTTTCACTAATTGCTTAAATAGTTTAGCTGTTCTGTTCGGACAAGAAAAGCCAAATTGTTATAAATATAAACAGTATTAATTATATTATAATATCTAAAAATTAATAATATGAATTAAATTATATGTGGGCCTCAAGTCGTCAATGTTGAATTGTTCATTGTTCATTGTCGGTGACGTATAATTCTTCCATTTAATTATTAAAAATGTATAATCTCACTACACTATTACACTATTTATTTAAAAAGACAAATCCAGATTCATGTCCAAATTGTGGTGACATTTCTTCTACAGCTCCATTATTAGGTGAATGTCCTTTCACACGTGATCTTGGGAAAAAATTAAATTTGATACTTATATCCATTCTTTTTTAAATTATACTTCGCAGTGTCACAAAGTCATTAAATTTCTATGTAATACAAAATTAGAAAAATATATATATTTCCTTTCTTGTAAAAAAATATTAATTTTTCAATGTTTGTAATATTAAATGAATTATTATCGAAAGTTTTAAATTGTTAAAAGACAATGGTATGAAATGGAATAAAAAGTGTAAATTTCATAACAAAAAAATTTACATTACAAACAAATTTACAAATATTTTCATTACAAATTGTAAAAGAGATTTTGATCGCTTATGATCTGGCAGACCCTAAAATAAATAAATAAAAAATCTCACTAAACGCACTTAACTTGTTACGAGCAAGCAAATTACGGCTTCTCGCCCTTTGGTCTTCGAGGGAATATGGAAGGCACGCGTGCGGGTCTTATTCAAGGGATTCTGGAAACAGGAAAATTCGCACGAACTAACTTTGCTGCTGAATAATACAACTTGACCTTTTTATTTTCACTTCATGTGGAGTGATGACGATAATGATTCTGATTGTTCAAAGGGAACGTTCAGAAACTGACAGAAAATTCTTCGTAGGTTTCTCAAAAGTTTATCAACGCTTATTCTGATAAATGAGCTAGAGATGTAGCGATGAATAACACGAGATTTTGTAGAGAGATAAGAATAAGAGAGTCTGTAGGGAAATAGCCTTCCAGAATGAACGTAATTAAGAATTCCTAATTGGCCTTAACGTGAATTCTAGTGTCCGCACCCGGCCTGTGATGTTCTGCACCGCTCAAAGTTTGTAGCCTGCGAGTACCTGGAAGGGACTTTGTTTTCCACTGCAAAAGTCCTGTGGAGTCGGGATTTTGTTCTACTAATCCGCCGCGTAACTTAGTAGCTTACGAACTTGCGGACTCAACAGCTAGAGGAAGAGCATTTCTTATAATTCCTGGAAAGGAGTATTAACGGTGCTAATTCAAGAATAAAAATTGTTTGTACTTCTACACAGACGGATGAACAATTATTCTCTCCGGTTGTTGGTAATTATGAGAAGATAAAATTTGTTTGAGATGTAAGAATTGGTTAGTTGTTATTATGAGGATATGACAATATACCTTTAGCATTCCTTCGAATATTACGTACTACCAATAGATCTGATATTTCAATCAAATACGCCATCAAACTTTTAGAAATATTGTTAATGATGAAGAGTAAATTAATACGGTGCTTCGAATTTTTCAAGTGTTTCTATACTGTATTAGGAATTGAATGTTACATGAAGGTAGAAGCAAATACTATAAAGATATAGTATTTGGTAGTATTTGTATAGTATTTGGTAGAAGTCCACACAGGTTGGCAACAGTGATAGGAAAGGCGTCTCCCGGTCAGCCAAGTGCGAGTATCCATTGCAGCCTTCGCATTCAAGACCACGTAGTACATTATTAACATGTCCAAAAGAATACGGTGTTTTTTTTCGAACACGCCACTTTGGCCCATAAAAAGCGGGTCCAGTTACCTTTAGTCTAAAAAATGGAAAAAGTGTACAATTAGGGAATATTTTACACTAATAAGGCCCTCACACTTACATAGCGTTTAATTTCACTTTTGGTTAAATTGTGTTAGTACGTATATGAGTTTTGCTATCTTTCATAATTTGCATTTTCCTCCGAAGAAATTTCTGTACAAGAAATTAATATCCAAGAACCAAAACCCTCAAGTGAAACAAATTTCGAGTCGCCGGAAGTTACATCCACGCAAACCAGAACTTGAGACAAATCCCAAACTGGAGACGGAGAGACCTCATCGCCAACAGCAACTTCAAAGCGTCTTCCCCCATCGCCGTATCCTTTGACCTAGAGCAGGGCTGTCCAACACAGAAGGGCGTATGGGCCACATACCAAACTTTAGCTTTGTCACGGGCTACACCGTAATTTAAGAGGATTTTTACCATAACTACTGTGATTATACTAAAACAAATATATATTAAATTCGACGTTTATTGAACATATATCATGATTAATGTACATATTTCACATATAATTAATTTTTCGTATTTTTCATTTATAATTTACCTATCATATTTATAATTACACTAATGTAATTATGAAAAATGCATAACAGAATGACTAAAAAATGTAGTATTTGGTTGGTATAATATAATTTTCCAAAGCAGTCACGGGCCGCACAAAAAGATCCGGCGGGCCGCATGCGGCCCGCGTGCCGTCAGTTGGAAAGCCCTGACCTAGAGCATTCGAAACCTATTCCGTCGTCGAGTGAAGATCCGTCAGGTCCGGGAAGGGCACGTCCGCGAGCGATAAGGGTGCCGATAAGGCCAATCGGGGCATCCGCCACGGAGGGTGGGGGCGGACGGCGGCAACGGCGGTGGTTCGTGGAAAAAATTTCGCGACTCATCGACTGATAGAGCCCCTTTAGCCTCAGAGGTCGCCCACGCCCCAAAGGGGATGGGGGACGCACGGGATGGCGGCGAGACAAACTCGCAGTCGGACAGACCGGCGGCGTATGAATTTTTAATCAGAATTTCTCAAATACAATGACTATTACCTATATGAAATGAATTAAAAGTTAAAAAGGTAAAAGTTAAAGAAATTTTTTTTAAAGTTACAAATTAAAAAAAAGTTAAAAGTTAAGAAAAAAGTTAACCAGAAGGAAAAAGGGACCAGAAAATACAATTGAACCCATATGTAAATTGGGGACCGACCCAGAGAAGGGCAGACGTAAATTGAGGACTGACTACCGCATCCCCTTTCAAGTAAGAGAGGAAAGTGACACTTTAGTTTCGAAGAACATTTTCATAGATATTATTGTAAAACACAAATCCTTTCGCAATTTTTCAGACGTTTTCCTGGCAATAATAGTAAAATTGAATTTCCATTATTTTATATTTTCTTTTTTACATTCGTTAAACATTATTATTCACATATTTCTTACACGTGACCAAAGAATAAAATGTACCGGTATTTCATGTAAGTACTCCAATTAAAAATGGAAACAAGATGGGACAATACAATCTGTTTTATCATACATAAAACCGATATTTTAAACATAGATTTTTTTGTAAATGTTTTCATAACATCGGAAAACTTTTGGCGATGTATCGAAATATCGATGTACCGAAGTTTTAATATGGAGTTTGTGCACCCTCGAACGTTAGAGCACTACCCGCCTACTCGCTTGCGCATTTCAAGTCTCGCATCACTTTAGTGCATTTGGACATGCCCAGAAGATCGCTAGTGCTGTCGGTTATGGCGTGCACAAACTCGCTAATAAAAGAGAGTTTTTGCACGACATAGCGACCAGTACTATCGATCTTCCGCGCATGCGCAGTTCAAGTTTCGCGACACTTTTGCGCATCTGCGCATGCGCAGAAGATCGATAGTGCTTTAATGTTTGAGGGTGTAGACACTCCCTAATAAAAGAGGGTTTTTGCACGCCATAGCGGACGGCACTATCGATCTTCTGCGCATGCGCGGTTCAAGTTTCGCAACACTTTTGTGCATCTGCGCATTCGCAGAAGATCGATAATGTTTTAATGTTTGAGGGTGTAGAAACTCCCTAATAAAATATTGTTTTTGTACGCCATAGCGGACAGCACTATCGATCTTCTGCGCATGTGCGGTTCGAGTTTCGCATCACTTTTTTACATGTGCGCACGCGCAGAAGATCGATAGTGCTTTAATGTTTGAAGGTGTTCAAATTCCCTAATAAAATTTGCCATCACTGGCCACAAACCGTCGCGCGGCGGTCGCCGTGGCCCCGCGCCCACGCCGCCGCGAGCGTCACCCACCGCGGCGGGCGGGACGCCCCCCCCCCCCCCGCGGGCGATTAGACAAAGCGCGCACATGGCCGATTTTCATACCGGGAGCGCGGGGCGGCGCGGCCCCTCACAAAGCGCAGAAAAGAACAGTGCCGGCGGGAGGGGCGCGGATACTGTGTCTACGTACGACGCGGGGCGGGGGAAGCGCGGGGTCGCGCACGTCAATGCCGACCCCGCCCCCGACGCCGCCCCCGACGCCGCGCCGCGCGCCCGCTAAAAAGCCGGGCGAGGGTGGCGGTGGCGGCGGTGGGGGAGGAAGCGGGGGTCACCGTGGCGTCGCTGGCGACGGGGGCGGTGGCTGCGAGGGTGATGACGATGCCAATGCATGACGGGGAAATGGAACTTCGTTTGGTGCGGAGTGTGGTTGGTCGTTTGGTTGTATGTACTTTAGCGCAGCAGCTGTCTACGAGTTCAGGCCTACCTGCGGGATCCCGGCCTTGCGGCCATGAGTTAAGCACAAGCACATAAGAGACGAGGTTAGCACATAGGCATCCCTAAGGCAAATCTCTGGTCTTCTCAACCTGAGACATTAATAGTTTTGTTAGAGGTGTGGAAATGATGACCGATGCTGTTGCTCTATGTGAGCGAATGATTTGAGATGGTGAAATTGAGAAAATTTGTCACTATTAATGAAATAAAATTGGCGATAGTGTATTGTAGTTAAATTCCAGAAAGGGTTAAATTATATAAAAAAAGTAAGAGAACTTCAAAAAATATGTGTTTAAAATTTAATTATCTTCACACTCTCATTAAGTTTATATTTACAGGTGTTTGGGGCAGAAGTATTGTAGAGTAATTTTTTTATTAAAAACATTGAAAACAAACATTTTAATCAGAAACCTTAATTTGGATTAAACAATTCGATTAAAAATTGTTATATTTTAATAAAATTGTTTAATCTAAATTATGGTTTCTAGTTGATGTATTTCTATTTTCAATTTTTCTAATAAAACATTAGTCTAAAATAATTCAAAAAATTACATAAATGGTAAGTTTAAAAATATATACGGGAATTGTGATCTTTCTATGAATATTCTGCGATTTAATAACTGTACGAGAATGGGAAAAATTATTAATACGATAAGTAACAACGATTTGCGGCGGCGGTGGTTGTTACTGCTGTAACGCATGATCGCCCATACAAGGGAATTATATATATTTTAAGTGGCCGATGACATTAGGCCCTTTTTACACCTTCTGTCTTATAAGATGAATCTTTTAATCAGTGGTAAACACATTTCTGAATCTACAAGTCCCGTTGAGAAGGACGTTCGCCAATTACTTAAAAATATTAATTTTATCAGTCAGAAGGTGTAACAACGACGTAATGTCATAGCCCACCAAAAAAATCGAAGTATATAAGCAGTGCTGCAAAACGCATATAGACGCCGGCGAGGACAACAGTTCCGAAGCGAGGAAGAACCAACAATACAGAGGCGTATCCAGGTAATTCAGCGCCCATGGCAAGCACAGAATCTGCGCTCCCCACAGATAACTTCAAATTAGGATTGTTGTTATTTCTTTGGTGGGTATTCTCTAAATACCCCCCCTTGTAAGTGGCGCCCATGGCACGTGCCATGTCTGCCATACCATACATTCGCCTCTGCCGCGACATGCACGCCATTTGGCCGCTACGCCGATGCGGCGAGGGCGTGGCGTGGCGTGGCGGGGCGCGTCGGTGGGGGCGGCGGGGGCCGCCCGCGAGGATTCGCGACCGGTCCTACGGCGTCGCGTCGCGCCCGCGACAGCTGCGACGGCGGCGGCGGCGGCGGCGGAGGCGGTAATCTGCCCCGGTCCCCGCGCCCGCACGCGCGCTCCGCTCCATTGTGCGAGAGGCGGCCGCCGCCGCCGCCGCCCGCGCAGCTGCCGTTAAAAAACTGCAGCCTTTATAAGCCTCGTGCGGACGGACGGGCGGGCGGACGGACGTGGGCGGCGCGGGCGGCGGCGGCGCCCAGCGCGACAAGCATTGGCAGTGTGGGCTGGCGGCGTGGGCGGCGCGGCGCCAAGTGGGAGACGGCGAAGGAGAATGATGCGTGTGATAGGCCGGTATAATACTGTAAAAGATCTTTGTCGAAGAACTTTTATAAAAGAAATATGACAGTGCATTAGCTAATATTTATACAATTTCTTTGATAAAATGTAGCGTCATACGTCCAAGTTTTATCGTATATTTGGTAGTATCATTCTTAGGTAGCATATGTGGGGTATTGCTTCAAGCAAAGTTTAATTGCAGAGTATGATCAATTATAATATTTAGAAAGTTTATGTAATCCACCCGCAGTTTTTGTAGTTCACCCGGACTACAAAAATTAAACCATACGGATTGAAGCGTATGACATGGGGGAATATAGTGTATTATATTCTTATTCCTCCATGCATATGACATGTTTTGCCGATAAGAGGAAAATGTGATGTTTGGAAAATGCGTAATTCATGAAGTTAATTAAATTTCAAACTTTTTAAAACTTTTTTTTAAACTTCAAAATCAGGGGACCCAATTTCGAAAGAAGAAGAACGACAAAGAAAATTGTTTTCTCGTTCATCCTCAAATAATTCTTCATTTCGAAGTTTTTTAATTAAATAATGCTTCAGAATGTGCGACCCGTAGTGTCACCGTGGATGAATACCATGCCGTTGTTCTGTGGCATCACCCTGAAACATTTCCTGTTTACATTCTACTTCTGCATTAAACATAGATAAGTTATTATTAAGCATAAAATATTACAAAAAATATTTGTGCATCATCAATCTTGAATCGCGAGCAAAAATTCATAAAATATTGGACGAAATGTAATACGGTTATCAAATGTCTTGGTTAGTTTCCTTCGTCAAAGTTCAAAGAACTTCCACAAAGTTTTTTCATCAAAGAAATTTGTCCAATATCTTTTACAGTATAATACCGGTCATAGTTGTGTGGGTGACGATTGCGGTAGAGGCTTAGTGGGGTCACGTGGGGGAAATCGCCCGACTGCATCCCGCTGACAGTTTTCCCTCACCTCCGCTTCCAAACTAATAGCGTTTTAGCCACCTCGAACGTTTAGCATTATCGATCTTATGCGCATGCGCAGATGCACTAAAGTGATGCGGAACTTGAACTGCCCATAAGCCGAAGATCGATAATGATGAACGTTCGAGGGGGCAAAAACCGTCTGTAGACATTGTATTCTAACGGTGAACGAGATTTCGCCTAGTGAACGTACAACCAGATAACATTTGTCGCATGTCAGAAATGGCTTCTTCACTGGAACGCAAGAGCCGCGGTGAATAAAGTGCAAATAGGATTAATGTTGGAGTGTTACTGTCTGAATAAAAAAACGATGATATCCATCTTTACAACAACGTTCCTTCATTTTCACTTTAACCCGTTTTGCGCCAGTGGTGCGTATACGCACCATTTTATGTAAGAATTTTTTATGGTAGGTATTTTTTTACATAAATTGACGCAGTTTGTGCCATAGAAATATTGAATATCAGATGAACATATGAGTATTTTTTTGCTTGAACTTATCTTCATGTAATGAAGGAGAAATAAAATAAAATATTTTGTAATTTTCACCTGAAATGAAGATGGGTTTGAATTATTTCTTGTAATTTGAAAAAATATAATTCTGAGTTTTATTTATGGTTGTCGATTATAACGAACAATTGTATTTTCATGTAATATTTATGTGAATTATTTTCATTCTTTCCTTTTCGTTAAAATTGTATTTTATTAACCATGGTGCGTCAACGCACCACTGGCCCATACCGTGGTATCTCCAGATACCTCTGCTGCCCGACCCTTCGAGTGTTGCTGCTAGGAATGTTATGAAAACAAATGCTCTGCGAGCGAGGGGAGCGCGAGTTGAAACAAAGTGGGCTCTGTTCATTCCCAGAAAACTATTTCTAATGACGCAACAGAATTTTTTGGATTCTACAGTTGAGAAGTTCAGTTGCTTGGTAGGCGCGAATGGAGTCTCATGTCTACATGTTGCAATTGGATATCTTTGTCAGTGGAGATAGAAGGTGGTGGTGGACAGCGTGTCCGATTGTAGAAGAAAATTAGTGTGAAAGTAAATCTATTTTAATTAGCTATAACTATTTATCTGAAATTCATTAACATTTAATTTCATAAATAAATTATTCATCACATCTTACAACTTTCTAATTTCTTCTGGCTATGAGGTAAGTGGTGGTAAAGTTCATATAACAAAAATTCCGAAAATAATTTATTATAACGAAGCGGATAAGTTACCTTCCAAAATAGCGTATTGTATAATTATGTTATTGCAGATGTTCAGTTACTGTGGTTTGACTACTGAAGAAATAACTGCAGAGCTCGAGGCTATTGATGTGGAATGTGCGGATGTTGTGATTCCCCTAGACGTTGATGATTTACCATGAGCAGAAATAGATTTAGGGCAATCAAAAGAAATATACATTGTGCAGATAACAAGAATTTGAATTTAGATGATAGGATCAGTAAGTTGAATCCTTTATTTAACATTTTGGACAAAAACTTTACGCAGTTTGGATTTTTTTCATATAATTTGTCCATTGACGAACAAATGCTTCCATACTTCGAACGACTCTGCAAAGATGTTTATCAAGGGTAAGCCTGTCGGTTTTGGCTTCAAAATGTGGTGTCTGGCAGGAAGTACAGGTTATTTTTTTCAGTTTGAACCATATGGGAAGTTCAAAGTCTCAGGTAAAGGAAACTACTTTAGGGCTTAGCGCAGATGTCGTCCTTCATTTACTGAAAGTTGTCGATCGTCCAAACCATCACAAAGTTTTCTTTGATAAGTTCTTTACATCCTTTAAATTATTCACTGTCCTAAAAGAACGAAGCTATTTTGCAACTGGAACAATTCGTGAAGACAGAATTCCAGGCACTCCCTTCAAACCATCAAAAGTTGTAAAGAGGGAAGCAAAAGGATTTTACGATTTTTCTTTCGACAAAAAATATGAAGTACTTATCGTAAGATGGAACGATAATTCTGTTGTAACAGTGGCAACAAATAAAGGTAAGGTTTTGCCTTTAGGAAATGCTCAAAGATATGACAAGAAAGAAAAAAAGCAAATACAGGTTCGACAGCCAAATGTGATTTCAGAATACAACAGGTATATGGGAGGAATCGATTTGCACGACAATGCGGTCGCGAATTATTGCATCAGTTCTAGGGGTAAGAAATGGTGGTGGCCACTGTTTATCAATGCCATTGACAACTCTAGTGTAAATACATGGAAAGTTCATTGTTTGGTATCTAAAGAGAAAATTTCACAAATTGATTTCAAGTCATATGTAGCTCGCACTTCACTGCAAAGCTTCTTCTTTCGGAATCAGTCCAAAAACACGGAAAACTGGCAAAAGCAGCATCATTCCAGAAATAAGGTTTGATAACATTGGCCACCTCATTAGGAACCATGAACAAAGTACCAGGAGAAGATGTGGTGTGTGTAAAAACCACACAATGTTTTTCTGTATAAAATGTGAAAAGCATCTTCATCCAGAATGTTTTGAATATTTTCCAAAAACTATTTTTTTCTTTTTCTTAATATTATGTAAAACTTATATTTTTGTTTAAATTTATACAATAAATAAAAGTTTTTAATCAAGGACTTTAAAAAGTTTTATCATTTTAATATAAATTGTTCTCTAATTAAGATCGCAGATACCCCACGAAGGGCCAGTGGTGCGTGAACGCACCATGCTGTAAATCATTGTTGGTTAAAGGAAAAAAATTTCTGGCAACTTATATGTCATATTTGTCAAAAAGTGAAGATGCACACAGAAATTCAATACTTTTGTATGATTATTTCTGTCATTGGCCTAAAATGGGTTAATATTACAATCATGTCAAAATAGACCACACTCACTGACCACCTTTAAACATTCTTGAGTCAGAACTCCTTTCACTTTTCGTTACCTGGAAAGGCATAGCCCGCCTGCAATCCGTTCATCCGGTGTTTGGAAGGAGTAAACCTTTTTGTTAAGCTTGCATTCATAAGTAACGTAAATAGAGGTTTTGGCACCAGTCCAGAGAACACCTTGAACACTGATGACATGGTAAGATCTCCGGTCAGGCGGAGTAAGACGATATAGTAGGTTTGTTCCCACAAACGTCTGAGCGTCTGGTTTGTTCGTGGACAGGGCTCTGAAAGGACGTTTCTTGAAAATAGAAGAGGATTAATTATAATTAGGGGGTGGATTTTAATGTTTAGAAAAATCGCCAAAAATTATCTATAAAATATTCTTCAGATGCTTTTAAAATGACGTAAAAAGGAAAGAAAAATGACATAAAAAATTTGATCAAAATCAATTCAGATAAACAACTCAAGCTGTTGGATATGTTACTGATCTGCAATCGAGACTTCTTCCTTTCGTGCAAGTGAACGTAGCTTGAAAACTTATGGTTTGGTCAGGTTGGTCTGTTTTGGTCTGATCTTCCCGTTCTTAACAAGGAAATCTGTCTTTAGTTACAGTGAAATCGGACGAACCGACAATGACGCTCATATGGGGGTCACAGTAGTTTAGATTACATACTCGCAAATGCTAACATTATAATTTCTAAGCAAAGAAATTGAAAAGGCTATTCAAGAATTCTGTAGAGAACATTTGTTGCATCTCGCAAGTATTATTTAAAGCAAGTGCATTAAAATGGTATTAAAATCGGTGAAAACAATGAAAAATGCTTTAAAAATTATGGGAAAATGTAAAAAGACGTATTAGTCGAAATGGACGAAAAATGCAAAAAAAAAAACAAAACAACAAAAAACAACAACATCGATTTATAAAAATGCAAAAATATTTCATCGATAGAAACATTTACTTTTGTCGTACCATAAAATTAAAGTCTCTACTAAACGGCATTGTTTTAAAGTGAAATAAAAAAAGAAATTTAAGTAAAATCCGCTCCCTGTATAATCGATCAATAAATACTAACCATGGTATATGTAGAAATACATCCTCATACCGAGGAGGAAAACTGATGGATGAAAACTTTGGATGCTGTCGGGATATGCCTTTTCTCGTGTCGGGACAGGCCCCACAGCGATGCGTTTGGCGGCAGCGGAGGTAGCTGGTGTGGTGTGGATAACAGAGATCGGAGGGAACGGAGGCGGCGATGGCGGAAGAAGCCTTGGTGGTGGTGGCATGAGCTGGGGCAGACAGAAAAGGCGATGGCGGCGGAGACGGAGAGAGAGGAGGCTGCGCGGACAGAGCGGCGCTTCTGGAGGAGGCAGAAGGGAGTGGGGCGTCGGGGGCGGGGACAGAGACAGCAACGGAAGCAGCAGGGAGCGGAGATGGTGAGGGTGGATGCGATGCGGTTGATGATAGTGGGATAGGAACAAGTATGGAAGGGGCGAAGGCGAGAGCATTGGCAGTGTTGACGATGGTGGTAGTGATGTTGATGACGACATCAACAGGGTTGCAGCGGGGGGGGGGATTGCAGCCAGGAGACGTGGCTGCTGCAGCGTAACAGCGATCAGAGGGAATTAGGGGCGGATCCAGCCGATCGTTTTGGAGGGGCCATCATAGATTTTTGGTAAATAATAAACTTTTGTTATTTTATATTATTTTTAAAGTGTATAGGGATCATCAATAAATTTTTTAACGCTAAAGGGGGAGGGATGGGGTCTGAGGACGCGTTACGCTGCGTTACGCTGAGATAGGGAAGTACGTTACAAGGGGGAGAGGGAGTATTGAAAATACTCGAAATTTGCGTTACGTAATTTACGGATGGTCCCATATAAGAGACTGGGCAATATGATTTTTTAAATAATGACGTAATTCTTATAAAAACAAATATTTAAAACAATTTTGCCAAATAAAAAGAAGATAACAAACGAAACCTCTAGGCCTTCTGGGGGGGGAGGCATGACCCCCATGCCCCTCCCTGGATCCGCCAGTGGGGGGAGATGAGGCGGTGAGGGGCCAGAGCGGGAGATGGATATCGGCGGGGGCGGAAACGGCGAGAGGGAGATGTGGGCTAGCGGAGGCAGGGACGGCGGCTGCGGGGGCGATGTTGGCGGGGGCGGTGCGCGGGCGACGGGCACCGAGCGAGCAACGGCCAGCGCAAACGACAGCGGAGGCGGCGGCGGCGGCGGCGACAGTGAGTCGGCGTGAGCAGAGCCGGAGAGGTCGGGAGGGGAAAGGGCGGGCGGCGTGTCACGCGCTGCGTGATGGCAGGCGGTGGCACACAGTGGCCAAGGTCTGCTCCGACGTACTCGCTTTGGTGGGAGGCTGACAGTTGCGAGATCGACACCAGTGGCGGGTCCAGAGGGGCCATGCCCCCCCCCAAACACACATACACACAAAAGGCCTAGAGTTTTCGCTTGTTACCTTCTTTTTATTTGGCAAAATTGATTTAAATATTTATTTATATTAGAATTATGTCATTATTTAAAAAAATAATATTGTATAGTACCATGTATACACTACAAAAATAATATACATTATAACAAATGTTTATTATTTGACAAAATTTTATGATGGCCCCCTTCAAAACGATCGGCTGGCTCCGCCCCTGATCGACAAGTATTGTTGAGCTGTAGGTTTTCGTTGAGCTGTAGGTTCAAAGTTTCATTTTTTATTTCAGTAGTATTTTTTTCGAGAGAAAGCAATCTGATTTGCGCCCGTAAAATAAGGTGCGTAAGTGCAAAACAGGGAAATGAAACACGAGGGGCATTGATACAAACTTTATACGGACGAAATGGATTTTGCGTGTAATAAGAAAATAAAATATGTATTTTATAGATGCACGTTTTATATTCGAATGTTAATTTGTACATATCTTAAAAACGTAGTATATGCTGATATCACCTTGTACACAAAGATAGCGAAGCGCAGGAATTTTGAACAGGATAGTGAGTATTTACATCTTTATAAAATGAAATCAACAGAGATGAAATGAAAATGGTCTTGTATTTTTAATACTATAGTGCTTGCTGTAACATTGTGTGGAAACCGCTTTTCAGAACTGGTGAAGAACAGGACATTGTATTGTGATTCATTATTTTTAATTTATAAAAAGGAAGTAAGAAAAATATTTGTGCAACATGTATGGAAGGAATATATAGTAATTTGTAGTGAGAAAATATGCTTGCGTGATTGTATCAACGTGAAAAAATGTGTAAGAAAGAAAACTAAGAAGACATTAAAGAAGAACCAGAAAATGGAATACTGACTTAGAATTGAGTCAAAAGTCATTAACGAATCATAAAAATAATAACGCGTGTATTTTTACTTTCTCGTATATTACTACATAATACAGAGAAAGTTCTATTGTAACGCCGCAGGAAAAATTGCCTACTTTTAGAGAGAAAACGTGTCCTATGGCTTCCTGACACCAAAAAAGGGGGATTATTCTTGCTCCTCTATAAATGACTTTTTCAAATATGTAATACTGGAAGAATACACGTGTTATGGGTGTTCAATATCTAAAAAGTGGATTTCGGTAACCTGTCTGCCTGCCATCTTATCTGAGAACAAGAGTAGCACCTGAGGCCTGAATCACACGAGCGTTATGTTCACGCGCGATTGACGCACGATGAGTAACGCGCGTCGTAACTTAAAACTATCTAATGCAGAACGGCCAAAGCGCTCGTGTGCCGTTTCGCACAAGATATACTATAGTTCTACCACGTGCGTTACTTATCGCGCGTCTTCGCAACGATCGTATGCAGGGAACCTAAATCAAACATAGGATTTTCATTGATATTTCCCGATCGATCTGACCGATTCGAGGTTCCTGAAATTTGAAAGAGATATTTCAATTTTTGGCGATAACTTTTCAAGAAGCTCCAAATGCATTTTTGAAATTTTCTCAAAAATGCCTTCAGGTTTTGTTTTCTTTAACCTGAGAAGAGCAATGCATACTTTAAAAGTGACGCAGGTATGATTTTCACTACATCTGAATTTTCAAAAATTGCTAAAGTTAACAAATGTTTCAACTTCCTCTACTCACGACATAGATGGAAGTTACAAACTGTAAACGCACGTATGGTGGGCACGAACAGGAAAGACTATGCCTAGAGGGGTACAATGATTGGCAAAGCATAGCCCGCTAGTATGCCTATATGCATACCAGGGGGCTATGGGCAAAGTGAGTAGGTTCAAAGTGCTCATGCACGAGAGAAAGCCATGAGAGAAAGCCAAGGTCAAAGGGCTGGCGACACAAATTCAAGGGATCAGGATGCAGGTTGTCAGTGTGGGAGGCAAGTCGGATTCGCAGTATCATGAATCACCATAAAATTTTATCTTTTGTTTGTTTGTTCGTAAGACTCGAGCACTCGGAGATAGATCTATTGGTCCACCCCAACATGGGTTGAAATTGCTTGGAATTTTCTATTGGACACCATGTACGAATCTCCCTGTGTTCTGCTTGTAAATTTTGATTCATATTTAGTGGCCGGGAATGCCACACCGATTCCAGAATCAGAAATGTTCATCCATTACTGAAGGCTTCTCCGTATGTGATCAGTACGGTAGTTGCTGGAGCATTTAATTCTACCGAAAATGCAATTTGGCTTCTTTTATATGCCGCACGTCAGATCAGAAAGAAGACGAACCTCAGTCAGGATCGAACCCGCGCCCAGATTTCCTGGTAAAGAACAACCCAATCCGAAAGTTTGAAAGGAGAGTTCGCATGAATGAAGAAGCCTTGATTATACGAATGACGTGCTCGCCAGCTTGAGTTGTCCATCCGAACTGTTTTTGATCGCATTTTTGTCGTAATTTTTCTTTGCATTTAGGGCATTTTTAAAACATTTTATTGATCATTTTTGGCGATGTTTTAGGTCATCAAAATCATTATTATTAATACAATTTAAAATCTTTATATTGTATCTATATTACTAATTGAAATAAAATTATGCTGCCATCGACCATGTGCGAGGTGTCTTTATATATCCAGGAATTCAGAAATATAAAAAGTCATCTATAAATCTAAATCAATATTACTAGTTCTCAAGCGCGAAGAAATTGAACGATAACTGTGCACCCTTCGTCCACGGTGTGGCTATGGTTTCGTTAGATACACAGGAATAGGAACAAACAATGAAACAGTTTTGTTTTCACTGAAGAATGGAAATACTGAATTGTGCTATCCGCGTTTTCTCATACAGTGCAAACCGACTGAATACGCATACTCAGTGTGTATAACCACATAGCTGGTGTCAAGTTTCGGCAAGGCTCCAAGGAAGAGTGTGCCCGCATTGAATATTTGCTTTTCTTGTGTTGCGTTTTGTGTGTGTGTGTGTGTGTGTATGTGTGTGTGTGTGTGTGTGTGTGTGTGTGTGTGTGTGTGTGTGTGTGTGTGTGTGTGTGTGTGTGTGTGTGTGTGTGTGTGTGGTGCACACCCTATTCCATATATGTAGTATTCGCGATGATTTTTTTGTTAGAATATTTAATTTATTGCAGTCTTACATAATAGTATTTTATTTGTTGTTTTTTGAGTGTGTGCGCGGTTTATTTTGCAATACAAGGTCATGTGTTTTGTTCAGTAGCATTTGTGCTGCTGTATGTGATTTTTCTAACTCTGCCCCTCAAACCCCTATGGCCACGATGGAATATCACAGGGCATTAAGCGTCTTCTTCCGTCGTACCGCTAGAAGTCGCATGATCGCAAGCACTGCTTGATACGGTCGCGATCATGCGATGCCTGGCGGCATGACTGAAAACGTCGCGAAATACCGTAACATATTCCATGATGGCCTTGAGGGGCAAAGTTAGAAAAATCGCAGTATAGTCTTCAAACTGCAGTCACCTAAACGAAATGGATGGAGAATGACGATCTCAAAGTTCTGGAACTGGCAGTCAGCATTTTACAGATGATGGGGAAGATCTAGGAGTGCGTGGAAGAACGTATTAGAAAAGACGACAACAAGAAGATGAAATGACTGCAGAAGACTGCAGTGACATGCTGAATGCGAGGGAGGCGTAATGGTGTAAAATGATAGCAGTCCTACTAAGTTTTTTATTAACGGGTACGTAATTGGCCAGTAACGAACATACGATGGTATTTTTTTCTACATACATACGTCATATCAAAAACTGCGTAGTAATGAAAAAAAAAATTAACATGCGCATCTTCAATGTGGAGTAAATGAGTGCGGGTGTAGAAACGAAGTGCATCTGGTGCATGACGCAGGGGTCAGCGAACCTGCAACTTCCTCAGCCACTGATAACGCTATGACGCATTACATGACGCGATTACACAAATCCTCACCCACAACACTCTTAACACATGCGTTAGAGGAGGTCAGGGAAGAGGCAAGTCCAATAGCAAGAAGACGTAAGCACCCATCGAGAAAAGTGGTTCTTTAATACACTCAAGTGACTTTAAAGACCGTTGGTCGGTTGTTATGATTCTACGAGTCATTTTCCTTGGGGAAGATCATGGAGGTGTTTCGGATACTGACAACACGCGCTGTCTTCTACAATTTCGGGCATGAAGAAGGTTCGTTAGAAAAAATTCACATCTTTTAAATATTTTAATTTTTTGTTCTTGATCTTACTGACAGAATACTCATGCAGGTTTTAGGATTCCTGTTTTTTTCTTTGAATTCCCAGATAATAATGAACTGATGAATTGAAGTTGAATTTGAGTTGACAAGTTGAATCATAGGAAGCGGAAGCAACGATTATGATGAGTATATCAGTTGTGATGCTCAAATTCGTAAACGACACGGAAAAACGAACGTGAAGGCAGAGGAAAGATTTGAGGGTTGTTCGAAGTAGACGTAGGCGCTAGAGGGTAGCAGCGGAAACGTCAGGAAAAGTTCATTTACGACTATTTAATAATTCACCTTTCATTCCTAGTTCCTTTGAACGAGTATACTCGCCTTTCCACCGCTCACGGCACACTTGCTGAACACTACGTGCGTCTGTAAAGTTAACTATTAAGTGCTTTTGAAAAATATTATTAAATACAGCCAGTGTGTTAGATATTGACCACACAATGATATTGTTGTTATTCAGTGTTAACTTCATCTCGTTGTACTATTTGTTATAATAAAATATTTTATTCTTTCTCTGATTTTAACGCCGAATGTTTTAATCAATATTTTAATCAGTAATGTAAAGTGGATTGTCTACAACATAATTGGACACTTCCTCCTGGGAATTAAAATTGATGTTTACTGTAAAAATATTGTAGAAATCCATTTTGGGGAAGGGGAACAGACTTCAAATGAAATTCAGACTTCAATAATGACATTAACGTAACTGAAACTGTGGCAGTAAAGAACGGCTGCAATCCTCTATCTATCAACAAAATTATCAAAAAGAAAGAAATTTCACCAAGAAAACATTTGCTCTGTTCGCCCGAAAAAATTAAAAAGGTGTTGCATCAAAAAGGCAAATGTACAAGTTTCCTAATGTAACAAATCTCCCACCAGAAAAGATTCAAAAAGATTTCTTCAAAAGAAAAAAAGAGTGGGGTGTGCCAGTTAAGATGCAATGACTTCAATTCTGCGTATGTTGTCAGACTGGCAGAAAATTTTCTTACAGAATTAAAGAACACATTAGAGCGTGGAGATTACAATAGGATAACTCTAGTTTTCCCTTCGTCTCCTTGAACATCAACCCACAATAATTGTATGGTATTTCATTTAGAAAACAAAGATAAAAAATTAGTAAATATCTTAGAAAATTTTGAAATTTTAAAATGAATGAAATCCTTCAATATCCACTCTGAATAATCAAATTAGTATAATATATAGTTTTCCATTAATTAGTCTGTACTCGATGGACGTAATTGACGGAATATTCATGTAAGTAATATACAATTGATACATTATTCTAGTTAGTAACAAATCCAAAACATGAAGAAAGAAATATATTGAAAATTTCGTCTTTAGTTTCGAATGTGCTGTTGCGAACTTGTTTTCTTCATTCCAAATTAAAACACGTCTGTGTAAACTCAGCCAAAATCAAAATCGACCTCAGGACAATCACGTGGGCTGGTCACTATCGCACCTCCCGGAAAAACTGGAAAAACATTACTGCGATTTATCACGCCACAATAACTGGAAATTAGGAGCAAAAACAGGAAAGGCGCTATTCAAACGATATTTACTCTTTCAGTTTCTGCACGTTGGTTCGCCAACGTCCCTTATTCAAGCAATTTACAAAACTGCTTTCTCCGAGGCCACAGTCACTTCCTCTACTGAAACGCAGGTGATATGTGGGCGATCGGGATCTCAGCAGCATCTTTGCCAATCTATTATTGCGAACGCCTGTTGAACCTTACCAGATTGCCATACATCGAAAGAGGCAGCAAACAAGACTAATTTACATGATATTTCTGTAATTAGTTTCCAGAACTGTTCTTTAGCTTTTTAAATAATCCAATAATAAAATTCGCCCGATGACATTGTCTCAGCAGACCCTCAGGTGAAGGTACTAGGTTCCGCTTGGTCCCTGGGTATTCGGATTGATGATTGATTACTAGTGACTATAGGCGCGTCAACAGCCAAGTCGCGTGACTATAGTCAACAGCCAAGTCGCGTGACTATAGTCCCGTGAGTGTAGTGCATACTTTTACTCGGGAGCTGGCGGTACGGTGAACTTGCCCCGGTGGATGGCTAGATCCAGCGCCCACCTACCGCTCGGGGTTTTCCCAAACTAGCTATCTCCCACCAGCGGGGCACCGCCCAAGCCGGGAAGAGCTCTAAGCTCCCGACCGATCTCCCGGCATGTCTGGTAGTGAAGCGCATGAAAGTTTTGTAGTGGCGTGAGGATAAGCCAAGGAAGGGGAATGAAAGTTCATGCGCTGTCCGTGGTCCGTTTGTTCGGGTACTACTCCGGCATTCGCCTGGTATTGATCGGAGAAACCACGGAAAAATACCAATCAGTGCAGCCGGCCGGCCGCTAGAATTCTCCTCGACTGAATTCGACCTCGTTCTGTAGCTAGAGTCGAAAATCCTGTCACTTTTGGGGTAGAACCCCAAGACCTCCCGGTCAGACGCACGGCAGTGCCATCAGTTGATGGCCTGAGCGACCTCTCACGGTCTCTAGGTCCTCGCAGAACCACGGGCCGTCGAGATGTGTATCGCGCTGGAATCTATGGAGCGTCGGCAGTCGTTTTTATTTGGCAGGCCCCGACGCGAAAAACGAACCATCGCGCGCGACTGGTTTGGCGAGATCGACGACGCCTCCACGGGAGGATTTGTGTAGCACGTTGCCCATCAAAAGAGCAACGTGGCTCCCATCGCCGCGCGCCCGACCTCCTGCGCGCTCGCTCCACAACTCCCCGCCCCGCTCCACACCTCCCTGCCCCGCTCCGCACCTCCCCGCCCCGCTCCAACCCTCCCCGCCCCACCCGCTCCACGCTTCCCCGCCACGCTCCACACCTCCGCGCCCCGCTCCACACCTCCGCGCCCCGCTCCACACCTCCCCGTCCCGCCACGCTCCACGCTTCTCCGCCCCGCTCCACACCTCCCCGCCCCGCCTCGCTCCACACCTCACCGCCCCGCTCCACTCCTCCGCGCCCCGCCCCGCCCTTCCCCGCCCCCGGCCCCGCCTTCCTGCCCCGCCTCCGTCCCGTCCGCTCCCAGCCCCGCCCACCCACTTCCAGAGCCGACGTTTTTTGCTCGGCCCTCAGATCGCTGTGTCACGCGAGAAGTGTTATTACGTAGCATTGACTGAGGGCCCGGTCGCTGATGGCTCCATGGGAGAACGCGGGGATACGTGGACAGTCGCTGTTCGGGCAGTAAAAACTGAAAAGAGAGAAGTGAGAGGAAGGTTTTGATGATTCTGTTAACTCCATCACGGGGACATTCGCAGCGTTATTCTGAGAGGCTCGTTATTTCTTTATACAAATGATGTTTCATATCGGAAAGAGTAAGCAAACTAATTGAAATCAAATGATTTGTAATTACTTAACAAACATTGACGACGTTATGTATTCATTTTATTTTCAACAGTATGTTATTCGTTATATGCTTCATCATGCACAAATGTTTTAATTACGCAGCTGCAGTATACTTTCATCGCTTCGTCTGTTCGCTGTGTCACGCAAGAAATATGGATTGCAACCAATGAAATTCTGATTTGTGATTAACGTAATTCCTAATTCATTTTTTAGAAAAGCTCGCAGAAAAGAAATATATATCGTATACATATCATTAAAATATTTTGTTGTTTGGATTGCTGTCAACAAAGTCAAATTTAACAGATTTTATAAAGTCGTTGCAACTAACATAATAACGAAATATTTATTTGCAGAAAGTGTATTTCCTTTCATTTTTCGCGCTCAACGTGCAAAGTAACCTAGAATTACATAATTTAGTATTTGCCCCCCCCCCAGAAAAAAGTAAAATGGAATTTCATTTTTTCTTATTTCTATTAGTGAAAAAAAAAATGGAAAATAAAAAATCAAGATAAAAAGAGTGAAGTCTTTTCTGTTCTTAACATGAATAATCTACGAGTATTGGTCATTCCGAGAGGAAAATTAGATTTTACAAAGATGCTGGTGTTTGTAATTTTATTGACCACAGACTAAATCAACCGCTTGACTAAATACAATCAATATCAAAAGCGTTTACCTCGAGAAACTTCCGGGGAGATGAAATGCCTGAAGACAGTCTGTGACATGATGTTGACCCTGGCGCTCCGCGCAAAGCGTGCGAGGTGTGGGTCGCAGCGCGCGCAACAGCAGAAGTTTCGAGAAGGCGCGAGGCCGAGGCAGCGGCGGGCGGGGCGAAGGCCCGAGGTCGTGGCCCCGCGCCACGCCCCGCGGCACGTGGCGCCCACGCCCACCCACGCCGCCCACGCCCCCGCGCCGCAGGCCGCTCCGCCTCCGCCACTCTCCTGCAGTCAGCGGCGTTTCCAACGTTGCCGCCCCCGCCCCCACCGCCCTCCGCCATTCACGTATCCACCACCGCCGCCTCCGCCATTCATGCCTCTAACTAATGCCACGCCTGCGCCTCTGCCTCATCACCTCCGCCATCACCGTCCCCTCATCCACCGCCCCCGGCATCATCGCTTCCGCCCCCTCGCCATCTATGTCGTCACCGTTTCCGTGAACACCGCCTCCGCCGTCACCCCACCGCCTCCGCCGTCGTCCCTCCGCTTCCGCCATCACCCCTCCGGCTCCACCGCCTCCGCCATCATCCCTCTGCCTCCGCCATCACCCCACCGCCTCCGCCATCGTCCCTCCGCCTCCACCGCCGCCGCAATCATCCCTCCGCCTCCGCCATCATCCCTCTGCCTCCACAATCACCCCTCCACCTCCACCGCCACCGCCCTCGCCGCTCCACCCCTACTACCAGCGCCATCGTCTCAGCCTTCACCGGCTCCGCCATCACCACCTCTGCGCCTACCATCACTGCCTTGGGCCCCACCGCCCTCAACTCCCACCACCCCTGCTACCTCCGCGAAAAAAGAGATCTATATTATAGGTATTCAAAACTATCCCCGAAATTTTAATTCACTTTTTTGGATTCGGTTCTAATTCTACGATCCAATTTTGGTTATCTAGACTGGTTGGTGGTCTCATTGCTAGATTGGCGAGACGTAGCGTTCACGGTGACCATCATATTACTTTATGATTGAAGAGTGCCGTCGGCCACTTTTAGTTCTCTCCCAGATTTTTCAATCGTGCTTGCCCTTTCGGCGGCCCGCTGTGGGAAGCAATAGCCAATCTCGACTCAGTAGGCTACATACCGTAAGTGGAAAGATGAAAGCTCCATCAACATGCTAACGAACGACCATAAGAAAACCCAGGCACAAGAATTTAAGTGTTTACCTCAACTGTGAATGCGGCAATTCCCAGGAATAGTCAGAGAAATTAACATTTTTAACAATGAACAACTTCAGACGCCTTCCACGAGCACTACATATAGCAGTAAGGAACACCATAAACTAGTGGGGCATATCACTCGACCACCTCCGACCGCATACGGACCCCTTCAGAACTTATTTTCTTCGCATTTCCTATTTCTCTGTTGTTCGAATTATGGCATGTTGGGACGTAGGCACTTCGTTCTATTATTTTCTAATCTGCAGCTTTTGCTGGATACCAACACCGTTTAGACAAACGGTGTAAAAGACGGTGTTATGCAAACTCTTTCATGCTGTCTGTCAATATGAAAGCTGTAAGTATTCCTTTCTAAAATGTTCTACGTTCTTAAATTTTCTTCATGAGGAGAACGCAAAACAGTTTTCTTAGTTGTTGTCTGCCTCCTCTATTTCGATGACAATCATCTGATAATCAACGTTGCTAATTCCTTTCAAATGTTATGAGCAACCAAAAGTTACTTTCACATTTCTCTTTCTCTGTCTGCCTCTCTTTCTCTCCTTCCCTCTCTCCGTCCCTCTTTTCTCTCTATCCCTTCCAAAGAGCAAAGTCTGATTCCTCGATTTCAGGAAATCACGAAACAAAAAATCGACCAGAGAAGTCTATCTCTAATCCCAGATACATGGCTTCCGATACGTACTTCAAACAAATGATAATAATAATAATAGTAATAATAATAATAATTATTATTTGTTTTAAGTACGTATCGTTTGAAGTATGTATTATTATTATTTTATATTTAAACCATTAAGGGGGCTCAGATCGTAAGTCGTGGTATTTCCCCTAATTACTCGTACTTCCCAGTAGCGGATCCAGGGCATGGGGACCGAGCCCCCCTCACTCCGCAAAAGGCCAAGAGTTTTCATTTGTTACGTTCTTTTATTTAGCAAAATTTATTTAAATATTTATTTATATTAAAATTATGTAATTAATTTAAAAAGTAATATTGTATAGTTCTAGAAGTAATCTTGTATAGTGTCATATGGTCACCACAAAAAATAATATACAATATAATAACACATGTTTATTATTTATCAACAATCTATGATGGTCCCCTCCAAAATGATGGGGTGGATTCCGCACTGAATGCCCGTGGCCAAAACTAGAGTTGTCGGACACCAGCGGCAGGGCGCGCCGCGGTAACTGCGTGTTCATCAGGCGGGCCAGCGCTGCGGGGACACCCACGCCGCGTCCACGGCAAGGTCGAACCGGCGGCCGGCCGGCCGGGCAGCCCGCCCCGACCTCCTCCTCGTCGGGACCAGCCCGGGCGGGAACTGGGCTTCGGGAGTCACGACTCCCCGACCCGCGCGTCGGTAGCCGCCCGCCCGCCCAGGGGTGGCCAGCGGGCGCCCGCCGGCAGATCTGGAGCAGCTGATCCACGCGCCTCACGCCCCCCAACGCCGCGCCTCGGCGATCCACGTACACGAAAGTCCACCGTTACAAATTAAGGAGGAATTTGTTAAGATATCGGGGCAAAATATATTTAGTCCTTATGTGTTGTATTTAACGCACGGAATTCGTATCTTCTACGGACGTCTCTTATTTCACGTCCATTGTCGTGGAGGAGACTTTTAGCCGCCGTCGACTTCCATCAGTTTCTCCGATCAATACCAGGCGAATGCCGGAGCCGTACCCTAGCAAAAGGGCTTTCGACCGCACGCGATCTTTCCTTCTTCTTCTTCCTTATCTTAACCTCTACCCTTCTCACATACACACTAACATTCTCTACACTACCACACATCGTCGCTTGTCAGTACAAAAAGTAATTTCTATGTGAAATAAGTTTTATCTCTGACTACCAAACGCCGCTAGCACATGCATCGCTATTTCATGGTCGGAGATCGTCATTTATTTTAATAAAATAATTTTGCTTCTATAAATTCCGTTTTCATAAGTCAAAGAAACCAAGGAACAATTCTTTGATGTAACTTGCGTATATTATTAATCGTCGATTAATGGGAAGCAAATGAAGTTGGAGAGAAATTAAATCACGCTGTTAGTTTATTAGTTGTTTTTTATTTTCCCGTATACTACGTATATACGGAGTTTATATGTAGTAAAGGGAATCTGAAGTATGTATGTAATGCTGCGCGAAAAAAGTTCGGATTTTCGGCAGAAAAACTCTAATTACTAGGCCCTGGTAACGAAAAAGTGGATAAATCAACTTTTGCTAAATTAAGAAAACAAATTCCTAACACGTGGTGCAACCAGAATCCGTTTTGTGGATCCTTGGTACCGAAAAAACTAATTGAGAGCAAAACGTATGTTCGCCTGTCCTTGAACAACGCTAGGGACTAAACCTTTCAGCCAATTTTCTCCAAGACTGATACTCCCTGATCGATCTGACTGATCACGTGGCCCCTTGAATTTGAAAGGGATATTTTAATTTTTGGGATACTTTACATAAAGCCCCTGGGACATTTTTAAAATTTTCAAAAAAATGGCGCCAACAATTTTGACTAAATTTTGTTGTTGGATATTCTGAAGATCATTTAAGAGAATGGCGTAGGTCTCATGTTGATTGAAAACTCCGATGTATTAAACTAACTTTAAAAATAAATTTTCTTTGTCCTATTGGATTACTAAGAGATCATTTTTATTTTCGAGAGAAATGATCGTCATAGTACAAAAATGGGAACTCAATGACCCGCAAACAATCCTTATACAGTAATCCCTCGACATCCATGAATTCGTTATTCCCGAGTTATTAACATTCGCGATGAGAGAAATGCGACCGGTTTTAACATTCGCGACTTCAACATTGGCGAGTGCGTCTTTTGGTCGTATTACATTTTTTGAAAGCGAGCATTTCCTTTGTCAGCGTCTTCTCGGAAACGAACTCGGCAGACATCGGATCTCAAAGTATCACGTTCTACAAAAATGTTGAAACTTGAATGTTAGTTCACGTTAACAGAATAACAGTTGTAAAATTCCACTGGGTCAAATTGGAGTTACGGATTTTGGCCACATGAACAGAAAAGCCACTGAGAATCTTGTAACTCTCATTGTAATGACCTTACTGAAGTGGAGCTTCAGGAAATCATCAGAGAAGAAAATCTCCTCGAACGTATCGATGAAGTAACGGAAGCAAAACTGCGTTCTGGAGCAACTTCAATGTCAAAATTGTTAATGGCGTTCTAAAAATCAACAAGCTCCGGTGGAAAGGGCTTTCGAACGTGATCCTAACATGGAAATAACTTCGAAATTTAAAAGAGATAGAAGCTGCGACTCTTCCATATTTGGATATTAGAACAACGATGAGGGTGATGAAACAAAAATATTACCAAATATTATATTCAATCACTTCCAACTTTGAAAACTTTCGAATTGTTTTATTTCTTATCTTTGGGATGTTAATAGTGAATTCTGTTTGTAGTAGCACTTACTCAGTTGTACTGCAATTATTTGTCAGATTTTTTTCTTTCCTTTTTAAACAGATTTTCGATATCCAGAAACCTAGCCCACCTTTCTTCATTTAAAGATAGACTCACCATTCGCGGATTTGACTTAACTTTCGCGAATGTTGAGGGATTACTGTATTTCGCGAGGTCGTGACCCTCACCAGCGTATCTTTTTAATAAAAAAAAGTGCAATTTAGCAACTGGATTTATCCACTTTTTCGTTACCAGGGTAATAAGAGTTTTCCTGCAGAAAATTCGCTGGTTTTTCACGCAGCATTACATTACTTTCTACTGCGTACGCGGTAGCGAGAAAGTAAAAAGACATGATCTCCTTTTGCCCAATCAGCGCATTCCACGTACGATGGCGCGTGGGCTGCGAGAGGTAGTTAGCAGCAGACGCGAGCTTCGGTTTTAATTCGCGGGGCGCCACGCGTCGCCTCGCGTTTTATTAGCGGTGCAGGATCGAATCCAAACACGCCCGCGGGTGGGCCCCGCGCCCCGCGGGTGGGCGGGGAACTAATTGCGTTCTCGGCCTGCTGCACCCGATGCACGAGCGGCGCCACCCGCCCGCGCTTCGCTCGCCCTCCGCCAGGGGCGCTGTGTGCGGCGGGTGCGCGAATGGAAAGTCTCGGATGAAGGCCAGGCTGGGGGTAAAACTCGCGGGTTTTCCGGGCAAATTAAATGAACGTAAGTATTATGACGTTTGTACAAAATGGTTTGACTTGGAAGGGATTTTGTAAATTCAATTGAAGTGGAGTTAAATTTTGAATTTGAATTCATCTTACTTTTCGTCACTTCATGTCATTTTACTTTACATTAATTTTGTAATAATTATAATTTTTTTTAACACAATGGTTGTTGGAGTTTTAAGAAATTCTCTAGAACTTTCCCTCTGGCCGTTAGTACAATTGTCTTTCCAATTCGCTTTCATATGACGCATCGAAGACCGATTTAATTACAATTGATTGTAATATAAAAAGGTATTTTTAATTTTTTTAAAATTTATTTATTTATTTACAGTAGAACGAACAGACAGACAATTTGATTATATCGACGATTATTACTAGCTGAAATGTCACGTTCCAATGTTGTTAGTACTATTTTATAAACTTAACCAAAAACGAACATCACATTTGAAGAACCATAATCATAATGTTTATGGTGGTAACAATAATTATGAAAATAGTAACCAGCATAAACGAAATCTTTCAATTGCAAGTGCTGTCACACATGATATAACATCACACTGTATTTTTTTACGATAATTTAAAATTGATAACTACAATTCAAACAAAAGTATATAAATTAAAGAAATAGATTATTGTTTGAATATCATTGAGTATTTACCCACTACAAAGTGTTTTCCCCCAAGATGTGCAGAAAGGTGTGTTATCAAAAATACAATAAATGTAGGGGAACTCGTTTAGGGATTTTATTCGTCATATTTCAGTCTCTAGCCGTACATAAGTTATCATCACTTCAACTTTATTGTGCGAAGTAGTTACTCACCCTCCAGCGAAGTAGCTATCGCTCTCCAAATGCCCTATCGAATTTGTGTGTGCACAAGATTCTGGGACTTCGAAACGCAAAGAAGGGTAAAAATGATTATAACCTTTGTCTTTAATACAAACTAAGACTTGTTCATCTTATTTTGTACTGATTTGACGTCTATGAATGACATCTAATAAATCATGCCCAATTAATCGAAGAGTATGTTTCAACAGCCGAAGGTGATTATTCAAAGAATAATAAGAAAACTGTAAAGATGAGAAGAGTGAGGATTCATATTGCTTAACTTAAATGCCAATTAAACATGTTCATTTCATTAATTTATGTTACAGCCAACGAGCGTCAAATTGATGTGACTATTTCAATAAATAAATTGTCTCTAGCACATTAAGAAACCATCGATTATGATATTGCTGTCAGTGACGTCCAAGAACACTTCCTAGAGGGAAAATGAAGTATTTAATGTGCACTAATGTTTTATCCTGACAACAGATGTTCTATCGGCTATCAGGACTCCACACATCTTTGAAGAAAGTATTATATCAGTAGGGAAGGAGGATAGTTTGATTTGAACCCGCGAAAAGTGCATTTAATATCGACTATCCGGCCCCAAACAGTTTTCATTAAATTTATGTTATCATTAAATTTGTTTATTGTTCTTCCCAGTATTTTTTTAAATTGGAGAATTGGATTTCAAAATTATCTAATAATTTTTCAAACATTTATTGAAAACGCTTGTGCGAACAGAAACTATACACGAGCATGATAACAGTCTCGCTTGAATAAACGGTTAAGATTATCGATATAAAATTTAAAACTGATGATATATTTTAAGTATATTTAAAAATCAACAAAGGATATTAAAACATTAATTACCAAGATCTATTAGAGAAAAATAATTGTCAGAGCTTCAACACGTTCACGCTGGACTGGCTATGCAGCGTCCTCGATATAAATTTTTACTTTTTCGTATAAGTACCTGAAAACGGAGTAATGTACGTAGTATTGAGAAAGTTCTGTAATTTTGGGGAAAATCGATTTCCAGATTTCAAGGGAAATGCGAGTTTTGGGATCCCGTGACACCGAAAAAGTGTTTTTCTTCAAACATCCGTCTGAGCGTCTGATGTCTTTGAATTTCTTGTTAGAATAGAGTGAAATACTTATAAAGGTGGCATAGGACCGAATTTCATTATTAACTCTGAATTTTCGAAAATTGCAAAATTTTGAAAGAAGATTAGACAACACCGAAACTCTAGCCCAGACCAAAAAAAAAAAAAATAGAAATCTAGTTAGTACGGAACATCTGTGCCATTCTGTAGCAGCACTACTTAAAACTGACGAAAGATTTAACATATATTTTAAAATCATCTTAAAATTTGTAAACATCAGTTGCCAAGGCATGTGCAAGCAGAATCCGTTCCAAAGCACGCAAGGGAGGAGGTCGCTTCCGACGCCAGGTGCTCGTTGCGGGAGAGCTGCGGCTTCCGCCCCCTCGGATATATCTGCTGCCCTCGGACAGACGGTCTTGACCACCCCCTGCCGAGCGCCCCCCGCCGAGACACTCGCTCTCAAAGGACTCCCGCACTTCCCGGGACACTTTCCCACGCACTGCTCCCCTCGGCCGTGTGCTCAAATGGCGAAGGACACTTCCGAGCACGATCTGAAGCTGTCAATTTCTCAAATCGCAGAGAGCAAGGACCGTGTAACATATTTTTCTGAAGTTTTGGCTGAAACAAAAGTCAGTCATGCTATAAAAACAGTGGTGTAGCTTAAACAACATATATGAAATTTAAGTTTGCTAGTAATATATTTTTTACTTCAAAATAATAATTCTATATACGTGTGAGGTTTACTTATGATGCAGATTTCGAAAAATATCCGTTATTATGAACAGAACGTCGTGGATATCTGGGCATTTTACACTCTGAAATCCGGCACGTTTCCAACTTGCAATGTAGTATACTAGTTATATACGTAAATTGTTCAGCTCTGCAGACGGATGTGCTAAAGTACTAAAGTTGCTCGAAATTTTGAACTTAATTACGATAATATAATATAAATATTTGATGTTAATGTAATACAAACATGGGGAGTCATATAGGAAATAATGTTATAAATCATCATGTAACATAATCTGTAATGTAATCTTTTGATGTATATTTAATTGAGGTTCCTGATGACCATTGTTGTTAACAAGTGACCTGAAATAAATAAAATTTAAAAAATGTAGTGTTGGAGGGTTTCTCCTCTATTCTGATGCCCACGTCTCAATGCGACTCAACGTCGCTTCAAACAGTAGGAGAACGTTTCCGTGGTTCTTATTTATTATTTGTAGTTTCATTTTTTCTTATGATCTGCTTGTGTTACATCATAAAAGCAACTCTGTTCTCGACCTCCTCTGGCATTTACCCGGTTTCAGAGTACTTGAACCAATTCCATGAAATCCATTTGCGAAGATACTTGGGATTAATAGCGTTTTTATTTTTTTATCTCTCCTCAATCAATATAATTTGCGTTTCAGTATCTTCACCAATGACGAGAGTAACACAGCTCAACCGACATAGCACTCTTTGCGTCACGAGAATACGAAAAAATCTCATTTGATTAGAAATTACATCATATAATTTTCAAATCGGGTAGCAGGTCAATTTGTTATTCTCAACAGTAGCACTAACATTCTGTGTAAAATTCTTCATTATCTCTAACTTTAGAAGTTTCCAATTTTTTAACATTGTTCCACTTGCATCATTTGCAGTATTAAATTATTTGCCAGTATTCTATTTTATTGAGTAAAATTATAAAATAAGATAGAATGATGTTTGATTACATTCTAATATGCCAATTAATTTGAATTCTGAATTAAACTATTTGTTTTGGGGTATACGACGTAAACTTTCATAAAAAGAATATCGCAATCTACTGCACAACTTAAAATTTCAGAGCCATCAATTTGCAACGCCACCTTCCCACACCACGTTCAGAATCATTATGTATGAAAACCGTAATTACACTTAAAATATTTGAACATTTTAATTTCATCAACATAATATCCCGAGTCGTTTCTTATTAGGTCATTCAATATTAGATATTGAAATCCCTCATTCGCGAAGCATGAGCAATGTATTTTCTCTAGATGACCCAAATGGAGGAAATAAATGAGAGATATCAAAAGAAAGCGTTTCATTATGTAAGAAGGTCAAGGTCATCCATTATAAAGAACCATTAATGGAGTGGTGCGATGAAAGAAAAGAAAGATAAGAAACACCAACACGCTGGAGAAAAAATTGAAGAAACTTTGAAAGATAGTATTTTCAATAAAAACATAAACAGTTCAGATTGGACCATCATAAGGATATAAAACCGATATATATGACCGATCCGGTGGCCGAGATCGCTAAACCAGAAGTGGCGTAGCGATCTCGGACCGAAGGACTGCAGGTTCGAGTCCATCCTCGGGCATGGTTGTATTTGTGTCCGTCCTTTCACCTCCTATTATCACCATATCATGTCATCTTGACAGTAAAATCCAGTAGTGGTCGCTAATGACCTAGATGTTGATGCGACATTGAATTTAAAAAAAAAAGCAGCTGAAAACATCAAATATCTAGTGACGACGATAATAAAGCGGTGGATTAATTGACGCTTCCGAGCACGTATCTTCTATAGTCATTGGTAGGGGCAAATTAATGAATTGTAATTATTTTTCTTTTCACTTGGGAACAGTTCCCTTTAGAATAGACAATTTTGTTTTGACTTAAAGAAAATGATCCATTTTTACATGACTTTTTTTTGTATTTTTCATAATTTCCACTACGTCATTTTTTACCTTGTCTGTCATTTTCAAAGCAACTTTTACTGGTTTACATTTTAATGGCAATTGCTTTAAATAATATTTACGAGATGCAACAAATGTTCACCAATGAATTTCTGAGTAGCTTTTTCGATTTCTTTGTTCAGAAATTGTTATGATAGCCGTTGTAAGTAGTCGCACATTTTTTTTGCTGCCTAGCAGCGCCATTGTCGGTTCGGCCGATTTCGCGAAAACTAGACAGAGATTTCCTGGTAAAAACCAGTCCAAACCAAAGGTTTGCAAGCTGAGTGCACTTGAACGAAAGGAAGATTCTTGATTACATCAGCGACATATCCAATAGCTTGAGTTGTTTATCTGAACTGGTTTTGATCAATTTTTTGTGTGTCATTTTTCTTTGCTTTTAGTGCATATCAAAAACATTTTAAGAGCATTTTATTGATCAATTTCGACGATGTTTTAGGTCAACAAAGTCCGCCCCCTAGTCAGTAATCTAGTTAGTGTGGGAACGTTTTTATCTCGGGAGGGGGAGGTATGCCTCCCCCACTGGAGGGTGAGACCTGCCGACGCACTTCATGTTCAATTGAAATTGAATTGAATAGATGCCTTATTTTACATGGCGAGACTCAGGCCATGAGGCCTGCTGTCCGTCTGAACACGCAAATCTTGCAAGGCTCCTTTCCCCAACTAGCGGAGAAAGAAGGCATTACGCGGGCGTCGAAACAGGCGATTTGAATTTAGCTAAGAGACATAATTTAGGCTTGAGGATCTTTTACATGCAGTAAATCTACTACATGGGACAGCCGGCTTTACTTCCCCTCCGAAGGAAGGCATACGAATGATTTGTTTGCCTTTAAAAATCCACAGCTTCGATCGGGTTGGAAGCAGCGAAGTTGTTTGTGGGATGTTTCTCCCTCCAGGACGTCGTGTACGTCGTTCCTTCCTAAAAGTTTTCCCATGACTTTTCAACCTCTGGGAGAGAGTTATGTTGCGGAGCGCGTGATGTGTGACGTGGACGCGAGCGCAGCCGCCTTGCGCAGGGCGCCATGGGTTGGCATGGGGGCGTGGGGCGTGGGGCGTGGGGCGTGGGGGCGTGGGGCGTGGGGGCGTGGGGGCGTGGGGGCGTGGGGGCGTGGGGGCGTGGGGGCGTGGGGCGTGGGGGCGTGGGGGCGTGGGGGCATGGGGGCATGGGGGCGTGGGGGAGTGGGAGCGTGGGGCGTGGGGCGTGGACGCTTCTCCGCTGAAACGCAACGCGGGCGAGCGTTAGCCGGTTTACCTACACAGGGCAGATGCGTGAACAGTGATTCAAAGTTGCCTTTGGGGCCTCTGAGAGCAAGTGCGTCACTGATTGATTATTTTGTTTTTGAACACGTCACACACTTCAATGTTCATTAATCCCGGAAGTGAATAGTGCGAGAATGGGGAGAGAAGGGAGGGTGGACAGGGCGTGTGGGAATGATGCCTCCTGAGTACCTATGGCCACGATAGAATATCACACGGCCTTTCGCGTCTTTCTCGGTCGTGCCGCTAGAAGTCGCATGATCGGCAAGCACTGCTTAAAATGCTCGCGTTCATACGATGACTAGTGGCATGAACGAGAAAGACGGAAAAAACCGTGACATATTCCATCGTGAAGACAGGCGTTGAGGCAAAGTTAGAAAAAGCGTAGTTTAGGCATGTAGTAGCGGATCCAGGGGGGGCATGGGGGCTATGGCCCCCCCTAAAAGGCCTAAAGTTTTCGTTCGTTGCCTTCTTTTTATTTGGCAAAATTTATTAAAATATTTATTTATATTAGATATTTGCAATTATTTAATAAATAATATTACTATATAAACACCATATAATACCATATATACACTACATCGATAATATACAGTATAATAAAATGTTATTATTTAACAAACGTGTACGATGACCCCCTCTAAAACAAACGACTGCATCCACCCTGTAGGCGTTGATCAATGAATACTAGACCTGTAAAAGTAAGCTTTGGCGTCCCCTTTGAGATTCGAGTTAGATTTCTTATGCCATAATAATCCATAAAATGAGATATTTCTGAAACTTCTATTACATTTTTGAAGATTTATCTTCAAAAATAGCCACTCCATAGCAAGGGTGGATAAACAAAGATTTTGAGCAAAATATCAAAATCTTAGTAAAACTCTATTTATTATAATAGATGCTAGACCTGATTACAAAGCAAACGTATTCAGGTGTCTTTCTCCGATTGTTTTGAGTTTGAATAGTTTGTAAGGTAGGATTTGAGTATATTGAAAGGCATATTAGCCTAAAGTATTTTTACTGTGAACAAAGAATTTTAATGTTATGTGAATTGTATCTTAATCTTGTATTGTATTGTAATAATTGTATATTAATCTTATGTGAATTGTAAATTGATATTGGTGGTCGCATATGACCCTGTTGTTTAAAAGCAACCTTAAATAAATAAAATAATTTTTTTTAAGGAATTGAATCACTTTCCAACAGAGGAAGAAAAAAGGACATGATTTGAGTGTTTGCAAAAATGAAAAAAAGTAATTTTTCTCATTGAAAAATATCGATGTGTTTTCCAATTTTTCGAAAACCGTGTTTTTACTCTCAAAGTGATACTCTGATTTTATCGCTTATAGGTTGGGGAAATGATTCCTAATGGAAAGTATTGATTATTTACAAGTGGAAAACGAGATAGTGGTGTGAATGGAATAGAAAAGGAATATTCGGGTGGTGGTGGGTAGACAGGGTGGGCGACGGCGGGACGGGCTGCGGAGGCAAGGTGGGTGGAGCCCTTAGAGCGAGCGGATGGGCACCGCGGGGCTAGTGGGGTTGGAAAGCAGGGAGCGAGGCAAGGAGAGGTGGTCAGGGCGGGCGGAGGAGAAGGCCAAGTCGGGGCGAGCAGGTGAACGGAGTCGGTGGTCATGATTAGGGAGCGGATTTCTATGATTTTGCTTATTTTTGTCCGTTGGTTCAGGGCATAGCTGAGTGAAATTTCCCGACGTTTAGTTAGAATATGATGCTATATAGATTAATGTTAGTGCATATTTGTGCATATTTGGCCGTTTTTTCCTATTGGTGCATATTCGTGTAATTATACGCGCATATTTTGCACATTTCGTTAAGAAGGAGAGTAATCTATAAAACGTTTCATCTTTTCAAAGAATCTTATGTAATTGTGAGCGTTCATTGATTCCAGCCAGTCACAGTTTGCGTTTCTGTTTTCTGGAGATCATGAAATATTTGTGAAAATGTGGGATATTTCTTGAAAACAAATTTTTTAAACCAGTCAGAAGACATTCAACAAGACATGCAATGTACTTCACTAAGGTGAATATTTACTTCGATTATTTCTATCGCGAAGTAGGGTAGATTATATTATGTTTGCACAAAAATATATCTTTTCATTCAAAGCTAATTTTCATTTCATTCCAAGAATTTTATCAAAACAGGTTTGCAGAAGAAATGAAATATTGTTAATTTTAAGTGCATTTTAAAGGGTATATTTCAGAACTTTTAGGTCATAAATGAATATTTTTAAAAGCATATTTCAAGATATTTTAGGGTATAAAAATCCGCTCCCTAGTGATGATAGAGTGGGCCGGAGAAGGCAGGGCGAGCGGTCGGGTAGGGCGAGCAGCGGCGCAGAGCGGAGCGGGCGGGGCGGGGTGGGGTGAGAGCGAGATGAGGTGAGAGAGGGGGGCGGGAGGATCCAAAGGCAGGTAGGTAGTGAGAGCGAGCGGGAGGAATGGACGAGTGAAGAGAGAGGGAGGAGAATACAGGGCGGGAGGGGAGTGATGGTGGGAGGACGAAGAGGGAGGGAAGAATGGAGAGGGCGTGTGGGAACTTGCGAAGGGTGGAGAGGGAGGGAGGGGCGGACAGGACGGGCGTGCGGGCGGGCGGGAAGGATGAAAGGAGAGTGGCGAAGGAAGGGCGAATTGAGGAAGGATGGAGAACGAGGGACGGGCGGAGAGGGCGTGCAAGACGGGAGGGTGGACACGGTGTACGAGAGGGATGCAGGGGCACTGGGGAGGAGAGTGAGGATGGAGAGGGAAGGAAGGTTGGTGAGTGAGGGAAGGGCGGAGGATGGACACGATGTGCGAGAGGATGCAGGAGGAATGGGGAGGAGAGTGAGGACGGAGAGGGAAGGAAGGGTAGTGAGTGAGGGAATGTTGGAGAGTGGACATGGCGTGCGAGAGGGACGCAGGGTGAATGGAAAGGATGTAGAGTGAGGGAAGGGTGGAGTGGGACGGAAGGATAGAGGGGGAAGGACGGTGGGTGGACAGTGGCGGGCGGGACGGCGAGCTCCAGCCACCCGCGCAGCGCCGCAGACCTCCTCTGAGCCCACCTCCCCCACCCGGGCCGGTTATCTGAGCGTCCGCCGCCACCGCCGCCACCAGCGCCGCCACCAGCGCCGCCACCAGCGCCGCCACCAGCGCCGCCGCCGCCGCCGCCGCCGCCGCCGCCGCCGCCGCCGCCGTCGCCGCCGCCGCCGCCGCTGCCGCCGCCCGCGCTTAAGACGCGTGTTGCGTAAGCGCGTCCCGCATCACCGCACGCTCCGTCGCACACGCCACCGCGCACGTGACCCGCTCCCCGCCCCCCGCGGCCCCCCGCCACGTCACGCCCCTCGGCATTTCATTTTGCGCCGCCGAGGTGATGATGATGGATGGTGATCATCATCATTATCCTGGAAAAACTGGAGGTTGTATTTCAACTCCTGTAATATTCTTCTGCGATAATATCGTATCCTTGCGCATTCCTTGCGCAGGTGTTCCAGTATCTCACTTCATCGTCTGGGCCATCTCTTACTCTGCACTTTCGGTTTTGTTGTTTTCTCTTCTTGGTGGAGCACCTGCTAGATCGTGAGGTCAGTTTGCTCGGATGATCACCACATATTGACTCTTACGGCGTATCTTTCAGGCATTTACTCACACGTTGTTAGCGTAGTTTACATACGAATTTCTTTGTCCTAATTGTTTCATGGATTCAGTCATTTTTATTACGTCGATTAAAATATTTAGCTTGTAGTGATAGTCCGATATTGGAAATTGACATTTTGGTCAAGTGTCATTTTCGGGATAACTTTGTGCGAGAGGGATACTCTGAAAATAATATTTTTTCTTTTAAAATATTGCACCATGGTCGTGTAGTCCCAAATCATTTCAACAAATATTTAAAATCTTACATTAAACCTATGGGTTGAATAAGGACGAAGTGCTATTTGTTCTCATATAGTTTGATGTTTTTCGTGCCCAAATTTTTGTACCTATAGATGAATATTATGTGATACTAAAGTCAGTCTCGAGCATAACCTAAAGCGATTTATTAGATCGCTCTCAGTGCTAGGGTGATTTTAAATTACATTATTTTATTTCGTTCTTCAGATGTCGTTCGAAAACAAGGGGTTGGGTTTCCCAAAGAGGGTCCTTTCGAAAACTAGGGCGCCTTCCTGAAAAAATGGATCACTGGATGATCTACAATCCGCAAACATCATGCTCGTGAAAAATGAGTTTTATAGAAAGGTCTGCCGCAACCGCAGAGTTCTTCGGTGGAGTTTCGGATTTCCATTATCTCCGCTCGGCCCGTTCCTACCCCAGATCATGGCGGAGCCTCCGCCGCCGCCGCCGCCGCCGCCGCCGCCGCCGCCGCCGCCGCCGCCGCCGCCGCCGCCGCCGCCGCCGCCGCCCGCTCAAAATAGCGCTGCTTGCGCCCCGCGCGAGCGCGTCGGCGTTTCGCGTTGTAGGCGGCGTGATAGCGCCCCCTGTCGGCCGTATCGGCGGCGGCGCGGACGTCAGCGCAGCGGCGGTACGTGCCGCAGCGGACCCTCCCCCTCCCCCGGGTGTCAGGCCAGCGTTACGTGGGCGGAGTGGCGCCAGGCGATACCCGGTCACTGGTCTTTTATTATGCCGCCCTCCCTCTGTCGCCTCCGCCTTCATCCCTCCGTCTCCGCCGCGCTCTCGCCGTTACAGTCTCCGCTACCTCCTCCACCTTCTACCCCCTCTCCTCCGCATTATCACCGCCGTCTCCTGCTCCGCCCCCAGTAACATCTGCCCGCCATCCTCGTCCCCGCGGCTGTGGTTTCCGTCGCCGTCCCCGCCACCACCGTCGCCTCTGCTGCCTCTTCCCCCGGCGCACTCTACAATATCGTCGCTGTGTCCTGCTCCTCTGCCTCCACCCCGAGCCCCACTCCCGCCGCCGTCCCCACCGGTGCCCCCCCCTCCAGCCACCACCTTCACCCCTCCGCGTTCTCCGCAATAATGTAGCCGTCTCCTGCTCCTCCGCCTCCACCATCAGCACCGCCCCCGCCGTCGTCCTCCTCTGCCATCTCCGCCTACACCCCTCCGTCTCCGCCTCGCTCCCACCATCGCCCCTGCCGCTACGGCTTCCTCTTCCCCGCAGTAGTGCAGCCATCTCCTGCTCTTCCACCTCCACCACCATAACCAGCTCCGCCCCGCCTCCGCCTCCGCCTCCGTCTCCCCCTCCACCCCTCCATCTCCGCCTCGCTCGCGCCACCGCCTCCGCTCCCCCGCCGCGTCCTCCGCAATATCGCCTGCTGCTCCTCCGCCTCCGCCTGCGCCCCGCCTCCACAGCTTCCGCCGCGGCGCCGCCGATCGCCCGCGATGCCCCTTACAACAAAGTGCTGCATCGCACGATCACGCAGAAACGCCATGCGCCGCGCGGCGCCGATGTGCCCGTCATTGTCGCTAAGGGCGTGCTCCACTTCGCCGCCGATTGCCTACCACCTACCCCGGGCGCGTGTGTGACGCGGCGGAAACGGCCTGACAAGAGAAGGCAGCGACGTCTTTTCTGGATCAATTTCGCCCGCGCGCCGATGGGAACGTCGGGGGTTCGGCGCCGGCGGAGCAGCCAATCGACAGCTGCCGCGGGAGGAGTTGCGCTAATCTTGGGGCGGTCCCGAGAGTGAAGGTGCCCACGCTGACATAATGAAGAGAGTTGGCGACGAGTAATGAGGTAGGTATGTGAACGATGCCGAAGGAAATCTTGTGAGCACAATGCTCACACAATTGCTAGCTGCCAAGAATAGAACACGGAGAGCGCTCCAGAATAATAATGGTAAGATTGACAGGTGTGGTTCTATATGAAAGGTAAACGTACGTGTCTTTAAGTTCTGTATGCAACCACGTCACTGACAGTAATGTACTATAGTCACACTTGCAATAGTTTTCAGAAGCCATCCATAGATATTTTTGAGAAAAACTTGTTTAGATATTTTTCAACATCTTTTGCGATTTGACTAAAAAGTTTGCGAATATGGCTAATATTTTGAAGAAACAAACAACATCCTTACCAATCTTTCTCTACACTCTACGATAAAAACAGCGAGGACTGAAGAGCAATTTTACTCCGCCATTTATGTATAGATATGAACTTGTGCAAATGAAAAATGTCGCTTGATTGATTATAGCTTCTGGACGCGTCAGTTGCTTAAGTTGTAAGTACTGTAAGCGTAGCGCATGTTTTATGGCGGGAGGCACCGGTGATCTTCCTCCTCTGGATGCAGAGTTCCGGAGCCGATCTACACTTCGGCGTGCGGGGTTTTCCTCAAACAGGTATCTCCCACCAGTGGGACACCGCCCCTGCCGGAACAAGCCCGAAGATCCCAACTGCTCTTCCGAGATGTCTGGGAGTGTTGTCCATGTAAGTGGAAGTATGAGTAAGAAAGTGTTGAGAATAGGGCAAGGAAGAGGAAAGAAAAATCCCGCGAGGTTTTGTTAGGGTACTGCTCCGGCATTCAAATGGTGTTAGATAGATTAATTAAAGTTCGCTTTGAGCTAATGCTCAGTGGCAAACATGATAACAATTAGAATTCGAACAATTACAAAACAATTAAAATATTTACAATTAGAATTAGAGGTTGATATCGTAGTTCTAATTAATTTCTAGGTACCTCTAAATTGACTTCTAGTTCATCTAACACTTCACTACACTACACTTCATTCCCCTTCACTACACTACCCTCACTTCCCTTCCACCACACTCCACTTCACTTCACTTCACTTCACTTCGTGTTGATCGGAGAAATCTTGTAATACTACCGATCAGAGCAGCCGGCCGCTAGAATTCTTCTAAGACAGCGGCTGAATTTCAGATTAATTGAAACACTACATTTTATCTACTACAACTTTTATCATCATTATGATATCATATAACTAATATTGTAGGATGAAACCTGAAAACGAATAAGCAGAAATTATAATACAAAATACACAAATAGGTCACGTTCTAAAAGCCATTTCTCATCCACGATTACTTTATAGAGCGTTCGATTTTCTTCGATCGGTAAGGTATGAAACCACAGGAGTGAAGTTTAATATTTGTATTTGAAGGTGGTTCGTATGCGTGGTGGCCAAACTGGAGAATTCGAAACCGGTTTGGTTAGGTGCGAGTTTCCAATAATATATTCATTGTGCATATTCAAGAGACTGGGCGCTTGACGAATTTTCTGTCCAGATATTTACAACTCTCAATTCATCTGGCAAAGATTTAATTAGCGATACTGGGCGGGCAGTACATTCATGTTTAAGGACTTTAAACTTTGTCCACATCTCAATGAATGAATAAAGTTCCCCATGTTAACGACAATTTCACATAATAAAATAGTGAATTTGTTATCAGTTCTTTTGTGTGAATATTGTGATCTTTACTGATTTACACAATAAGACAGGAATACTGATTTGTTTCATTAACTGATTATATAGAAACATAAATGACAAATAAAATTGTGAATAATTACTGGTTGTAATGAAGTGGGGAAATGGGTCCTTTAATGGCTTTCGGTAGCACTCAAGGACTTCTGCCCTCAAATCTGTATCAAAGTTTTTTAATGAAGAATCACATCCGTCGTTAACGTTATGGAACAATCGTGTGAGTAATGCCAAATTAGGAACATACTGTAGACACGTCATGTCCCACGCGAAGGCACAAAATGTCATAATCTAAACTATCCAGGACAATACGTGGCAGTGAACAATTGGAAACGCAAGTCCCTAGACCGAATGTCTAGGAAATCCTGGCCCTTGCTTAAATGTTAATACATTATATGCATTATGTTGTAAATTCAAATAATATTATTTTGCAGTTATATTTTATAGAGAAATTTCTACAATGTAAAAACTTGTATCAGACATTATACCGAATTTTAATAGTTGAAACGAAAAATAAATCATTGAAAACACATAGGACCGTACAGCAAAAAGACGTCGGTAGTGTAGCTGGTTCCGTGAATCCAGTCCTCTCTCTTTATTTCACTTCAATGGTTACGGCAAGAGATCAGAATTTAGGCAACATGGCGTTTTTAAATCGCGTAAGTTCACTACACTTTTAAAACGAATATCAACAAAAAGTCATATTTGATGTGCCAATAGTTATGCACTATTTTGCGATAAATACGTATTTTTTTAAAATAACTGCTTATTTTTACCTAAATTCGTATTTTGGCAATTATTTTTCTTTCGTGTGTGGACGTTTTAAAATATGGAATTAGTTTATTTTAAAAGTAAGCAGTCACATGAGCCGTGGGGAGTATAATATTTTCTCACACTTCGAGTCACGATGAACACACTTCATTAAATTCTTCCTATTAAAATACTCCTAACCACTCACTGACGGCGATGGCAATAAAGTGAGAAAAAAATATGTCAGCGTTATTGTTCGATTATTATTGTACTTTACAGCCCGTTCTCAAAAGCTATTTCTGATCTGCGCTATCTTTTCAAAATCTAATTCGCGGTGGAGAGAAGTTACAAAATTCAACTTGAATCAACTTTGCGCAATATTACTTGCGAAAAAACGAAAAACTGAAAATATGTGAAAAAAAGTCTTTTAAAAGCTGTTTGGTAGCAGATGAGAAGAGGTGAGACAAAAGTGAAAAGCTATACCAGACTCAAGAGAATTCGAAATTAACTAGTAAGAGAAAGTTTATGCCATTCTAAAAATTCCAGTTTCGGTTTGAGGGATTGATACTGACAAGTTGATATTGACTACACAATGTGTCAGTACAAGTATTTTACTATATGTAGGGACAAGACTTGCCAATTATGTATCCCACAATACGAGTTTTTCTGTCGAACAATCGCCATTTTTTCCCTCTACATAACAATACTTTCCCTATACTACATAACTAGTATACAAGAAAGTAGGAAGCAGCAAAAGCCTTGAAACTGTTGTTCCCATTTACGCTACACGTGACTTGAGTAACAAGTGCATTTCACTGCATAGCAAAAGAAATGAGATGTTTATTTTGGGAGGTGGGCAAATTCAGTGCAAAACTATTAAGATGGTTTTGAAATGTTCAAAAATCTAGATATTCAGAGATACTATACTCTTGACCACTCTCTGCCTCCTCAACCTCTATTGACGAAACGGGGAAGATGAATTTCAAGAGCTATCGACTACTACCCCAATTTTCAAGAATTCGCGCTGAGGTTGAAGCATAGGGATTAGACGAGAAACTTCTTGAATTTTAAGAAAAATACCTAATGTTTATTAGGGCCATTTAATTATTTTGCGAGTGTCATTCTACTTGAAGATGATGCTATTCATCGGCTACAGGAAGTGCAAGGGTATTGGTAACGAAAACATGTAAGAGAATGTTTTCGGAAATTTCTGATTTACAAAAACGAAACTTTACGAAAAGATATTTCTACATATTTAAAAAAAACGCAAAGAAAATTCTAGAGATGTGTAATTTAGAGGCCGCATAAATGGATCCATCTGACATATTGTGTTCAAGACATCCATCTAACATATTGTTTCAGACATCCATCTCACTAATTGTATTGCTACAGTAACCTCCGTCGATGGCCAAATAAATAATGTTTTGGCCAAATAAACGTTTGCCAGGTCATAACGCTCAATTTAACCACAGAAAATGTATGATAAAACGGTCGTTTTAGGTAACAAGAGATTTTATCATAAAATTGACTGTCTTTTCATCTAAGTTTTTTGTCTTAGATTTTAAACTGTCGTGAAATCCATATTCTATAGCATTGTGTTCATCTATTGCCGTGAAATTAACAAGTAAAAATTTGATTTTATTTTGATATTTTTCCAAGCCTAGGTTACAGATTTATTGTCTAAAGAATCAAAATGGATCAATTGAGGTTACAAAGTTTGCGTAGTAACCTACGTAGAAAACGTTTTTAAGTATTTGCTTCTGAACTTATCGAAGGATCATGGGCTCTTCAGTGCTGTTAGCAATCGTAGTTTTTTAGTGTCAATATTGTCACATAAAGAGTGTTACCGTATGAACTCTATTCAACCTTTGGATATTTTCGTCAACAGTACAAAACAATCAATAAATAGCAAACATATCAAATGAAGTTAGGCTTAATTGAACTCTTTTTCTGAAAAACAATTCTAGAAAACTGCAACAAATCTCCTAAATTCATTAATGACTAAAAAGGATATGTTTATTCGCCAAATACTTAATAGATTGTCATTTACCCCTCAGAATTGTTTAATTTGTACATTCGAGCCGATATCTCATTGCGCAAAATCTTTTCGCCAATACACTGTCCAGCCACGAGCAAAGGAAATCAACAAGCCAGTACGTTGTTACTCTAGAAAAACATATTTAGTTTATCTTATTAGGGCAGTTAATTAGTTTGAAACCTTAAACAACATCGGTTGAGCAACCGTTGACAACGGTATTAGTAATGTTCTAGTCTGCTCTCGAGTAGAATTCCATTCGCAAATTTAAGTCAAATCAAGAGACAATATTGGAAGCCGTTGGGGTTGGCTATTTCCAAGGAACCGAAACAATACTTCCCTCCGCAAACATCGTTCATTCCAAGAATAAACACTGGCAATGTGGACAAACGAGCGTCTCTCTCTGGGTGGCACAGTAACTCGCTCCACGCTGACCCCGCCCCCACGCAGGCGGCTGCGCGCGAACGCGATAACGTGTGGCCTCGGTGTGGCAATGCCCAGCGTCGAGATACACACAATGGCGATAGCCCATTGTCTTCGGCGAAAGGCTACGATGACTCGCGGGATCTTCGCACTATCTGCGTTGGGGGCGGACGCCGCCACCGCCGTCGCTGTCGTCACCGCACCCTTCGACGCCTCCGCTGCCACCCACACCCGCTACTGCCGCCGCCCAGTTTCACCCTCCGCCCCCGGTGCTGACTCTATAGTCCGATTTTCATAAATCTGCTCCCTCAAGCCCCTGTGGCCACAATGGAATATTACACGGCATTTCGCGGCATCCTCGGTCCTGCAGCTACACGTCACATGATCGCAAGCACTACTTGATACGATAGCGATCATGCGATATCTAGCGGCAGGACTGAGAAAGACCCGAAATACCGTGACATATTCCATCGTGAAGACGGTGGCCTTGAGGGGCAAAAATCGCACTATAGTGAGTATTACCGGGAGACGTAGCTCAGGGCACCAACTGATGTCAGTGCAGTGCCTCTGACCGGGAGGTCCTGCGTTCGAGTTCCGACGATGGCAGGATTTTCAACGCTAGCTTGTCAGCTAGATCGAATTCAGTAGCTGTCTGGAGGAGAATTCTAGCGGACAGCTGCTCTGATCGGTAGTTTTCCGTGGTTCCTCCGATCAACACCAGGCAAATGCGGAAGCAGTAACCTAACAAATGGGTCACGGACCGCGCGTGATCTTTCCCTCCTCTTCCTTGTCCTATCCTCACCCCCTTACTTACACACACATACACTGACATGCCTTACACTACCGCACATACCAGGATACAGGTCGAGAGCTAAGAGCTTGTCCCGGCTGGGGAGGTGCTGCGCTGGTGAGAGATACCTGGTAAGGGAAGACCCCGCTAGCCGACAGTAGGTCGGTGCCAGATCTCTCCATCCAGCGGGGAAAGACGACTGCCACCTCTCGAGGAAAACTTGCTGGTACCTCCGACGCCCTTTCACCCCCCCCCCACCGATAGGCGTGCCCAAAACAGCGGCCCTAGTGCCGCGGAGGCCAGTCGCTGGCTCACGGTTGGCCAGCTCCCGGGCCACGCGCAATACTTCAAGAGTAAGAACCTCTACATGCATAGAGAGGACCGCCGCCACTGCCTGTCCAACTCATCTCTTCAGGCAAATACTTGTCTCAGCAGAAGGAGCGAATAAAACAAAACTACTACGTTTTCGTGTTACTATTTAGCAGATAATGATCGGGAGAGGATTAATGTTTACAAGTCAACTATTTTTTAAAATGTGCCTTCTGGTTTCGTTTGCAGAATTTTTCAGTCATCAGACTTGTTCTCAGGAATACACAGCGCACGTTGCTCTTGTAATATCTGAAGCTGGCTAGCCATTCATAGCGGACAACAACGCAACGTGTATCGATATTTAGTTCCGATTATTAATTCTGTGCTGTGCGGCGGATCGCCCACAGAAGAGGAAGCAGACACAGACCTCAGCCCCCTCACTCCGATGGGGCAAGTGGGCCTGTCGATGCTCCGGGCGTTTTCTTGACCACGATGTCCTGAATCCAGCACGATGGGCAGACCTGGCCAACAATGTGGTCACCGCCATCTCCGCCGCATGAACGGCTTCTTCAGATTAATTGATTGGTGATTTCGGGCGCGTCAACTGTTAACATCGTCCCGTAAGTGTAGTGCTTGATTTCCACGGGAGGTGGCGGTGATCTTCTCCCGGTAGATGGTGAGACCAGGCGCCGACCTACCATTGGCAAGCGGGTTTTCCCAACCAGATACCTCCCACCAACAGGGCACCGCTCCAGCGGGAACAAACTAAGTTCCCGACCGGTCTCCCGACACGTATGCTTGTGTAATTCATGTAAGTGTAAGTAAGGAGTGAGGTTAAGACAAGGACGAGGAAGGAAAGTCGCGGTCCGTGGCTCCTTTGTTTGTGTCCTGTTTCGGTGTTCGCCTGGTGTTAATCGGAGAAACCACGGAAAACAACCGATCAAAGCGGCCGGCCGCTAGAATTCTTCAGGCAGCAAGCAAATTCAACCTAGCTATCCAGCCAGTATCAAAAATCTTGCCACTGTCGTGACTGGAACCTAGGACCTCCCGGTCAGAGGCACTTCAGTGACATCACTTGATGCCCTGAGCCACCTCTCCCGGTGGCTTCTTCTGTCGCGAAGTGGCCACATCTCTTCCACGAGCGCGCGCGCGCGCGGGCGCCCGCCCACGCCGGGTGTCGCTAACCGGTTCGCGGTTTCTGGCGGGCGCGGGCGACGGCGGTGGGTGCGTGTGGGCGCGCGAGCTGGCGGCCGCCGCCGCCGCCGCCGCCCCCGCGCGCCGGCGTCTTGCTCCGCCTCCGCCGCTGTTTACGCGAGCAGACCGCGCGCAAAAAAGAGGACGGCGCCGCCGGAATGCCATTAATGGATCCTTTAATACGATAATAAAAGCATCGAAGGCGCTCGCAACTCGACTAGCTGCCGGGCAGCGGGGCCGGCCGGGTGGGCGGGGGGGGAGGGGCGACTTGAGACGGAGGAGAGCGGACGACGCTGCAGTGGAGAAACTGTTGTGAACGGAATCGTTGTGGAATCTGGGACGAGATACAACGTACTCGGAAAACGAGAGTGACTGGGAAGCAAGTTGTGCGGATGCGGTGAGTGTAAGAGATGAAAAAGAGAGAAGGGCGTGAATTGATTTCAATCAAATTCATTTGAAATTGAGGTAATGAAACAGATTCTTTTGTCTAATAAATATCTTAAATTCAAATTCGCGGTTGTTACGAGGCCACATTTAGCGGCTCTTATGCACTAGCTATAATATTATTTTCTGTCGTAAATACACAGCATGGGACATTCATTTTTGAATGTTCCTGAGAGAAGAAATACAAATAATTATCAGCGCCTCAGAAAAAAACTATTGATATCAACACAATCAAGATCTTCGGTTTAAGCAGCTGTTATGGTAACAATATGACGGGGACTGGTAATGTGATTTTAGGGGGCGTGGATGAGCAAAAGTAGGCTACATAGTGTAGTGTTCGCAAAATATACCACATGGAGAAGTAATAAGGCGGACGTATTTCGTAGGGATTGTTGGATCTATTATGTGGTGGTGGGATTGCAAACTATAAAATATTTCGATCGGTATCGATGTTTGAGCATAGCACACTGTGTACACATGAATAATGAGACTATGGATTTTATGCACAGCAGAGCGCACAGCAATCGACAGAAAACTCGATCTTTTGTGCACGTGCAGTTCGAGTTGCATATAAGCAGTAGCACAAATATAGAACAGATGGTCGAAATATTGCTCACAGCAATTAGTTGTCAATTGTTGAACGCTAAGTGCTACAAGTCTTTACTGAAAACAAATTCCACATATTCAGGTAGTCGAGAAATGTTTTCGAGATATCGAATTCTTTGTTTTGTACATGCAGATACATTACTCGGTGTTGTATGGTCCTGAGCCCCAAATCCCGGATCTGAGATAGCCGAAGTCATGACCTGTGGATAAGGATAGGGGCAAAACTAGAGACATAAATAATTTAGAATGTATCCTGATATCAAAAATGAAAAGGAACAGGTATAACGTATTCAGTAATAGCATAAGGATATATTGAATGCCGTACAATAGGGATTGGCCTAAGGCTCAATTACACGGGACTGATAAAGGAACACCAGCCACGGAAGTGAATGTGGATCAAACTGCAAAAGAATACGTATTGACTGATTGATTGTTATTCCGAACGCGTCATCGGATAAGGTCATTAGTTCCGTAAGTGCGGTGCATGTTTTTGCTCGGGAGGTGGCGGTGGCCTTCCCCCAACTAGATGGCGAGATTCGGCGCAGATCTGCCGTGCGCTAGCGGGGTTTTCCACAACCAGGTATCTCCTACCAGCGGGACACCGCCCCGGCCGGGACAAGTTCTAAGCTCCCGACAGCTCTCCCGGCATGTGTTGCAGAGTAGTGCATGTTAGTGTGTGTGTAAGTAAGGAGTGAGGAAACAAAGAAGAGGAAGAAAAAAACCGGTCGCGGTCCGCGGCCCGTTTTTTTAGGTCACTGCTCCTGCGTTCGCCTGTTGTTCGGAGAAACCACGGAAAACGCAATCAGAGGAGACGGCCGCTAGAATTCTTCTCCAGACAACGAAACAGAATTCGACCTAGCTGACAAGCTAGTCAAATCGAAAATCCTGCCGCCGTGGGGAGTGTAACCCTAGGACCTCGCGGTCAGAGGAACTGCAGTGACGTCAGCTGACGCCCTGAGCCACCTCTCCCGGTACACTATGTCATCGGACAATGAAAACATTCCCACAGAAAATAAAACGAAACAGAAAAATTAATTACCATATGGAAGTAGTATATACCTAACGCCCCGGTGGTAGGACGCCGCAGTCCCAGTGGCACGGGACCGAAAAAGGAGCGCTGCGGTCGCGTCACCTGCGGACGAATCGGCGGCGCGCGGGGGCGGCGTGGGCGGCGGGGGCGGGAGCGGGTCGGCGTTGGCCGCGGCGGAGAGCGAACCCGGACCAAGGCCGAGAGCCATCTACGGCGCGCCGCAAGGCCAAGGGCTGGCTGGCGGTGACAGACGGGCTGCCGTGGGCGGCGGCGGTGGCGGCGGCGGCGGCGGAACTCACGCCGTGCCGCCCCCGCCGACTCGTGCCGTTCCGCCCCCGCGACCCCATTTACATGTTTCTCAACCGCCGCCGCACTTTGTTCACGTTAAGATTCGTTTTCGTTTTTTTAAGGCTAGTACTTGTGGTTTAAGGTCGGGCTTGAATGAATAAATGATTTATATACAGACATACATACGTATTGGACAATGTTGATTCGATGCGAATGACGATGGGGACAATGGTGGAATGATATGCACGGGAAACGGGAGAACTCCGCGGAATTCTACTTAGAATCTAGTTTCTCCATCCCAGCGTCTGCATGGTTTGATTGAGTTTTCAATCCTGATTTTCAGAAGTGGCAGCTCCAGTTATGGTAATTTGCAGGGATTGTGGTTATTGCTTTCATGTAGATCTGTAGTCACTCTTGAGCTTAAGAGCTGGTGGATAGTTTGGATTTTTTGTTCATGGATTGGCCGGGTTTTCAATCCCGGAATTTAGAGCTGGAAATTTAGCACTGACTTGACGTTATGCCACGCGTGTGAATTCCACGAGGTCTGTCAGTTAAGGTGACCTGCAGGGGTTGTGATCTGTACTGTAATATAGTTTTGTACTTATTCTTAAGCGTAGGCGCGGGTGGATACTTAGGCCTTCATGTCCTTCTCCTTATCCTTACCCTTCCACCGTCGAGGCTCGAACTCTAGAACCTCCCCACCGGGAGAGATGGCTCAGTGCATCAACCTGATGTCACTGCAGTCCCTCTGACCGGGAGGTCCTAGCTTCCACCCCCGACGGCGGCAGGATTTTCAACACTAGCTTGTCAGCTAGGTCGAATTCAGAAGATGTCTGGAGGAGAACTCTAGCGGACGGCTGCTCTGATCGGTAGTTTTCCGTGGTTCCTCCGATCAACACCAGGCGAATGCCGGAGCAGTACCCTCGCAAACGGGCCACGGACCGCGCGCGATCTTTCCTTCTTCTTCCTTGTCCTATCCTCTCCTCTTACACAACACACACTAACATGCACTACACTACCACACATACCGGGAGATCGGTCGGAGCTTACAACTTGTCCCGGCTGGGGCGGCGCCCCGATGGTGGGAGATACCTGGTTGAGGGGAAAACCCCGCTAGTCAACGGTAGATCGGCGCCAGATCTTGCCATCCAGCGGGGAAAAGATCATCGCCACCTCACGAGAAAAACACACGCACTACACTTATGGGACTAATGACCTAAGTAGTTGACGCACCCGGAAACACCAATCAATCAATCTAGAACCTCCCGGTCGGAGGCACGGCAGTGACATCAGTTGATGCCCTGAGTCACCTAAGCAGGTGCGATCATGTGAGTTGAATAATTATGATTGGGATGATGTTCAGTTGGTGGTAGGCTAAGCCAACAGGGCGGAAACATACGCTTTGCGTGAGACTCGCACGTGTAACCTTCGGCACTGAGTGCTTGGTCGGTGCTTCCAGCCTCAGCTCCGCAGAGGACGGAGCGCGGCTTCTTTGCAAATCCGGTGAATAAAAAGTGACTATCTGAATGTGGCGCCGCCGTCTGAACGGTTTCAAAATGTTTTTCATTAGTTAAAAATTTCTACTACGTAAGTTCTAAATAAAAATAAATTTTGAACATGAGCCTGGTTCATTCAAGGAGTCTAAATGTATGTGACGAACGGACGCACTGACGCACGGACGGGGATTATTTGAACACTGTATAAGGATGTTGAGTTTGGTCATTAAAAGGACAGAACACATTCCACTACTCTCCGGAAGAAACATTCTTTGGAAATTTAAGTATTATCGGGATCGTGCCAACGTGTCGCAAACAGCTAGTAACCACGATGAATAAAGATGCCATCGTATGTGAGAAACATGACAGAGGTATATGAGTGTTGGAAAAGTTAAACTTAAGATATTACATGAGCTACTGTAGAGAAAAAAATACTTATTTCCGCTCCAGCAGCCTAGTTGTAAGTATTAAATCTATCATCACCCCTGTTCTCAAAACACGTTTGACCGCTGATGTTGATTGGGAAAAATACCGTTCGAACTCACTGCTGCTTTCATTAGTGACCATAAATAGCTAATACAATCTTTGGAGTAATGATTGTAAAAACAATTATTAACTGAAGTAATGATTGAGTAATGATTGTAAGTTCAATTAATTAAATTAAATATAAAAGTCCAAACTTAATTAAAAAATCATATAACATTACAAACATATACATTTCTTTTCATTGTTCGTCCTCTTCTAAAAATATAATTCTGGTGACTCAATTTTTTTAATAAAACCTCCGCTATAATAATAATAATAATAATAATAATAATAATAATAATAATAATAATAATAATGCGGGAAAGCGCACAATGTGCATAGTTTATTCTCTTTCCATTTTGCTAGAGAGAATAGAAAGCCAAAATGTTACACTTTCACTGTTAAACAACTTTCTGGCTGCTTCTTTATCGCGTTCACTGCCGCACCGCGAGTTTCAGCAGTTCCATCCGTTCTTTTTTATTCCGTGTTGAGCTTGGAAGTGGATGTGTTTTTTTTTCTGCCTTGTAAGACATGATACCTATCACATAATTCCTCGCACCTTTCACATTCACACACTCACACACACACACACACACACACACACACACACACACACACACACACTGATTGTTTGATTCCTGGAAACTTTTTGTTTTACATACTTTGTGGTGAAAACCATGTACCGCAAACCTTGCCACCGAATGTCTTAGGTCATATTCTCTTGCCATCCATTCTCTTGTGGTCATTGCATCCGTTATATAAAATTCTTCCCATATTTCTTTCATTTTCTCTTTTAGTGCCTTCATTAATTCTTCGAGGTGTGGTGTGCCCTCCGCTCTCGTTATAATTAAATTCGAAGCTGATATTTCTGATTCCAACATGAATCAATTACATATTTACCCAACCTACCGCAAATTTCAAGGTTCTTGTCGAACTAGACGAATTCCCAAGTCCAATCCTACACATGAGAAATTCAATTTCGCTAAGTACACACTACGAATAATTACTCCTACGCTCTCGAATAATTCTTCACACTCCAGAAATTAATAATATGTTCTCAAGACGCCCTGTCTTAGCAGATGACCGGCGTGACTTAACATAATAAGCCCACGCCCTTAACAGCAATGCATACACAAATAGTGGAGCATCTCGCACATTCTAAACAGGAGCAATCAACGTCAATGTTTTGTCTGCGGCATGCGCAACACGCCGGCGGCAGCCGCCTGCACCCCCCGCAGCGGTGCTCGAACCCCGTGGGCGCCTCTTAGGCAGCGCGTGGGGGCGGGGGCGGGGCAGGGGCGGGGGCGGGGGCGGACGGCGTGACGCCACGCGGGGCTGCCGGACAGCTGTGTCGCGCCGCGGTAATTATCTGTAAACACGGCGGCTGCGGCGGCGGCGGCGGCGCCGGCGGCGGAGGTGGCGGCGGGGGCGGGGGTGAGGGCTGCGAAAGCGCCACCGGGGCCGTGGCGCACCCGTGCGCACGTCGCACGCGCGCTGCTCCCGCGCCGCCGCCGCCGCCGCCGCCCCCGGCCCGCCGCCGGCCGCGGGTCAACGCTGCCGCCCCCGCCGCGCGCGCTGCCGCTTACGCAAGTGCCCGCCCGCCTCGCTCCCCTAGCCCCGATCACCCGCCGCCGCAGCCGCCGCCGGACAGTGGGTCGTCCCACTGAGGCACAGACGTAAGTCAAGTTAAGTTATTGCCTTATTTTACGTGGCGAGACTGGGGCCATCAGGCCCGCTCTTCCGTCTGACCACGCAAATTTCGCTACGCTCCTTTTACCAAGAGGCGAAGGAAGGTATTATTTCGGGCAATGAAACTGGCGATTTTCAACTTTGCTCAGTGGCGTCATTTAGGCTTGAGGATCTTTTACATGCAAGTCAATCTACTAACATGGGACAGCCGGCTTTACTTCCCCTCCGAAGGAAGGCGTACGAATGATTTTTAACGGCGACGAGGATTTTTAAGACGTAAAGCGACTTATACTGCGATTTTTCTAACTCTGCCTCTGAAGGCCCATTTTCACAAAGGAATGGCACGGTATTTCGCGTCTTTCTCAGTCGCGTCGCTAGGTATAGCATGATCGCAAGAACAGCTTGATAGTGTACAAGTGGATAGGATATGCAAGCGTAAGTGCAAGTGAATAGGATCTTACTCCACACATCAGTTTACGTCATCCATGTGAACACAGTACTACGATTTTTCTAACTCTGCCTCTGAAGATCTGTCTTCACGATGGAATATGTCACGGTATTACGCGTCTTTCTCAGGCGCGCCGTTGGTATCGTATGATCGCGACCGTATCAAGCAGTGCTTGCGATCATGCTAGCGGTACAACGGAAGAAGACGCGAAATGCCGTGTGATATTCCATCGTGGCCATAGGGGCTCGAGAGACAGTGTTAGAAAAATCGCAGTACACAAACAGGGGAACTACGTGGCTGTCCGTGAAACGCCACGTCCTAGTCACAGGTGCCAACGTATCGGCCGCCATTCTGCGACCTTCTTTAGGGCGAAAGGCATCTCGAGAAATATTATCAATGAAATATTGAAAAAAAATACAGTGTAAAACCGGGAAACGTCGGGGAAATTTGTTCCTGGGAATGAGCTGCCACCCTAGCGATGTATGGGACCGGATAATTTTAGTTCAGTCAGGATTGCTCCTGTCTCTGCAGTTCTTTTGACCGGGAGGTGAAGGGTTCGGGTCCCGACGGTGGCAAACATCCGATACTATGTACTAGGGATGCAACATCGCCAACAAAACGTCGGTAGTGGAAATTAAACATCGATGTTAAGAAAACATCAACCCAAAATCATTGGATAGTTAAAATTGGATTAGTAACCATAGGTATCTAAAAATTATAATAATCGTAGGATTTAATTATGATGAATATTTTCATTAAAAAAATTATAGCACGTAAAAACATTGATGTAAAAAATATCGGCTCGAAAATAATCGGCGTTAAATACAGTAATCATTTTATAAATATATTGATGTTTTGAAAACATCCCTACTATCTACGTGCCTATTGATTGGGCCATTTGAGGCTCCAGCAGGTGGAGAATTCTGGCCACCGGCCGCTCTGATCGGTAGTTTTCCATGGTTCTTACGATCAAAACCATGTGAATGCTGGTACACTATCCTAACAAATTAACCACAGACCGCGAGCCATCTTTATTTCCTCTTCCTCGTCCTATCTTCTTCCATTACATGAACACACACTCACATGTACTACTCTACCAAACACGGCGAGAGGCCAGTCGGTAACTCGGAACTTCTCTCGGCTGGGGGCGGTGCCCCTCTAGGAGATAACTGGAAGGGGAATCCCCAGCCGACATCGTCCGACCCCCTGAATGCCACGGCCTCGTTGTCGCTGGATCTCAACTGGAAAAGAATCTCCAGGGACAGAAACATTCGCTACACAGTTCGGACTACTTACTTAGCAGATGATGTACTCGGAATCAATCAACCAATTATTAGGAATGGAGTATATTCGGAGCTCTGTTTTTTCTTTTGAATTTAAGGTTATGGTATAGATTTTTTTTTCAATTTTTGAATAACTTTTTTCAAAACTTTTTCAGAACGCTAGAACTCTTTGTTCGCGACTCAGAACTCTCAAAATATTCAGGATTTTCAAACTTCATCCCACTAACTTCCACACCTCACGAATTCAATAGCATCTCCTGGCTCTGATTGTCTCTGTCTCCGTCGCCAGTGGGTCCGACAAATAAATAGGAGGCAACTTATGAAAGAACAATGTAGTCAAAGAGCAGACAATTTCTGGTCAGTTTCAAATTCCACTGACGGGAGGAAAGGGAGCAAGGCAGTGTACCTAAAGAAGACTCGATTTTCTTCAGGGCGATGCCACTGAAACAAAGTTCTCTTTCTTTGAGAAAGTAATTTAATTTCTGTGCGAATCAAAGTCGTATGATATGATTTTTAAGTACATTTTTGCCTTGTTTATTGTGTCATTGGCCACACTGCAAATTCCATAACAAAGCCTTAAAGCCTTCCTGCCTGTTCGCCCCCGCCCCCGCTGTCAGAAGGACGCCTGCCAGTTGAACAAATAGGAGGCTTATTAAGCATGGAATACAAGGGCAACCTCTTTTCAGTGACCATTTACAATTTGACCGATGCACTAATTCGTAGCTAATAAATGGTCCGAATTTTGTTTCTTTCGAGTCATTATGATTGTGCAGAATCAGAGAGGGAAAGTCAAGCTTCAATTCACGACTATATTCATGAGTACATTACGCTTTAAATACACTTAATTACTGTTTATTACGTTTTTGTGTAATCACGGATACAAGTGTCTCGCCTGTTTCTCTCGTCTGCGTCATCGTTGTCAGCTCGTTCTGTGTCAGACGTACAAATCGGAGGCGATTTATTAAGCACGGAGTCGCAGGGCAACATCTTTCAGGGACATTTCAAATTCCACTGATGGGTTGATAGGTTGCGACGTAGCAACAGAATATATCATTGGGCCAGTTTCCTTCGATCCGCTCTGCGCCTCCACATTCGCTGTGGGCTGAAATGATTCACTAAAAAAAATCTGACACATAAAGATACAACAAAAGTATTGCCCTTTATCATTGTTTAATACGTGGTTAAGCATCCGCGTCCAATAGACTCGTCTGTCTACCGACCTCCTTTATCCAGGGGGGTTCCCGTCAGATGTCAAAAGTGCAAGGACGTCATCATTTAGGGTCATGACTGATGGACTGATGTGATCCAAGGACGTTCATGTATATGTATTGAGCCAATCGATCTGATTTTCAGTCATTTCTTTCCTCCGCAATCTTTAAATTTTCGTTTCACAAGCTTCGCGGACACGCTTCATCGATCCAATGCAACGTTAACATGGAATATATTAATTTTGTTAATTTTTGCCTTTAATCCGTGAGGTGTTTTCTTTTCCATCAGCAGCATTCATTCGTTTCCTTTCCACGGTGTTTTATTCTCTCTTGACTTCCGACTACGAAGAAACGGTTGGTTTTAAATGCAATAGGTTGCAATGAAGTGCATACCATATACGACGCACAATCCTTATCAAGTAATCCTAATCAAGTATTAGACCACTTCCAGTTCCGCCAATCGTGACAAATGAGATGACGATTTCAGTTAAATGTAATTATGTAATGACACATTGATGCTCAGATGTTTACAATCGATGTTTAGATATATCGATCTTTTGATTTGATTGATTAGTGATTCCGACTACGTCAACAGCTAAGGCCATAGTCCCTGTTGAAAACCAAAACCAATGCATTAAATTAAATTATTTTTAATAAGGTGCTGTTGTCATTGAACTACTCTGTTAAAAATTGTGTCACTTCATAGCATGTTAACTAAATAGTGACTATCGTAGTCATGACTTTAAAACGTTATTGATTTTGTCTTAGCATTGTTTTTGCCACGTAAGAGTGCAAACTTAATTTGTCAATTTAAAAAGGCACACTAATGCTTTGTAATGTGTTTTAATTAGTCACAAATAAATTATATTTAGAAAAGAATAGTCATAATATATAAATGAGCTAACAGAAGAGAGGCGAACTCCAGCTGGTCGATTGGTCCACTACGAATTGAAAACCAATAAGTATTTTGGTTTAAGAAGATTGGCTTGGTTTTCTTCAGTCCCGTTAGTGAAGTGCTTGTTTTCATCGCGGGAGTGATCTCTCGTTGGCTGGCTACAAACGGCGCCGACCTACGTCACCATGCGGGATATTTCTCCAACCAGGTATCTCAAGCAGCAGCAGCAGGGCAGCGCCCCACCAGGACAGGCTCTGAGCTCCCGACAGGTCTCCCGATCTCCCGAATCGTGAAGTGCATGTGTGTGTGTAAGTAAGGGGTGAGGATAGGACAAGGAATAGAAAGGAGAGATCGCGCGCGGTCCGTGGCACGTTTCTTGGGGGTACTGCTCCGGCATTCGCCTGGTATAGATCGGAGAATCCACGAAAAAACTACCGATCGGAGCAGCCGGACGATAGAATTCTCCTTCTGACAGCTCCTGAATTCAACCTAGCTCTCCAGCTAGTGTCTCCTGCAGCAGACGGAACTCGAACCTAGGACCTCCCGGTCAGAGGTACTGCAGTGACAGTTGATGCCCTGAGCCACCCTCCCGACGTCGACGCATTGATGTGCCACGCTGACATTTACTTCACCATTGAAACAATCTACCGGAGAGACAATTCGGTCTAGCTGTGTACTAGTTGTTGCCCTAAGCAGTGGCGGGGGGGGGGGGCTATGCCCTCCAAAAGGCCCATAGTTTTCGTTTGTCATCTTATTTCATTTGGAAAAACTTTAATATTTATTTATGTTATAATTAATTATTTAAAAATAATATTGTATAGTATCAATAATACGCTAGAAAAATAATATACAATATAATAACAAAGGTTAATTATAAAACAAAAATCTATGATGGCCACCTTCAAAACGACTGGCTGAATCCGCCCCTGGCCTCAAGACTGTATGGATGTTTTGTTGTCGATGTCGTTTCCATATACTGCGATTTTTCTAATTTTGTCCCTCAAGGCCCGTCTTCACGATGGAATAAGTCACGGTATTTCGCGACATTCCCAGTCGTTACGCCAAATATCGCATGTGCGGGACCGTATCAAGCAATGCTTGCGATCATGCGCATTCTAGTGGTGCGTGACGAAAAAAGACGCGAAATACCGTGTGATATTCCACGATAGGGGCTTGAGGGGCATAGTTAGAAAAATCGCACTGTACTGAGATTTAAGTAACTTTGTCCCTGACAGGAATCAGCTGTTTCGCTATCATCCAATGAGGAGCTTATATTTCGCGACAGTGACGTCACTATGGTGAGCTCCCGACTGGATGAAACTGTGAACAGCTGATTTCTGTCATGGACAAAGTTACGAAAATCGCAGTATAGTGTGATTTTTCTAACTCGGCTCCTCAAGCCCCTATCGTGGAATATCACACGGTATTTCGCGTCTTTTTTCGTATAGATCGGTGTCTGGCCAGCGGGCTTTTGGCCGCGCAGATCCGCCGCGCGGCCACAGTGCGTGGGTGGCGGCGCGGAGTATCAGAGAGGCGCGCGGCGCGGATGGCCCCTGCGCGCGACCGCGACCGCCGCCGGCGGCCGTGACGCGTTGCGCGGCGCGGCGCCCCGCGGGAACTGTGGCGCCGTCGCCGGTGACCCGAAGCCGAAGCGCGCTCATCGCAGCGGAGGCCACGCGACGCTCACGGACACGTCCGCAGCGATAGCGGCGGAGGACGCGCGCGGCGAGCGGGCGGATATCTGGACTCTCCGTTCGATGGTTTATGTCGCAGATGAACACCCAAGTAATCATTATTGATTGTTGGTGATTCCGGGCACGTCACGTTCTGAGGTCATTGGTCCAGTAAGTGTAGTGCATGATTTTTTCCATGCGGAGGTGGCGGTGATTTTCCCCCGCTGGATAGCGAGATCCGGCGCCGACCTACCGTCGTCTAGCGGGGTTTTCCCCCAACCAGTATCTATCAGCGGGGCTCCGCCCCAGCCGGGACAAGCTCTAAGCCCCCCGACAGGTCTCCCGGCTTGTGTGATTGTGTAGTGCATGTGAGTATGTGTGTATGTGAGGGGTGAGGATAGGATCGTGACCCGTTTGTTAGGGCACTACTCCAGCATTCGCCTGGTGTTGATCGGAGAAACCACGAAAAAGTTCCGATCATAGCACCGGTCGCTAGAATTGTCCTCCAGACAGCGACTGAATTCGAGCTAGCTGACCAGCTAGTAAGACCAAAGTAAGGTTAATGTTAGCGATGCCCGTTGAAACACAATAGACAAGTGGAATTGTTAAAGGTATGCGGAAGACGATGGACCGATCATTTCAAACTTCGTCCGGCTAATGCTGGAGTCTTGGTTGCACGCTAGAAGTTGATGGGTTGATGGATTATTTCATGTTCCCAGGCGTGTTAACTACTATGGTCATTAGTCCCGTACGAATAACGAATCACGGAGATCCCGGATGTTTTATCACAGAGGTCTTCCCCGCTAGATGGTAAGATCAGACGCTGACATACACATTGTTATGTCGGGCTTATCACGTCGCGCATGACTTTTGGATTTGGCGCTGGAGCAGCAAGACAGCGCTCCCTGGCGGGAATCGGCGGCGGCAGCGGCAAGCCGTGGGCACGGTCTAGCAGGCTCGAGCCGTGAGAGCGAGTCGCCGCCTACCATCGGCCCTTTAAAGGGAGCCGGCCGGCACCCCGAGGGCAGTCCCGAGAGAGTCCCGAGTGGAGTTACGAATCTTGTCCAGAGAAACAGCAGTCAGGAGTCTATCGTCGTGGGGCGACGATCTCAGCCAGAGTCGGCGGGAAACGTCCAGGAGCCGGATGTGTAGAGAAGCAGGGAATTGGAGATTGCCAAGGCTGGCAGCTATTGTAATTAAGGAATCAATAAATTGTTGCTGAGTTAGCGTGCGACTTTCATTTATGGACATAACACATCGCTTTGGACGGTTTCCCCATTGAGGTATCTTCCACCAGCGGGCCTAGCCCCAGCCGGGATAACTCCCCCGATTGGTCTCCCGAGAAGTGTGGTGGCGTTGTGCGTGTAACTGTGTGCGTAAGGGGGCGAGGATAGGACATAGAAAAGGAAGAAAAGATTCGCGCGGTCCGTGGCCCGATTGTTAGGATACTGCTCCGCCATTCGTCAGGTTCATGCATAGAAAAACAAAACACGCGAAAAAGTACCAATCAGAGCAGCCCACTACTAAAAGTTTCCTGCTGACACCTGCTGAATTCGATCTAGCAATGTAGCTAGTGTCGAAAATTCTGCCACCGTCTGGACCCTATGTTATCTCAGAGAGAAGCCCTGCTACTTGGGTCGTATTTGGGAATAAAAAAAGCATTGGAAATCATGCGTTGCACGCATTCAAAGTTGTTTTCTGTAAAGAGCGAAGGTCGGAGCCTCGTCACTAACTCGGAAATGTGTAGCGAAGCTTCAGCTAAGGAGAGATACTATAGTGAGTACAGGTGATATCGTATAAATATAAATGTAGTGCGTGGAAAATTTACGTATCATGCAGTGGAACTCGAAACTACGGACCCTGCTCTGGCGATCCTTCGAAACATCTCACTAACATTCCTAGTTCCCGTACTGCTACACCTAGTCTAACCATCTCACGCTCGCTAATGCAAACTTCATCGGGAGCTAGCTCGAAATATCGTTCGAAGCGATACCTGTTTTGGACTTGAACCACACACTTTGTGACATAACAACTAACTTCGGGAATTACTATCATTCCAATTTTAACCATTATATAGTGAAGTCAACTACCCTCTTTTTGCTTGCCTTTTATACGTAACAGAATAATGTAAGATGCCCAAATTTCATATTATTGTGAAGTCTATAGAAAAGTGTAATTACAATTGTATAATTTTTTACTCCATGACCTCACTTATCCTAAGGAATGAAATTGAAAACTTTGATCGTTTTGAAAGCGCCGACTTATCAATAACACATATCGTCCATCTGTTTCCTGACACATCGATTATGCATGTCTCAGAGTCAGTGAGTTCCAGGTCCTTCAAAACCACCTGTTTTCGTCATGTTCCCTCCACCATAATCCTCCAAATGCGAACTTTCAGGACTATTTCATTCTTTCCGATTGAGGCACTTCTAAGTTCCTTTCACACACCGAGAATAGGAGATATGAAAAATATGGATTTTACTAAGAAATACAAGTTTCAATAAATATTGATGCGAGAATTAATTGCACTGGTCTAAGAGTATCAATTTTTAATAAAAGCTTAGAGACACCAAGTATTTTTCCCCTGCACTCAATCACAAAGTATTTGTAGATCCTACACACTTTCCATACGTTACCCATAATTCATTAGAATTATAAAAATTTCGAACTATTTTTTTTATATTTTCTAAGACTGTTCATCATTGATATTAGATTTGATGAATGTTAGAAAATAGTTTTTATTTCCCTTAACATTGATATAATCAGGACAGCTAGGTGAATGAATGAATTAATGAATGAATTTTATTTTACAACTTTGTAAAAACAACAGCTGAATAACAATACAAATATACATGATATACACAACACATACTAAGAATATAATAATACGCTACTTACTAAGCCCTTTCATACATTTATTAAACATACTGATCCTGTCTCCTTTGTCCTCTAATAACCACCTCACCTTACCCTGAATATTCCAACTTGCCCACATCCTTCCTTCCTCAAAACTCATACATCGCTCTGAAACATGTTCGCAATCTTCCTCTTCCACCTCAATGATCCTGTGTTTTCCCCCTCACTATTTAGCCAATATTAACTCGCTCTCATTTCATTACCTAACCTACATCTTGCTATCCACTTTTCTTACATTTACCTTTTAAGTGGCTGGGAATATCATATAGTAAGTATCTAGGTAGTTTTCTTCGATCGCAACAATTTCCATTGAGGGTTTCATGAATTAATTATTTTCAGAAGCGTGGGTGACGGGTTGCAAGGAGGGCGAATGTGTAATGGTGCGCAGTCTCGGAAGGAGTGGAGCAGTGAGGCGCGCGGGAGGTGGCACTGGCGGAGGGGCGCAGCGGGGGCGGGGGCCTCGTATCAGGAGCAGCCAGCGGAGGGCACAAGAGTTGTGGAAGTGACCTTGGTCCGAATCTTCGGAATTCCCGATCACGTGGGCGCAACTTCTTCGCTCGTGGAAGGGGAAAGCCGTTCTGGAAACGTCACGTATCTCGCCACGAAAGTGCGAGCGGGGATCTCAAATCTCTGAAAAGTCGCTGGCTAATTGTTTTCGTAAACATCTTTTTTGCAGTACACGATCAGAGAAGTCAGTGTTGTATTGAAATTTCTATTTTCTCGTTCAAGTGTATTCATTGATTCACAAGCTTTCAATGATTTTTACACGTTCCAACATTAGTGCAAAGGACTATTCCGTATCGCTGGACGAGATTTCTCGCGTCGAGATTTCTCGCGCTCTCTCAAAATTCGTTTAACTCGAATTCCTAGATATCTGAATTTATTTTATTCCTATTTCTTTCGTTCAAATTAATTCATGCTATTTCATACAATTCGTAGATTTACTGTTTAAAATGCATGTATTAATTACAATGCGAATATATGCTTTTATATTTTTGGGTGTCTTTCGAAATGATATGTTTTTTAAAACCGATATATCTTCGTGTGTGAAATATACTCTCAATAAATGTGATTTAATTATCAAGTTTTACTCCGTAATGCAAATTAGTAAGTTGTGTAATTGGAATAAGGAAAATGTTACGCATTTAGGTGAATGATATACCAATTAGCGTTAAATGTAAAAAAAAAAAAATATCAGCGTTTAAAAAAATTGCAAATAAAACATTTAGATTTTAAAGATTCGTTTACCAAGAATATGTAACAACCTTAATTTTATTACAATACAGCAAATTTTAATTGTTTAGAAATAAAATTAAAAACGCTACACTGTAAAGAGTTACGTGTTGGGGATATAAAAGATTCTAAAGTTATTTTTGTTTCTCTTTTCTTTCGTTATTACGTATATTTTTCGAAACAAAATTTTAAGTCACTTGGGATGCGAAAAGATGAGTTCTTAACCGGTTGGAGGAAGAGGAAGAAAATGAGGTGATAAAAGATCATTTAGTTAAAAAAACAACTGAGAACATGAATGAAAGAAGTCTCTGAAAGTCTCTTCCTCGAGTACAGTTAATAGAAAAAAAAGCGTTCGCAGTAAAGCAATAGGTTTGCACACTGGTTAAACACGCAAATAAAACACGCAAGTACTAATGAATGCCGATGGGTTAGTCAAAACAGCTTCAGTGAAATGCGGTGTTACAAGATTGTGAAATCCTCGTTTAACTTCCTTAAAACACAGCTGGGAGAATGAGATAAAGACGCATTAGTCTCGACCGTCAAATAGTTGTCCACGAAACGATGCCCTTTACATTAGGATGAAAGAAGCGTGTAAGTTCGGTAAACTGCAACAGTTAATACGTGCTCCATTCAGCAATAATTACTTCCTGATTACAAATGTACAAAATTACGACATAATTTGAATATTATCGATGTTTAGGTCCGAAGAACGAATTGTGTCATCCATTGAAGTGATTGAATTTACGCTAATGAAATAAATAGACCAAAAAAATCAAATTGAAGTACAAAAATTGAAACCCTGTAATTGCGCTCTTTAATACTAAGAATAATTGCTACAAAGTCCAAGGTATGGAACGAGTTTTGATTCTGGTCGCGTTAACTACTTAGTTTATTACGTAGTCCCGTACACGTAGTACATGTTTTGTCCCAAGAGGTTGTCATTGCCGACCCATGAGA